>LPNX010060788.1:18023-35370 GCA_001517045.1 Pseudotsuga menziesii | reverse complement strand
AACCTAGGAAGTGAGTTAATTTATTTCTAAATTGTTGGGAAAATATCAAACACAGTCAAAATTAGTGAATTGATTTATTGATCTTGATGATTAACAATTTAGAAAGACTAAGCATTTCATCGAAATACTCTCTTTGGTGACATAAATGATATGAAAATGCTAACTCCGTTTAGTTCATGGCTAACTTTGTCTACATTTAATATTCGAAGTCCTATTTATGCTATCTTGGAAGGGTTTTTTAAAATTGACCCTTGCTTGGCCTTCCCTATTTGTGATGGTGCTCAAGGTAGAAGATCAACTCTACACCATTGGAAAACTTTAGTCTATGTGTATTTTTGGGTTTTTTTCCCAAAACACAAACTTGATTTTAGTTTACCCCTTTGAAATATTTCATCCTCGAACAATAACCTATCGGCGTATTATTGCACCTTTTTGGGGCAATTGCTAGTTATTAGCCTATGTTACCATGTTAGTATACCTTGTATACAGCACCAAATCCTCCCTTTCCAAGCTTGTTATCATCGTGAAAATTTTCTGTAGCAGCTACCAATGTTTCCATTTTAAACGTCACTATTTGACCATCATCACTCACTACTGTGTCTTCCTCGACTTGCTTATGAACTATACATTCAAAATATACATAGCCAGATCAAAAAATATAATTGGGGCAAAAACTGAATGATGTGTAAATTGAATACTACCTATATATAATAATGTATTAAATCTATATTATATCTACTGAAGCCTGAGCTTATCTTGATTGTTGATTTTATCTATCCAAATGACAAGAAGCAGAGTCAACAGTTAACTCTGCTCCGTGCCCTCCTTTGGATGGACGGAATTAGCTAGATAAAAATAGCCATGCTTAAGCTTATATCGATTGCTGATTCTATCTTTGCATATAGCACATACCCATCTAAACCAGGGTCTGGGGTCTGATCATCTGCACCTTTAGATTTCGATATGGTTAGAGCCCTGTTTAGATTGGATTGTGCTACTCTAAATGCAATTTAAAGAACCGGCCCAGCACATGACATGACATTTCTCAAAGAAAGAAGGTGTTCTGTTATACCCCATTATAGCAAAAAATAATGCATGGCAAATCAGGTCATATAATCATATGCAATACCTTTGTCTCCCCTCATTAATCTTCTCCGAGTTGTAAACGCGCATACGACCAATAGCGCTAGAAACAAGCCGCCTCCAACAACACCTAAAATTGCTGGTAGTTTGTTTGAAGTGGGAGATGTGGCCACCGGCAAATTAGACGGAGCTTCCACCGGGCGTGGAGAACGTGTAGCAACCACAGCTGAGTTAAAGAATTGATATGTTTCATAACCAACTATGCAGCTACTAAAGAAAGCTTGAACTCCTCGTCTTCCGTAATAACATTTAAAAATATTATCGGTTACGTTTGACAGACATGCTGTGCAGTCCTCAGCAGAGATATCTTTAGTGCATTGGACCAGAGCGTAAGTCTTTGGAGAGAAGGAGTCTGCAGTTGTTCCTGAAGCATATAGATTACTCGAAGGTCCATTTGCTGCTTTAGCTGACAAACTGGCGAACAGGCTCTGCAGAGCCGCCTTAAAGTCAATAAGGTCAATCGAGACATTATTTTGTTTGATATGATACCGGCCAGTATAATCATCCAGTTCTCCGATGAAAGAAAAGTTTTCATAACGCAAGAAGCATAAATCAAGCCAAATTCTTGCTCCCATGGCTTTCCCACAGCTTTGAGTTTGTCTAACGGTAGTCGTTGCATTTAATGAACAATTGTAGCATTGATCCGATGTTGCGTCTCCCCTGCATTGGAGAAGACCATGTATTTGGTGGGGACTTTCGCCATAAACAGAAATGTTAAACCCAGTTTGGTACGTATCTCTAACAAGACGATTAAAGATGATATTCAGATTCCTCTCAAAAACACTGCCTACCTGGTAGGTGTTACCGTTGCAGAACAAATTTTTATTGTCTGCATGGCAAACCTCTGCATGAGCATGAAGAGTAATGATCAACGCTGGGACAACAATTATGGAGAACAGGATGAGCAGACAGCACCCAGGATCCCTTCCTCCACGGAAGTTCATAGTCGTGAGGGTTTCCATGCACGATGGCGAGGCCGATGTTGCACAATGCAGAGCCTACATATAGATTCCTAACTATACACGGCGATATCTTCTCGTTTTCGTTTTTTTTCCCATTTAAATAGTAAACACCAAATTAAATATGTCACCATTTAAATAGTAAACACCAAATTAAATAGTAAACACCAAATTAAATATCTTGTATGTCACCGTTTAAATAGTAAACACCAAATTAAAAGCACATGTTTCGCCTTAGAAAAATGAATGTTTCGCCTTAGAAAAATGAAAGGCCTTTAAACTAAGGGACAAAAAAAAGGGAGGAATGTAAATGGACACTATATTATTTTGACTTCTATCCTACAAGCTTGAATAATATATACTTGCCATACATCATGCAACAAGTTGGATGCTCTCCACCTATATAAGCAAATCTTCATAGGCCACCACTACTATCTCTACATAATTGGGTTTATAATTCAACATAATTGGGTTTATAATTCAGGTTTCATTTTAACTATGGTTGTTTTTTATTTATATGTTCCTCTCAATTTTATTCATAAAGCTAATATTTTGCACACCACCCAAAATTCATATAAATCCCAAACACTAGTATAAGTAACTTAATTTTTGTGCAGCTTGTCACAACTTTTGGATTTCCATATCCAGATAACTTTTCTAAGAATTAATGTATCATCTAGTCCATTTTCCCTCCAATTCTCTTTGCTCAAGGCTTAAACTTGTTGGGAGATGCCAAAGCTATAAAACAAGATGAAGGAATCAACTAGTCTAGTAGACCAAAGTGTCCTTCAACAGATTCTAGTTGGTTTGTTTACATGATTTATCTGTATTATCTTTATTTGTCAATTTCTTTTTCTGATCAAATGATATGTAACTTTTACATTTACATATTTCCAAGGCTTTGATTCATATTTAATTAATTTGTACTAACTTACTAAGCATTTTAGTAGTTTACCAGCTCTTAATTTAAAGACATGACATGAGGAATACACCCTAGCTTCTTTTCTAGTAGTAGATGATTATATAACTACTTATCAAAGTTTTTTTCTTTTCAACTATGCATTTATTATGATTGTGAAAAAAAAATATTCTATGTTAGTATTTCTTAGATTTTCTTTTTATAAAGTAAAAACTTTACTGCTGACCCCTTTTATTTATCATTTAGTCACAAACATAAATAAAGCACTAACTAATTGTTTTTCAAGCTAACCTTGGTTTATTTTGAAACACTAGCTGGAAAGCATCAACTATAAACTTTTCTTTCTTGAAGAATCCTATCATTTATGAGAGGTCATTTTGGTATTTGATGCCCATTTTTAGGTTGCTAAACTCTGTGGAAGTGATCCCCTTGATTGTATTGCTGGTTGATAAGGGATCCTTAGTTTTTGGACTGTTGTAACTTGCTGATGTACCAAGTTCCTTTGATTCAATAGAATAGCAAAGAATACATTTTTTCGTTGAAAAAACAAAAATCCTTTAATGATACTTTTGTAAACTGTGATCTTTAATCAAAATCTCTTTGAATCCAATTCAAAATTGCATTGGAATCATCATGGAAGTGGGTCCACTTTGATAGTAATATGGAACAACAACATCTTGAAGTGTGAAATTCTAAATAGTAAAAGCAAGCCTGCAAGTTGGACCCAGCCATTTTGCATTCATGACAAAAACTTTACGTACAGTCAAGTTGCTTCCCAACTGTTTGAATACGAATGACTTTCGATCCATGTCAGTTCCTTTTTAGTTGTGAAGCACCAATTCAGTCCCAACTGTCAGTGTTGAATCCTCTCTGCATTCCAATAACTTTCGGTTTGCGTGAAGATCTCCTACTCTCCGATACAGCCTAGATTTTGACGTTGTATCTAATGTATTTTTCCATGTAAGAATGTATTTGACAGTCAATACGAAACCCAGGACGTAGAAATTGACAGCTTTAATGTGGGATGACAGCATCCCAGCATCAGTAGTACGAATGAATCAACTTACTTTTTATTGAATTTCTAGCACCATTTACTCTCCTTTGAAATGACATTTCCCAGCTGTCGAGCATGAAATGTCACAGTTCGGGTCACGGGTGCAGGTTTGCACTACGGCTTCACGTTCACGAGACGAAATCTTTTGCAGAATCGGTCTCCAAGTTGCCTTCCAAGTGGACCCAGCTTTTGAAGGAGAGACTTATATACTGGACAGACTTTCTTTCGGGAGGGGAGCCTGTCAAATAGGCATCGTTGGATGAGAGATCTAACGGTACCCATTTAACAAGCTCCCCTCTCGAGAAAAAGTCTGTCTAGTAAATAAGGATTGCCGCTTTTGAATACGAGTCAAGTTGCTTTCTAGCTGTCCAACACCAATGACTAAAGAGAAACTCATAGACCATTATACTTTTACTTACATGATTGCATCCACCTAAAGTCAAGTAACTGAGAATGGGCCAAGTGACTGAGAAAATAAATTAATACTCCCTCATTCATCCACCGCCTCACCCCAATTTAATCAAAGCGAAATCCTTATCTTGTTGTTGATTTTTTGGTGTGATGAAAAGCAATCTTAATCTTGCCTTGTGCATATCATTTAGGATTCAGGATTGTAATTATCGTGAAATAAAATGAAAGTAGTTACTGGATTTGCAGCCAATGTTTTGAGTGACCTTTGGAACAAAGTTGTTCAAGTTTGGAAAATGGTCATTTCTTTGCCTCAAGATTTCACTGACATGAAAACTCAAGCTCAAGAACAAAACCCTGCTCAAAGAATAGTGAAGACTTCATTGGATAAAGCAGACAAAACCATCAAAATTTCATGATCTATTTACGAGCACCAAGAACTAATTTGTTTCCCTAACTACCTCTACCCATATAGAATCAAGAAAAATATCAAAGATGGGAAACTGAATGTTGGGAAACTCCAATTTGAAAGGCAGCATGATTTTCCTCTAAGCAGGGAACACATGCACCATACTCTGACCTCTCAGATACTGATTGAGATCCCGAAACCTCCTTTTATTGGAAATGAAATAAAATATGTGTATTTGAATCTTGAGCAAGGGTTAGCCGATGATACCGACATTTGAATTATTGGTCTCCATGACATGGATGGAGTTAGCAAGACTCCGTTGCTTCAAAACATCAAAAACAACCTCGAGGTACGCAATTCATTTGATCTCATCATTTGGATAATGATATTCAAAGATCATGATCTATCTTAAATCTGCATGATATGATTGCCAAGAGATTAAATTTATTGCGTTGAGAGGCGCTCTACAACCCAGTGTGGGGGAGATCTTGTCACGTTATGTAACGTTCCTCTTGTAAATGTCGGCTATAGTTACTTTTTACTTTCCTATTATGATGTAGATGTTGTAACGTTACTTTTTACTTGACTATTATGATGAAGATGTTGTAAGGTTACTTTTTACTTCTAAAAAGTAAAAAGTAAAAAATATGTTTTGTCGACATTAATAATAATTAATATGCAAATAATAACTCAAACATGAAAATAATGAAATAATATCTAAATAATTAATTCACATATGCAAATACCTTAAAATACTATTTATAAAACATGCTAATTAATAATGATTCAAAATAATTCACGTAAATTACACATTCCACACCCATATGTTGGAGAAGTTAATATCAAACCCAGGTAAGTGAAATTCTGGTGTATGACTAGCCTGCAGAAATGCATTAATAATTACTATCCAATGATGTTAATCCATGATGTTTTTAGGTCTAAATTAGATCCCTCTCGACACTTAATAGAGCCTAGGATTTGGATCTAGGCTGGTATAACTTTCCAGATAAGATTCGACACATTGGAAGAGAGAAAACATACGATGAACTCTTATGTAGGAGATAAAAAGTGTATTCTTCTACTTGATTATATGAAAAAGAGTTTTAAGCTGCACAGCTTAGGAGTACCATTGAATGACAAAGGTTCTAAAATTGTTTTTACTACTCGGATTAAACAAGTCTGTACCTCTATGGCAGCACAAGAGATAATAAAAGTAGAGTCGTTCTTGGAAGGGGAGGGATGGAAACTATTTTGTAGCCAAGGTTTTCTAAATGGATATGTTCCATAGGAAATAGCAGACGTTGCTAGGGAAATCCTTGGGGAAGTGAAAGGGTTTGCCACTGGTTATAAATGTAATTGTTGCTGCAATGAGAAACCATCCCTATCAGCTCAAGTGGGAGCATGATTTACGTCAGATACAAAAAATTGATGAGACATTTTATGGCACACATGATGAAGTGGAGGAAAAACTATTTCAACCTCTAAAATGGAGTTACAATGGTCTGCAAGATTATTTGAAAACTTTTTTTCTATATTTTGTAGCGTATATCGAAGACACAAAAATCAATTGTGAAGAGATCATAGACATGTGGATCGCAGAAGGTGTGGTGAAAGGCAATGGAGACGACTATTTTCCTAACACTGTGCAAAGTTTTATCAACTTCCTTCGAGATCATTGTTTGATTGAGGTGGTAAAAAATGATAAACTGGGAAGGATTTACTCTATAAAAATACACGATGTCCTTCATGATTTGGCGTTTCACATTGTTGATAAGGAGCACATGTATTATTTTAAAGTCATTGAGTGCATCTCCCATTTTCCCACTGAGGAATTTGACGACAAGGGTTGGGAGAGAATGTCTCTCATGGATAATCGTCTATACTCCTTGTCGACAACCTTCGCATGCTCGTCCCTCTTAGTTTTGTTGCTAAGCAGGAATATTGGTATTAAAGAAATTACTAGAATCTTCTTGAGCAAATTGTCCTCACTAAAGGTCCTCTATATCAGTGAGACTGGCATAATGTCTCTCTCTCCTTGTCTTGGATATATGAAGCATCTTACCTCACTCCAACTACAATCCACGACCATCTATGAATTGTCGAAAACCATTGGAGACCTCAAGTATCTTCAGTTCTTGAGCATTAATTTATGTGATCAACTATAGTTCCTTCCAAATAGGATAAGCGAACTCAAATGTATAAAATCCCTCAAAATTGTGGGATGCATAGGATTGATCCATCTTCCACGTGGGATATCAAAATTGGTTTCACTGGAAATATTGAGGATAGAATCCACATTTCATTGGATTTTGATGACAAAGAAAATACGAAAAGAAGGAATGTTTGTTTAAAGGACCTGCAAAGTTTGTGTTCCCTCAAGGTTTTAGAGGTAAAGATAAAATCATCGGTTAAGAAAGGGGTTACGGGAAATTGGTCAAAGATGAGGTATCTAAGTATGGAATGGACTAAGGGTGCCAATCAAGATTACCTTCCGGAGGATATGCAGGTGGTGAAAGATATGTAATATTCCTGGCATTGGGGATGCGATGTGGAGAAAAAGCCTAGTTGGGTTAGTGTATTCAGAAAGCTAGTGTGGCTTTCTCTCTAGTCTTGTGAGCATTGAAAGAGCTCCTCACATAGTTGAAGGAATTGCCATGTTTGAGAATGCTACTCTTAGAGTACTGTGATAAGTTGCAGCAGTTGGATTTGGGGATGGGTTTTCCAAAGCTGCAGGATTTGTGTCTTGATAAGTTAGGGTCATTGGAGTGCGTGGGGGCAGGGGCAAGTGCAGGGGCAAGTGGATTTGGAGGTTCACCATAACCTGTGCTCAAGACTTTGGATATAAGAGGGTGTCCGTGATTGAAGCAAATGTGTGGGTGATGAAATAAGCTAAAATGTCTAGAGAGCATTTTTTTCACACAGAAAAAAATAACTTTTTATTAGAGAAAAAAGTTGCATCATAGCTACATTCATCAAATATATTAGAGAGATCTTCTCTAATGTCTCTTCCCAACACAATGCCAAAAATACTTTTACTTCTTAACAAGCTTTTCTAGAAAAATCTAGCTACCCACTATTAAGAACCCGTGTCAACCCTTGTCTTTATTTTGTTAGTATATTTTGTTAAACACATATTATTTGTAAGTCGTCCCATTAGTATGTTGTATTATCCCAAATTCATGGGGAGTAAGTAATAGTTATTAAGTCATCTAGTTAACATGTTGCATTATCCCACATTCATGGGGAGTAATAGTTGTTTAGACTAGACTTAGTATATAAGTATATGTTAAGGCTAATCAAGGTATCCAAGAGTTATTTTGTATTGACCTTGCGCAAAGGAGGTTTCCCCCTCGAAGTAACATGCGATCAATAAAATATCTTTTATGCTCCATTATTTCTGTTATATCATGCATTCTCATTGTTTATTGCAGGAGGTTCATCACATATGGTATCGGAGCACTTTCTTGGGCTCGTTGGGTGGAATTTCTGCCAATTTTTTGTCTTTTACAGTGCTTCCTGGCATTGTGATTATTGTAGTAGTTCTTCTTACATCGGTATTATTCATTCGGATCAGGGAATAAACCCTATCTACTTAACTATGGGAAGTACTTGGGAATAGCCCTAAAACTCATTGTGAGGAGTACTACAGGAACCCCAAAGTAGTTGGCCATTGAGAGGACTTGCGAAGCAAAAAGGGAAATGACCCCTACCTGATTGACTAGTTCCCACCCATGAGGTAAACCAAGAGCTGTCATTTGTGGAAAAGTGGTTATCAATTTTACCTGAGCCTTGGAGTGAGGGTAGTGCCTCAATATGCAAGTCATTAGACATCATTGGTGGCCGAGTGAATCCCTTGAGACTTTAGGAAGATGGACATACATGGGGTCCATATCCATTTATAGTTGATAAAGCACAGATTTCCAGAACTGCCACAGATTATTTCCTCCATTTCCAGTTGATAAAGCACAACTTTTTAGCACCGCCATAGATCATTTCCTCCATTTCCAGCCGAAGAAAAAAGAAAGAAAGAGAAAAGTACAAATTTCATATTTTTGGCAATATCTTCTTTGATTTAGCTCCATTTACCTTGAAAATTCACCGTAACCCCCATAATCCCATTCCTCATATTCCTTCCTTAAGGACCCTGTCCCAGATTGCACATTTTTCCATTTTTAAGTTTTTCCATAACTTTTTCGATTCTCACCCAATCGCCTTCAAAGTTTTCCACAGTGTTTGTTTCCCATTTCTGCTTCCTTGTCCCTCTCTGACAAATTTTCCAATTCCTTCACCCCGCCTCTAAAATTTGCATTTTCTGCTTCCTGTCCCTAAGAAAGTGTCCAAAACCCAATAAAACCCTAACACCCTGCCTCTCCCCCCCTGAGATTTTCCCAACTGAAAATTTTCCTTTTCTAAAACGCTTTCCGTTTTTTTTTCTACCCATTTCCAAAAAAAAAAATCCTTATGGTTGTCACCTGTGCCAGAGGAAATAAACAAATGGAAGAAAAAATTATCGCCATCAAGTCCAAACTCAAAGATCTGGATAAAAAATTTCTCAGCCTCCATCTTCAGCATTCACCCATGAACAACGATTGACAGCTTGATTCTTATGCAGTCACTGGGTTCTCTTCCTCTAACAACTTTCATGGGCCGAAGCTGGATTTTCCTCGCTTCAATGGTGATGATCCTACTGGATGGATTTACAGGGCAGAACAATATTTCAGTCTGCATAACACTTTTGATGTCAATAAAGTCCCACTTTCATCCTTTCATTTGGAACATGAAGCCCTCCAATGGTTCAATTGGTACATCAAGGCTCATGCATATCAAAACTGGACAGATTTTTCCAACTCCTTTTGCAACGATTTGGCCCTAGTGCTTTTGATGGCTTCACAGGAGTACTCACCAAACTTCGACAAACTGGCACTGTGAGGGAGTATCAAACATAATTTGAGAAACTGACCAATCACATCGAAGGATTTCCTGATGCATTCTACCTGAGTTGTTTTATCAGTGGTATGAAGGATGCAATCCGATCTGAACTTAAAATCTTATGTCCCAGCACAATGATGGAAGCCCTAGGGTTGGATAAGTTAGCAGAGGAAAGGATTAGAACTCAGAATCTCTCCAAATCCACTGTGGTTCCATTTAAAAACATGGTTCCCCAAAGATCCCAAATTCTGCGAGCTCCTAGAACCACTCCTATCAAGCAAGTTTTGTGTGAAGCTGAGATGCAAGAATGTCAGGAAAAATGGATTTGTTGAGATGTAGGAATGTCAGGAAAAAGGAATTTGTGTGAAGCTGAGATGCAGGAATGTGATTTTTTTACAATTTTGACAAAATTACAAAAATAGAAAAATATTTAAGGTTGTTGAGATCTGGATGCTTCGCCTAGTGAAGTGAATTCAACCAATGCTTCAACCATGGCTGGGGTGGAGAGGGAGAGGCAATCTTGAAATTCATTCCAGTCAGTTAGAACAGTCCTAACATTTGTAGCCACACTAGAAAGTTCTAATAACCATATCAATTTTAATTGCATAGGCTTATCTAACATGTTCTGCATGTATGGACCAAAATTTTGTGTCTAGATTTATGTCGATCTCATCAATTTATAGATGTGAGAAATAAGTCAGCTGACTTCTTCCTGGCAACAGAACCAATGTTGTAATATGAGTGACTACATATAGTTACCAGTAGCACAACAATGCATGACAAGATGCAATACCATACATATATACATAAAGATACGAGAACGCATAGAAGTAGTGGTGATATGAGTAAGAAGTTGTCTTAATGATTATGAGACCATCATGTATAAAAAGAGTGGTGTGACCATAGACATAGTAGTCATAGATGTGCTTGATATATGGGGAATGTTTCTATCAAGGAAATGGGTTGCATCCCTTGGGGGATCAATCCAAATGGATTGGACCTATGCTATGATTCCAACCTCTCAAGATGTGCACATTAAACTGTATAGGGAAAATGAAAGGAAGTATCATGTGGAGAACCCTAATGAACCAGATAACAAATGTACATTAGTGAAACAGATAGCCTTGGAAACCATGCCATCTATGCAAACTACCCCATACATATCAGGGAAAAGGCTAATGGCGAAGAGACTGATGAACTATGGTTAATACTTAGCACCCACATGCCCATGTCTTTAGCAATCTCAACCCCTAGCAAAACTGCTTCATACTCAACAACATTATTTGATGCATCAAATTCAATTCTATAAGCAAAGTTATCATTGTAGGCAGACTCGAGAGACTATTGTTTTCAATTAATTTCATAAAAGTACATCTAATATTTCAACATTTCTAAAGTAAAGTTAAAGTTTTGGTTCATTTTTTTTTATTTTTTCTATTTATTTTAGTTTCCACAAATATTTCTTTCAACTATGATTGGTGCTATACCATAAAATTTAAGAACAAAAAAATTCAACAAAACATAAATATAAAAAAAAATTCTATTATTAATGCAAAGTAATTTTCTTGGATGTGAAGAGGAAAGTTTTCTTTCTTTTCATAATTTCATTCTTTTTTTAATTATTGTTTCCCAATAGTAGTTGTCATTTTTTTCTTCATTCTCTTTTAAGCTTGGAAACAACTAGTTTGTTTCCAATAAAGACATTAAATATTTTTAAGAACTTTATATGAGGGTTTTAGAATCTAGATTTTGTTTTCTTCATTCTCTTTTAAGCTCGGAAACAACTAGGTTTTTTCCAATAAAGGCATTGAATATTTTTAAGAACTTTCTATGAGGGTTTTAGAATCTAGATTTAAAAAAATAGAAAAATAAATAAGTAAATAAATAAAACTAGAATTTGTTGAAAATGAAATATACATTGTTAGAATTGGATTATCTATTTATCAAAAATATGAAAAAAATAAAAACTACAACATTGAGGCACTTTTTATATTTCAATCAAACTATTAAATAATTTTAAAAAGTTAATCACAAACACAATCCCAAATTTAAGAACATTTCTCCATATTTAATATCATTTCCCTTATTGTTGAACTTAAAAAAATGGCTATTAATATCAAAACATTTTACTTTAAGTTAGTAACTTTTCTTTCGACGACTTTACTAGACCCAATTGAAAATGAAAAGGAAATGAGGTTAAGCACGAATGAGGGGCATCATTGGCAATGAACCCACACAAAATTATATTAAGTGTCATTAATTGCAATTTTTCTTTGGGATTTGGTTGGATCGTTGTAAATTAAGGTTTCATGTTCCATCTTATCATTTCAAAATTTGTAGGTTGTGGGATGGAATTACTAATAGCAATAGTTGATGAAGATATATATGAATTTGGATGGGACAATAAACATGTTGGTTTTAATGTACTGCCCATCACTTCACAAGTACACAATCATCTTCATTTTTACTTGAAATTATCACTGTAGATTCATCTCAATCCCGTCTATTTATTAGTTATCAAGCGATTTTTATTTACAATGGTTAGATGCGAGTAATATACATAGACCACTTTTATAAATTTTACAATATTTGTGAAGCAATCATATATATAATTTGTTGTATGTGTTTATATATAGGACTACTTGGATGGGAATGTAAGCTTCTTACAATCATACAAGCAAAACACTGGGAGTTTCATTTGCTTTCTCTTACTTGGAACATCATCGTCTTCGCATGTTCAATTGACACCAAGTTCATACACACTGATTTTTCTTTTTGGCTGGAGTTTCAGAAGGGGGGAAGAAAGTTCAATTAGGTTAACTTCGGGTCAAATCTTGCTCTTGCTGAAGGGGAATTAGGTATTATTTATTTTACTTGCAAGTGGCCTAATATTTAAATCTACTGGAAGTAATATGCAAAGCATGAGATCCTAATATTTTTGCGCCGAGAGGCACTCTACAGCCCAGTATGGGGGAGATCTTGTAACATTACAAAATAATAAAAAATAAAAATTTAATTATTCGCTCAGCAAAAAAATGTTGGCCTTGCACATGGTTTTAAAACCATGTGCAAGGCCTTCTAAACAACCCATTGTTTTATTGTACATGGTTTAGGAGGGCCTAGCACATGGTTTTAAAACAATGTGCAATGCCTCCTAAACAACCCCTGGTTTTATTGTACATGGTTTAGGAGGGCCTTGCAAATGGTTTTAAGACCATGTGCAAGGCCTCCTAAACAACCCATAGTTTTAGGAGGGCCTTGCAAATGGTTTTAAGACCATGTGCAAGGCCTCCTAAACAACCCATAGTTTTAGGAGGGCCTTGCATATGGTTTTAAAACCATGTATGGGTAGATGTTGTATGTTAGTTCCTAACAAAATAAAAAATATTACATGTCAGCCATAAATAATATTAAATATTAATAATAAAAATACGATATGTGGACCTTAAATAAAAATATGTGTCTTTTGGTTTGAATGAAATCAATGGTTATATATAAAGACACACCAAGGTTGATAGCTCATTGGGTGCAATACCTAAAAAGAGGTTTTGCACCTGGAGAAATTGATCCCTCTCGGTGCTTGATAGAGCCTACGATTTGGATCTACGCTGGCTTAGCTTTAGTTGAGTGTGTGAACATCCATTCTAAGTATTTTCAAACCTATAAATTTAAGGATTTGATTTTTTCTTAAGTTTCTTAAGAGAAAGAAGAAATTTCAAATACATATGGAGGCCACCAATATTATTTCAAGGCACAAGACTACACAAAATGATCATTCTGTACCAATATGTACTTGGATGCATAAAATCCCTTAATATATTTACGATTTTAATTCTTCCAATAAAATTAAAATATTTTATATACACTCGGTATGTATATGGTTAGTCTAGACATTTTATACTCAATAATTGTATGTCACCATTTAAATAGTAAACACCAAATTAAAAGCACATGTTTCGCCTTAGAAAAATGAAAGGCCTTTAAACTAAGGGACAAAAAAGGGAGGAATGTAAATGGACACTATATTATTTTGACTTCTATCCTACAAGCTTGAATAACATATACTTGCCATACATCATGCAACAAGTTGGATGCTCTCCACCTATATAAGCAAATCTTCATAGGCCACCACTACTCTCTCTACATAATTGGGTTTATAATTCAACATAGTTGGGTTTATAATTCAGGTTTCATTTTAACTATGGTTATTTATTTATTTATATGTTCCTCTCAATTTTATTCATAAAGCTAATATTTTGCACACCACCCAAAATTCATATAAATCCCAAACACTAGTATAAGTATCTTAATTTTTGTGCAGCTTGTCACAACTTTTGGATTTCCATATCCAGATAATTTTTCTAAGAATTAATGTATCATCTAGTCCATTTTCCCTCCAATTCTCTTTGCTCAAGGCTTAAACTTGTTGGGAGATGCCAAAGCTATAAAACAAGATGAAGGAATCAACTAGTCTAGTAGACCAAAGTGTCCTTCAACAGATTCTAGTTGGTTTGTTTACATGATTTATCTGTATTATCTTTATTTGTCAATTTCTTTTTCTGATCAAATGATATGTAACTTTTACATTTACATATTTCCAAGGCTTTGATTCATATTTAATTAATTTGTACTAACTTACTAAGCATTTTAGTAGTTTACCAGCTCTTAATTTAAAGACATGACATGAGGAATACACCCTAGCTTCTTTTCTAGTAGTAGATGATTATATAACTACTTATCAAAGTTTTTTTCTTTTCAACTGTGCATTTATTATGATTGTGAAAAAAAAATATTCTATGCTAGTATTTCTTAGATTTTCTTTTTATAAAGTAAAAACTTTACTGCTGACCCCTTTTATTTATCATTTAGTCACAAACATAAATAAAGCACTGACTAATTGTTTTTCAAGCTAACCTCGGTTTATTTTGAAACACTAGCTGGAAAGCATCAACTATAAACTTTCCTTTTTCGAAGATTCCTATCATTTATGAGAGGTCATTTTGGTTTTTGATGCCCATTTTTAGGTTGCTAAACTCTGTGGAAGTGATCCCCTTGATTGTATTGCTGGTTGATAAGGGATCCTTAGTTTTTGGACTGTTGTAACTTGCTCATGTACCAAGTTCCTTTGATTCAATAGAATAGCAAAGAATACATTTTTTCGTTGAAAAAACAAAATAATCAAAATCTCTTTGAATCCAATTCAAAATTGCGTTGGAATCATCATGGAAATGGGTCCACTTTGATAGTAATGTGGAACAACAACATCTTGAAGTGTGAAATTCTAAATAGTAAAAACAAGCCTGCAAGTTGGACCCAGCCATTTTGCATGACAAAAACTTTACGTACAGTCAAGTTGCTTCCCAACTGTTTGAATACGAATGACTTTCGATCGATATCAGTGCCTTTTTAGTTGTGAAGCACCAATTCGGTCCCAACTGTCAGTGTTGAATCCTCTCTGCGTTCCAATAACTTCCGGTTTGCGTGAAGATCTCCTAATCTCCGATACGGCATGGATTTTGACGTTGTATAGAATGTATTTTTCCATGTAAGAATGGGCGAGAGCTAACGATAGAGCTGCAGAGTCATAAAGACTCTGTCAGCTTAGGATCCATCGATCATCCATCCATGAGCTCCGGCGACTCGCGACGTACCTGCAAACGCAAAACTTAAATGAATGACTGGGGACTTGTACGGCGAGTGCTATGCACCCCGCTGCAGATTCTTTAAGACTCTGTCCGAGTATGGCCATGCTTGCATATGTATCATCAAAGCCTATGGATTGCCATCCTCCATGGGGTTGCAGCATTCATGGCACCTCGCATCCATGCGCCCGACGACATCTCCTTTCTTTAATGTCATTTCACAGTTTGCATAATATCAAGGGCCAGCTGCGTTGGTAGCATGGTATGTATCATTAAATGTAATGATGCATGTTGTATTCAAATTTGAAATTAAAAATTCAAATGCATGCTCGGTTTAAATTTCAAATTCAAAATTCAAATGTTATTGACCGCCTTCCATTTTCCCAGACCTCTTTCAAAAAAACAATGTTGAGTTCGAACTTGGAATTGAAGCATGGAAATGGCAGAATACAGAACACGAGGCTGCGAGGATAGCATGAGGATGTAAATATGTTGCAGTATCCATAATGGTCATTGGACTATATTGATTTTCTAGCTATTCTTCTTCTCATTTTCTGGAAATGATTCCAGAGTAATCCATGGAGGCTAGTATTTATTAATTGTCATTTTTTTTAACTGGCAACAATTTTACATGGGTATCTACTAGATTGAAATCATCACTTCTTCTTGGTTTAACCGAATCATGTTGGAAAAGTCTACATTTTTAAGCGTTCTAATTTTGACGATTTCATCAAATTTGCCAAAGATTTTACTTTGGACTGAGTATTCGTTTTTTTTTGGTTGGCATCTCTTATTTGAATCATCACTTCATACGTGCTCTTCTTCTGGAGAGACTGGAGAGGAGTTTGGAATCGATCATGTTGGGTTCCTCACTATCCCTTGCGATTTAGCCAGTTTCGAACATTTGTTATTGTTGGTTCAGATCGATGAAGTTGTCAAGCACTATGCTTTGATCAGTCAAGCCTATGTATTCTCAGAAGCAGAGTTGGATTGATGTTTGATCACGGGATTTATGTGTATATGTTGATATATACGCAGTGTCATTAGAGCAAAAGTCGATTGGATCGAGCAGTTGAAGTTGATTATCATATACACGGTATCATCAGAGCAAAAGTCGATTGGATCGAACACAGTTGAAGTTGATTATCATACCTACTTTCTGAACGGCAGGCAGGAAAAATNGTTGATTATCATATACACGGTATCATCAGAGCAAAAGTCGATTGGATCGAACACAGTTGAAGTTGATTATCATACCTACTTTCTGAACGGCAGGCAGGAAAAAAATTGATATCACCATTTTTACTCCACATATAAGTGGTGTTAATATCACCACTCTAACACCACATGATATAAATGATATTTGCAATACTAATATATGGACATTCTAGTTGTTTTGTCTAATAATACTCATGCACTTGCTTCCATTAGGTTACTCTATGGTCTCTCTCAATGTTTGCTCTCCCTTAGCAATAGTAGTTGCCAATAATGCTTCACTTTAGTTTAAAATGAATTACTCATTTTCCATGAGATTTTTTTAGATTTGATGCAACCATTTTAAGTTTGATTTTATTGTATGAGACAAGTGTACTACCATAAATGATTTTATGGCACTTATTCAGTCTAAATTATAAATTAACAATTATATATATATATATATATATATATATCAAAAATATGTGGAGCTTCTCCATGATGCATGGATAAATAATAGTTGATAAATAACTTTTAGTTGATAAATAAATAATAAGAAGTTTGTGACATATACCCATTTAATTAAAAATCGAGTTTAATTAAAAATAACACTTAACTCAATACCCAATCCAATAAATGTACTCATTATTACACCTAACTCAATACACAAAGTCTACTCGTTATTACACA
>LPNX010060788.1:582-16851 GCA_001517045.1 Pseudotsuga menziesii | reverse complement strand
TATTAACATTATAATTGTAAACCTTAAAGAAATTGCCAATATAAAAATTGCCCATATATTTTTCTTGTGAAAAAATTTAAAAAAATAAAAATAAAAGAACAATCCAGAAAACTTAAATGAGAGATTAACCAATATAATACAATGATCTGAAACTATGAAAGAGAAATTAAAGAGCATCATAATAATTAATTCACAATTCACATACCTGCAATCTCATCTCATTTAAGATTACAATTTAGGGACATGTCAAAAAAAACTAAAACTAATTATATGATATGTTTTTTATTTATTTAAGATAAAAATTATTCTTCTATAAATAGTGATTTCATTACTAAATTTAAAGAGATTAGCTGATCTTATCTCTTCCTATTGAATTCTACACCATTGTTACAACTTACACTGAAGAAGAATCCATAATCTAACCAGTGAATCCTGTGATATAAACATACACATGTAACGAAAATAAAAACATATCACAATCAACTCATTCACTATTTTCAAACCTACAAATGGATTCACTATTTTCAAACCTACAAATGGAGGGCATATTTTTTTATGCACAAAAGGTTTTGGTGTTGCAGTCAATCAATTTTTCTCCTGCCTGCCGTTCAGAAAGTAGGTATGATAATCAACTTCAACTGTGTTCGATCCAATCGGCTTTTGCTCTGATGATACCGTGTATATGATAATCAACTTCAACTGCTCGATCCAATCGACTTTTGCTCTAATGACACTGCGTATATATCAACATATACACATAAATCCCGTGATCAAACATCAATCCAACTTTGCTTCTGAGAATACATAGGCTTGACTGATCAAAGCATAGTGCTTGACAACTTCATCGATCTGAACCAACAATAACAAATGTTCGAAACTGGCTAAATCGCAAGGGATAGTGAGGAACCCAACATGATCGATTCCAAACTCCTCTCCAGTCTCTCCAAAAGAAGAGCACGTATGAAGTGATGATTCAAATAAGAGATGCCAACCAAAAAAAACGAATACTCAGTCCAAAGTAAAATCTTTGGCAAATTTGATAAAATCGTCAAAATTAGAACGCTTAAAAATGTAGACTTTTCCAACATGATTCGGTTAAACCAAGAAGAAGTGATGATTTCAATCTAGTAGATACCCATGTAAAATTGTTGCCAGTTAAAAAAAATGACAATTAATAAATACTAGCCTCCATGGATTACTCTGGAATCATTTCCAGAAAATGAGAAGAAGAATAGCTAGAAAATCAATATAGTCCAATGACCATTATGGATACTACAACATATTTACATCCTCATGCTATCCTCGCAGGCTCGTGTTCTGTATTCTGCCATTTCCATGCTTCAATTCCAAGTTCGATCTCAACATTGTTTTTTTGAAAGAGGTCTGGGAAAATGGAAGGCGGTCAATAACATTTGAATTTTGAATTTGAAATTTAAACTGGGCATGCATTTGAATTTTTAATTTCAAATTTGAATACAACATGCAACATTACATTTAATGATACATACCATGCTACGCCCCAACGCAGCTGGCCCTTGATATCATGCAAACTGTGAAATGACATTAAAGAAAGGAGACGTCGTCGGGCGCATGGATGCGAGGTGCCATGAATGCTGCAACTCCATGGAGGATGGCAATCCATAGGCTTCGATGATACATATGCAAGCATGGCCATACCCAGACAGAGTCTTAAAGACTCTGCAGCGGGGTGCATAGCATTCGCGGTACAAGTCCCCAGTCATTCATTTAAGTTTTGCGTTTGCAGGTACATCGAGAGTCGCCGGAGCTCATGGATGGATGATCTCATGGATGGATGATCGATGGATCCATGAGCTGACAAAGTCTTTATGACTCTGCAGCTCTATCGTTAGCTCTCGCCTCAATATCTATATGTCACTCGTGCAGGGATCAAATTTGAAGGGTAGGGCCCCATTTCACAAAAAAGGGTTGTGAGAAATTGAACCCTTCAATGTTGACATGTAAAAATAAATCATTCTTTTCATTTGAAACTGTAAGTATACAACAAAATTTTATTAATTATTAAAAAGAGTGTATAGGAAAAAAATGACAATAAGAAGAAATCCCTAGTGATTCAACATTTACATGGAATTAGTGAGGTAAACCATGTACTCTTAGGGTCCTGGAGCATATATTTTATTGAACTTAGATAAGGGACAATTCTGTTGGATCGATGAAATACTCAGTTGTTAGGTCATTGATAAAATAAGGCATTGGAATTTGAAAGGACCTTTGAATGGAGAATTGATTCAGCTTGATTGTGGCTCTATTGGTAAGTGTGATTGGGCCTACCTAAAAGAAAAACCCCAGGATGTAATACCTAATGCTTTCATGGAGAAACATTTTTATTAACCCTAAATTCAACAGTTATTTTTAGAATTGAATCATGTCCTCCCCACATGCTCAAATCAAAGTGATCAAACAAAGGCTCTTAGGTGGATTATGGATAGTCCCTCCAATGTATATCGAGTTTATACCCCAATTCGAAGTGATCAAACAAAATCCCCAATTTTAGGTAGATTATGGATAGTCCCTCCAATCTATATCGAGTTTATCAACCCTATCGAAAAGGTTAAGTATTTATTAGTCCACTATAAGGAAGAACTTTAAATTCTCCAACAAATATCACTACAAGTTGGGTGTCTAGTTTCTACCAAAGTCAACAATGAAGACGAATCATAAACACACCTTTGGGAGGTTTGTGACAATGAGGATGTTGAAATCATGTTCTTAGCTAGATCATTGCACTCCCAGTCCCTCATTCATGAACGCCCATCGATGGATTCCCTTGTTTAGATATACTGGTAGACAATTTGTACTTCTTGTTTCCATTATTAGAAGGCTAGCAAAAAAACGAAGGGGTTAGAGTCTACAACATTTACAGTGTCGGTTTCTAAATATTTTATCCTTTCAACTATTGGATTTCATGAAAGAAATTGGAACAATTCAAACACTTATATTCAAATATTGTTCTTTCTTTCAACCTAATGTTTGCAATTCACGGCAGATAAATAACATTGACAGATTTGGAACTCAAATACAAGGCTCTTTCTTCTTGCTCCTTTGCCCAAACGAAGTTGTGGTCTTAGACTATGAAAAGTATACATTATTTTGGTTCTGATTTCATTTAAATACTGGGTTTTTTAAGGTTGCATTATTGAGTATTCGAGACTTATTCTGATGGAAACGCAATCACATAATACATTACAAATTCCAAACAACATTTTGGATGGTGAAATTTAAACCCTTATATTTATAGAACCGCAAGGAACTCCAACAAGAAACACATTTAAATTTTATCCACATATAAAATGTTACACAACTGTAAAATGCTATACATACTTGTAAATTCACGACAACCAAGTCGACAACTCAGCTCTGCATAATCTTCTGGAGAAAATGGAAATTAGGGAGACACTGAAGCATAGAATTGGAGAGTAGAGAGTCTGAGTCCCGACCTCTGACTATCCTATACTCGTAAACACAAAATAATGTTTTTTTCATAGACTTCACCAATATCTTTAAGTTCAGGGAAGCTCAATCGAGCCTACCCAAAATTCTACCTTTGCTTCTCTTGCTCCTACCTGTGAAAAAGGTGGAACCTTCGAGTTTCCCACCACAAAATACAACGATGAATTAGAGTGTGCAACCGTTTCCTTCTACAGAAAGAGGATTGGAAGCAACGCCATCTCAATTCCACAATATCCCGGCGCTCCTGAGTTGGTTTACCTTTCCCTAGGTAGGCGAATGCATGTTTGTGTATTTCACATGATTACAAAAAAAATCATTTTATAATTGCTTCTACATAACATAGATATATATGTGCAGGTGAGGCAAAACTCGGTATTGTTTGACTGAGGTTTCTAGATACTTTCAAAGATCATTCTTCGTTATGAGGGCGCTCAAGGCATAGATCAGAGAGCCCACGGGAGGAAGAAGAAGAAGAAGAAGAAGAAGAGGACTCAAGTCAAAAGGTGAGGTGAGTGAGGAGGGGAGAGTAATAGCGATATTTGCAGGAGAAACCCACTGGTTCTATAATGATGGGAATGAGCCTCCCTAAATAGTATCCATTGTAGACATAGGAAACCGTCATAAACAGCTCGAGCGCAAGATTTACAGTATAAGCATCCCACAAATTATGTAATGATAATATTCAGTTAGGTATATGACAAATGTAATGTCCTGGTTTTGACCCCGTCACAATAGATGTATATGATGTATAAATTGTAAATGATCATGGTGTGGAGCTAAAGGCCAAGGCCCCACCGTTGATTGGTAATGCTATGTTTTGGATTTAAATTGTCACCGATGGTATATCGGGGCATGCGGCATATGTTTTGAGTTTATCACCATGTAAATATGCATCTATAATTAAAATGAACACAACTAGCTACGGTCGCGGCAACTAAATCGAAAGGGGCATGATTTTCACAAGGATAAGGATATGGGGAAAAGCCAAAATGTCTATGAGAAGACCCATCAAGCTGTCAACTACCTTTCTTGTCTTTTTCCCCAATCATTTATTTCTGCCAGAATGTGGTTGAGTTAGTTATTGCATGGAATGGGAAGAGTATGGGCAAAAATTCGAATTGGGCAGAGAACCATTTTTTTTTTTAAAACGTGTTCTGACTTCCTTGGCAAGGAAAATGCCCAAAAACGTATGCCATTCTGCCATGCATCCACGTTTTCCATTTTTCCTCACCATTCTCCTTCACGTTGGGGCTTTTGGGAGCAGCTGGAGTTTTTTCCTGTGTTTTTCATTCCACGTTTTTGGTTGCTGGCTTCATTTTTCCCATGGATGGGAGGCTGTTTTTGTAGTGCTGGGGATTGGGCTATTTTCCTCACGTTTTGGGAGCTGCTGGTGCATTTTCCATTCACGTTTTTGTAGTTTCATGTGTTTTTACCATGGCTGTGAAGGGCCATTCACGTTTTTAGCTGTCTCACCGACTATTGGTCTCACGCACAGACTATTTGGGGCGTTTTTTCCCTGCTGTGAGTTGTGCTCACTGATAAGCTTCAGGACTGTGTGTTTTCCCCATGTTGTGAGCCGTTTTTGCTGTTACATTTGGGGACTGTTGTAGATGGGTTGAAGTCGTTTTTCCCTGGTTTAAGCTGTAATAGCTAAATTAATTTCCGGAGTGCAATGGTTGGTCTTCGGACTGTGAGAGGAGCAGATATGTTGGCTTAGATTTGCTTAATAAACCTGGTGGCTGGAAACCACAGAGACAGAGCTAGAGGGCTGGCCTTCTTCTCCATCACCCCTGAATAGCACTGGAAGGGAATGTAGGGCATGAGGGACTGTGTAGCAGAGAAGGGACTGATTCCTTGTGTTGGGTGTGGATGGGTGTCTTAGAGGTCAAGCTAGTTCTAGTGTAGGTGTTCTTGGCTCTGTAATGAGCTCACCAGCTTAGCAAATTGCCTTCATCAACTCCTTAATGACCTGATAAACCCAACTTTGTTGGCTTGGCTATGTGTTTTGTGTATCCTGGCTATGTGTAAGCCTGCTAGTTCCCTTATTCCTTGGAGAATCATGCCCAGCTCGGGGGTGGCAGCGCTGCTGAGAAATTAAGGAGCACGTTGGCCTATGGTTGGGTGGAACGTTGCAGCGACGTAGCTGGTTGCGGAAGAAGTTCTTCATAAGATAGGTGCTCTGTCCATTTTACTTCTGCAACTGTAAATTCTGTTAATGAAAATGAAATGAACATGTTGAAAGAATGCTTGTTGGAATGTATGATGTTTTCGCTGTGTCTAATAGATAATTGCATCTGTGCATGATAATTTCTCATATGTGCATAATTAAGCTCAATGCATACGTTTAAGCATTCTGTTTCCAGCAATATTTAAGCATGTACATGTTCATGGGCGGTTAGCTCGGTCTGATAAAGCTAGTAGTCGCGTCCTCTACGCCGGTCGGAGGCATGGGGACGTGACAACAAATTATTTTGTTTCTTTTAGAGATGACTATATGCATATTGTACAACCATTCTCTTTAGCTGGCCCTCCATTCCAGTTGCCTTTGTAACTACTGCCTAACCCACTTCCTCTGGTGAGATAGGTAGACTAAGTGGCCTAGGTGGACTATGGGAGACTAGGAGTGCTGATTCAAATGATTATGACCTCAGTAAATCAATGGAAACTGGAATAAATCATAGAATCCTAGACTAACTAGTGTAGGATATGATTCATGAGCAACAACAAAGAGCTGCGTGCTGCTAGCTGCATAGTACCAAAGATCCGTCATCCCAATCTTGTAGTGGTCATAATAGAAACGTCTAGCACTGGGTGAAACCCTGATCTGCAAACTTACATACCTTGCATTGGACCAAGTTAGGTTCAAATCTAGCAAAGATTGCTCAATGCCTTGTAAATTGCAACTTGTAAGTTGTAACCCAAAAAACAACACCATTAGTTTTTCCTTACGGAGCCTTGACAGTGCAGGGTTATCAAATCAATTCACCATCCATAGATATGACTCCTATGAGTATTTAATTTCACATCATATACTCAAATACTCAATTGACTTGTAAGTTGTGAGATCACTTGACTTGGCGAACAATAAGATGACAGATGGAAAATCGAGTTGGAAGGTGGCATCATCTCATATCAAGAATTAATGAAGTTGGTGAATCAGTAATGCATGCTAATGCCATTAAATGCTTTGAAAGTGAACATCGATTGTGAGTCACAATGCTGACTCATTGACCTGAACTTGGCACTAGGCAGCCTAGTGGCCACCCGTGGTTCGTGTCGATTGGGACTGAGATCCTCATCCATGATTCCACTATTCAAGGGCACTTGGGAAGACTCAGATTCCAGACTCTCCCATAGTCCACTAAATCCCTGGATAGGAAAATTTTGTAGCTACCCTTCTGTTGCAAATTTATGGAGGCTTACTCAATTTCATTATTGAAGTGGTGGAAATGAAACTAATTTTTTTTTGCATAGTAAAATTCATTGTGGCCTTCTATGACGTTTAAAATGGCCTTTGAAGGGCTCTGAAGGCTTCAAAATTGAAGCCTGCACTCGTGTTAATATGCTATTCTTTGTACTTACTATTATCGAAAGCGAAATTCATTGAGCATGGATGATGGAAGATGTTTCGAAATTTAAAAAAAGTGAGCGTTCTTACAAAGTTTTCAAACAGAAATTGACCGAGCATGGAAACTGTTCCCTCCACGTCATACGATGATGGAGTTCGAAATTTAAAAAAAGTGAGCGTTCTTACAAAGTTTTCAAACAGAAATTGACCGAGCATGGAAAATGTATGTTCCAAGGATGTTCCAGGATGTTTCGAAATTTAAAAAAAGTGAGCGTTCTTACAAAGTTTTCAAACAGAAATTGACCGAGCATGGAAAATGTATGTTCCCGGATAAAAAAGTGAGCGTTCTTACAAAGTTTTCAAACAGAAATTGACCGAGCATGGAAAATAGTAAGTACAAAGAAGGTATGACGTGGAGGGAACATTTTCCATGCTCGGTCAATTTCTGTTTGAAAACTTTGTAAGAACGCTCACTCTTTTTAAATGTCGAAACATCTTCCATCATCCATGCTCAATGAATTTCGCTTTCGAAAATAGTAAGCACAAAGAATAGCATATTAGCGACATAAAGGGAAGTACGTGGGCCTCTTCACAATTGGATTATAAAAAGATGACAAAAGAATCGAATGGCAATAATCATTAATCTTCTAGTTGGATGGTGATATGTTGATCACAGAAAAATAAAGCAGAAGTTGTGGTCTTTCAAATAAAGACTCCAATATTGAATCCATTACGTGTGAATGTGTTTATCAATTTCGTGTCCAACTTTACTTTCAATAAAATTAATACTTTACTTTACTTATGTTTTGCTCAACCAGCCCCACACATCGTTAATAAAATTAATATGTCAAGTGTCTCTTCAATTTCACTCGTAAGGAATAAAGTGGCGTAATCACGATAATTACGTCACTTAAAAAAAGATTCCGTTCCAAAATTATGTCACTTTTAAAAAAGATATTCCATTCCACGTGAGTGTATTTCTCACCGATATGATTTCAGTTTCATTCACAACTTGGGAATTTCTGTAAAAATAAATAGGAGTTTTCCTTTTGCGTAAGGAGCAACGGCCCCAAAGGGTTTGCTGGGTTCGAAAGAACAGTTAGCATTTTGTTTTGTGTTTCATATTTAAACTACTGCTTAAATTTTATAGTATATAGTAGTATAATTAGAGTACGAATATCAAATACGATTCAATATGTAAAAAGGTAACCGAAAAATCCAATAATGTTCTTAGCATAAGGGAGAAAACTCTTAGTTATTAATAGTTATAAATTATTTTAAGAACAAAGTAAATAATATTTATCCCCACTTACATTTGAAATTAATTAATAAATGCTTAAATTGTGTTAGGGTTAACTTTGAATCAGATGTAAGTGGTTTTGGGCACATGCTTTTGGTAACCAACAAATCTAGTGTTGCTATTATATTTGCATATTTATTCTTTTGGCATATTTTTATTCATATTAAATTGTTAAGAAGTATGAAATTGAAAGGTATTTATTTTATAGTGTTTGAATAATTAAATTTTGGCTTTTTAAAATCAATTTTCAAAATTAACCGGTATGCTTATTACATATAGATCGAATATTGGACAAACTCGAATTTGTTCGAAATATTCGTACACAAAAGGTCAATATGACCGAATTATGCTACTATGGCTTAAACAATGGTATTGGTCGGTTATTGTATCGAACCCATCTGCTGAGCAATATTTCTTTTGTGTTTCATATCTGAACTATTGCTTAAACAATGCCGTTTGATTATTGGATCAAACCCATCCAAGCTGTTAGATGGGTGTAGAGAAACAATCACTTTTTTTTAACCACATGTTGAACCCGAGCCTTTATCCCAAGCTTTGAATGTTGAACTAAAAATAGGTGTAGGTGTTGAAACAAATTAATGACCAAAAATGCACTAGGTAGCGTATTGATGCATCCAAGGTTATCGGAGAGTTTTGAATGAAGGCTTTGCTTTTGTATCAAACTCCGGGAATTGTTCTTCTCACAATCTTTTGTTGTGGCCTAATGGGAATTTATAAAACCTTTTAATTCTTATGGAATCAAAGAGGCCGATCATTTCTCCACTCGTGCATATTATTTTTTAAGTCTCTGACCAGCATGAATAGGAGAATATTTCAATAATATCTAAATAGGGGAAGATTCCACACTACAATGAACTGAACAATGGTGGACATACAAGATTGATTTATGGTTTGAACGATACTGTAGGCGCAAGTCATAGAAGCCTCTCCCTCAACATCGATAAAAAATTACCTTAACGTAATAAATTTTTACTTACTCAGCATTTCATAAAACGCCTTGGTCATGGCGGTGTATTTTTATATAATGGGTTGATATTCAATAATTACGTTGATAGGTGTATATATCTTAGAATTTTTGGGTGGACTATCACTTATGCTTTTTCATCTACGGATGAGAATGAGACAAGTGTACTGTGCATGTTGATTTTATGGGCGTCGTCCAAAATTAAACAGGAATGAGACAAGTGCACTCTCTAGATTGATTCTCTGGGTGTCGTCCAAAAGTAATAAAATAATTTCAAAAAAAATAAAAAATAGCTTAATTAACATGTGATAAGTACAATTAGTGATAGTTGTAAAAATGAAAATTAATCTTCAACTATTCGATTGTTATATATAACTACGAGCTTAATTCCATCGATTGTTACATACAGCTATTAGCTTAACTCCAATCATTCTAGAACTATTAACTTGAATTCAATTCTAATAAGATTTATATTGGATAACTATTAGCTTAACTATTACATACAATTATCAGCTTAACTCCAATGATTCTATAACTATTACCTTAACTTCAACTCTAATCACTTAAGGCTTAGTCCAACTGCATTTGGCATCTAGGAGTCAGGCTAATGTGCAGTCATGTAAGAGTCGAACTCCTAATAAAATCGTTCGAACTCCTAATAAACTCCTCCAAACTCCTAATAAACTCTTGCATCTCGTAGTTGGGCATCTAGCTAATATACAGTTCGTATTACATGTTTTAGGTTTAGTTTAGGAGATAGATTTATATGTGTTTTGCATTCAACCTTATAGCTCACTCAAGTGTAACGGAATACTGGTGGGGTTGTGCAACAATGATTATTGTAAAGACAATCATCAAGATGGTACAAATTTATATGTGTTTTGCATTCAGCCTTATAGCTCACTCAAGTGTAACGGAATACTGGTGGGTTTGAGCAACAATGGTTATTGTAAAGACAATCGTCAAGATGGTACATAAAAAAATGATAACCTTAGTGAAAATGAAGAGAACCTCACACACCTAGTTCATAGTATGGCTTCGACGATGGAATACACAACGATCCTACCTCTCCCTTCTGTTTGTTAAAATAAATTTCAGAGCCCTCTAAATCTTATTGTACTCTTTCAATGCCTTACTATTCTCTTAACCTGGAGCTCTAGACACTTTTCTCTTGAGGATGAGCCCTACTATGAGGCTCGAAACGTCAAGAACAATTAGATATTCAATGTAGTATTCCCCTCTCTTAAGAATAGTTTACTTTGTTTTGTCATTTTAGACTATGACTAGAGAGATGGATAAACATTGACATAAATTAGTGTGGATCGATGTCATTTCTTTTGCAAGTGATGTAGAATAATCATCATAATTGTGTGTTTCATCCATGCGATTCTCAAAACTCACATTCTTTTGGAGCCGAATTCAATCTTCGTAATGGAAATGCCTACCCAATTGATACCTTCGTGTGACTGTTAACCTCAGTGTTGGGTAGTGTGACTTTTATCATCTGCACAAGCTTTTTCTTTTGGTTTCACTCAAGATCTAACTCTTCATTA
The DNA here is from genome assembly GCA_001517045.1 of Pseudotsuga menziesii. Lineage (NCBI taxonomy): Eukaryota > Viridiplantae > Streptophyta > Pinopsida > Pinales > Pinaceae > Pseudotsuga > Pseudotsuga menziesii. Next base: position 5,956 of record LPNX010060788.1, on the reverse strand, counting down.
AAATGATTTATGGCCTAATTGTTCCTTGTTATTATAGAAATGTGTAGCTAAGTGAACATGATTTATATTTATATTAGAGTTTAGCGAGACTCTAATTTATTGTTAATCTACAAGAATCTCATAAAAACACTCATCTTTGAGACTATTGCAACGACAAGATTCACTTAATCGCCTCTTATCGGAGCTAAAATATGCACCACCAAACTTTAATAGATATTATGGATAAAGTACAACTTAAGTGTTTTCCTTACCCCAAACCAAAATATTATTTTGTGTGACATTCACTATGCTTGGAAAAAACATGTTAATATTTCTCTTTCTCAAGCCGACTTATTGCATCCGCATTATGTTGATCCTCTAAATATTACACCTATGGAATTCCCTGCATTACCATTATGTCCTCTTGCTATAATAGAGGTTGAAATATGTGGAAGTCTTGGTATTATTAGAAGGATGTGTCATGTTTGAAAAGGCATTATGGTATCTTGCTTTGAAGAATTAGGTCATTTATCACAGTGGTTTAGTTTGAAACATCAATGATATTCCATAGGAACTTAAGGCTATTTACAGGTTTAACAATTGTAATTATAGTAGGTTAATTATATGCTTCGTAAAATATGCATTATATTTAACTTCCATCTTCACTGTTTAAACATGATAGCATGGGAGATTAAATAGCATACAATTTTTAATTCAATGTTTTGGACAAACAGACACTTTTTCCCCGCTTCGACTGTAGAAATTCCACATTGAAAGTTATCACAAATTGCAACTTATTACTTTAAACAAAAGTGGGGACCCATTCCAATGGTTCGAATGCAGTATCCTTGGAATATTTAGAATCTACAATAAAGTCTCGATTATTATTCCCTTTGAAAGATAAAGAGGTTCATTTTCCATACGTTGAGTATCTGTTAATTTTTCGCAAGTTTCTTGATGCTCCAAAATGTCAAGCACTAAAGTCTCGATAATTTTTTTTTGTCTTTTTAGGACATCCTTAACTATATCTGCTCGCAATAATTTTGTCAAACTACCACAATGTTTTCGGCTCTATACCTAATGTTCTCTTAACAATGAATTATGACAAATGAAATTACCATGAGAAAGGGATCCTGTGCACCCCTATTGTCATGTTTTACCTACTTATAGAATGGTATTGATGACATGTGTATTATGGGTAGATGTACATGTAGACCCTACCAAGACTCGTCTTCTTTTAGATCTATTCAACATCGCATTTCTGGTGAGCCGATTTGACTCTTTGCTTGTATTATTGCGGATTCTACATTTTTTCTTACAATCCATTTGTTGTAGTTGAATACTCTAAATTTGGTTGGAAGAAAGGGTGGGTAGTGTAATTTGGGACAAATATGTATGGGAGAGTCCCAATTGATTTTCTTGTCACATTAGTAAGTTAGTATCCTTTATAAATGAAAACAATGAAGAATGACGTTTTCGAGGCTTTTTGTTTATATATTTTGATGATAAGAAGTTCATGGAAGATGCCATATATTCTGTAAAGAAATGGAAGATGCCATATATATGATAAAGAAATGTTTAATATGAAATTTTTTACATTCCAGTAAAATGTGTTTCCTTGCTTCATAAGTAAACCACTAAACCGAGGGGGACAATAGAGAAACTAATATCACAAGAAAGCATAAAATTTTGAAACAAATCACAATAAAAGGAAAGAAATCCATTATCAGAATCAATTACAGGTAAATATATCTCTAATTACGTCGATATGCGTATATATCTTAGAATTTTAGGGTGGACTACCATCTATGCTTTTTCATCTACGGACGAGAATGAGACAAGTGTACTGTCCAAATTGATTATATGAGTGTAGTCCAAAATTAATAATTAATAATTTCAAAAAAAATAAAAAATAGCTTAATTAACATGCGATAAGTACAATTAGTGATAGTTGTAAAAATTAAAATTAATCTTCAACTATTCGATTATTAGATACAACTACGAGCTTAACTCCATCAATTATTAGATACAACTATTAGCTTAACTTCAATGATTATAGAATTATTAGCTTAGTTTTAACTCTAATCACACTTATATTGGATAACTATTAGCTTAACTATTAGATACACCTATTAGCTTAACTTTAATGATTATACAACTATTATCTTAACTTTAACTCTAGTCACATAAGGATTAGTCCAACTGCATTTGGCATCTAGGAGTCTAGCTAATGTGCAGTCATGTGAGAGTCAAACTTCTAATAAAATCGTCCGAACTCCTAATAAACTCCCGCATCTCGTAGTTGGGCATCTAGCTATAATACAGTTCTTATTACATGTTTAGGTTTTCCATATAGATATAATTAGGTTTTCGATTCTTTTTAAATGAGGTTAGGAGATAGATTGATATTTGTTTTGCATTCAGCCTTATAGCTCACTCAAGTGTAAAGAAATACTGGTACAATGCTAAATCACTCCAGTATTGATTTCAGAATGTTAAAGATATAATGCATCCCTCTCTAAAAATTTTACGACCATTTTTTTTTAATAGACTTTCATTGAAAATTCAAGCAAACGTATATAATCTTAGAGAGTGCTATGTTTGACGAGGCCTCTACGTTCAAATCAAAACTTTCAGCGGGGCGCCTCTCATACGAATCCGAAGAAGAATCCTTCTAAAAGTATTTAGTAGGTCGAATCCTTTGTTTTCCCATTTCTTTGGAACTGCTCTGATCATGCCTCGTATGTAAACTAGATGTATCCATTTGCGCAGGTACGCATAAGTCTTCCCACTCGATAGAGGGTAGTCCTCATGATTTACTTCTTATAACTTTGACTTCCAAGTATTCTTGGACTGATATCTCCTCCCAAGTACAAAAGTTCATGTCAGTAGTTTTCATATATTGAATTCTATTCATTAAAGCAACAAATTCCTCGAAACTGTCTTCACTACTCTCTAATGTCGTGCATTGGCGTTTGGCCTCAACCCGATTTGCTTCATTCTCTGAGCCTTCATGTTGACCCGAAGCACATGATTCCAACTCGAACAATCGTTTCAGTCCGTTGCAAGAGTCCATGGATACAATATTATATCTTCTGTAATGCACATGTGCAAGCCTTCTATTCCAAAGTTCATTTGGATCGACTGTGTCATGGACCAAGGCTTGTTCTGGATGGCCCTTCAATTTGTATATACCTCCCTCTTGTTCCCCAATCACTACTGCATCATCAATAGTCTTTCCCTTTGGCCACATGAGAACCTGGCCATCTACAAATGTAACCCTCATGCCCTTTGCATCTAATGCAGATATGGAGAGGAGGTTCTTCTTTAGTCCTAGTACAAACAATGCATCTTGTATCTTCATAGACTTTCCAGAGTCTATCTTATAGGAGGATTCCCCACTACCTTTTATTGGATACTGGTAGTCATCCCCAAGTTTCACCTTGTGAGATGACTCATATTCAGATAGTTTCACAAAGGATTCTTTGAATCCCATCATATGTTTGGAAGCACCATTGTCTATAAGCCAATCATTGCTTCCATGTGTGATAGATCCCGTGAGGGCAGAAATCAATACATATTCTTCATCACTTGAAGAATCATCACTTTCTTGCTTAATTCTCTTTATGGAAGGTTCATCATCTTCTATAGCATGATCATGATGTCTTCTCTTGTTTCTCTTCTTCTTATGAGAGTTAATCTTGTTTCTAGGATAGTCTTTGGCAAAGTGTCATCTTTCATCACATGTATAGAATCTAAATTTAGATAAATCTTTTATAGTGTTATCTTTCTGGTGGAAGTTCTTACCTCTGGAGTGATGAGAGCTTCTTCTGCTTTTCTTGGAGTGTACTGTGAGAGCTTGATCTTCACTTCCCATATTTTCTTCTCGAGCTGCTATCTGATATTCTTCTTGAGAGCATTCTTCTCATAGTCTGTTGAACTTGACTAGCTTCTTTCTAGAACAGATCCCTTGAATGAAAGAGTCCCATGTCCTAGGGAGACCATTCAAGGTGGTCATCACAATCTCTGCATTCTCCACTTCTTCATCCATTGCTTCAAGTTGTTATTTTATCTGAGAGACTCTTGTAAAGTAAGACTTGATGGTTTCCGCATTCTGAATCTTTACATTCTTCAATTGGTTTCTCATAGTCATTTTTTGATTTATGTTCTTCCCTTCAAACAGTTTGGTCAGGGCATCAAACATAGTTTTAAGTGTCTTTAGGGAGGACACATGTGATATGAGGTGATCCTTGATTGAATCAGCAATAATCCTCTTAGCCATGACCAACTTCTTCTTGTGTAATGCATTAACCTCATCTCCCTCTAGAACTGGAACCTCTTCCGTGATGTAAGAGTCCAACTCATTTTCTTCCAGGACCAAGGAGATCCTATACTTCTAGGCTCGGAAGTTATGAGCTCCCTCAAGATTTTCATCAAGCTTGGTATGATGAGACATATTAACAAAGAACCTCAAATGGAAATGCAAATGATTTATATCTTACCAGTTAATTAAGATATCGGATCTAGATTTGGAGATGAATTTCTATAGAGCTGGTTCAGGAGCAGATTAGGGTTTGACTTTCCAGGAGTTTTGTCCAACCAAAAGATTTGATCTTGATCTCTAAACTTCGATTTTGAGGAGGAGATCAATCCAGGCCTAGGATCACTCAAAAATTCCACTTTTGTGGAAAGCCCTAATTTTCGACAGTAGTGTCAGGTCAAAAACTGAAAATGCTCAAAATCAGATTCTGCTTCGACAAAAAGATGCACCCTGGAGAGGAGATTCATCCCAACATTCTTTTACTGGAAATCCGTGGATAGAGATCCAAAAAGTAGGAAGCCCTAGTTTCCGCAGTTGCACAGTGTCTTCTTCTTAGGTTAGCTCTGATACCATGTTATATTTTTATCATTTAAGCTAGCATTATCTTAGGATCTTTAACTGAGAGAATAACACGCACAACAATCAAACATAAGAGACAATGAACACAATGTTTTTCCTCGGGGAAACCATAAAGAAGAAAACCCCGTAACTTCCTCAAAGATAGAATCAGCACCAAAAGAAAAACCCCAAAAACAGTAAGATGATATCCCGACAGTAGTAGTCTTTCTCTCTCTTGTCCCAGCAACTTCTTCTCTCTCAATTATGCGCTACAACTAAGTGTGAGTGAATGTGTGATAAATAGAGAGGCTCGCTCTCTATTTATACTAATTCTAGACTTGACAATAACTCACTAGGGCCGACTTCTCTAGGAGAGTCTAATAACCCTAGGGCCCCACAACTGCAAGGACTCTAACCCTTGATCAATAGGAGGGTTACCCACAATGAATTGACATGACTTGTTTACATTATTGAATCTCCCGATAGGCACATTGGGGCATGACATGACTCCAATAC
>LPNX010060738.1:7486-22357 GCA_001517045.1 Pseudotsuga menziesii | reverse complement strand
CACACACACACACACACACACACACACACACACACACACACATATATATATATATATATATTTGATTTGACCCATATGCTTCGTCCATAATTGTTGGCCTCTTTCTTCTTCTTGTCTTGACTTGCGGTTCCACAACACCACAATACCAACAATAAACCACAAGACATCGGCCTGACAGAACAAGATCAATCAGCAACACCTACAAGGTGGACATAGTCTTACCTGAGATATCTAATGGGTAACTTCTAGAACCATGTTTCCATAGTTAGAGATGGATTATAGTCCCTTGGCACACGCCCAAGGTGCTCAATGAAGGAAACAAGACGATGGGGTCTCTTACTGCTCTGTTGGGTACAACTTTATGATAGTGCATGTGACACAAACCTTCCCTTCATATTAACAACTGGTGAAACTAGTGCGACACAACTGATTCTTTGCACTAAAAACCAGTGTGCAACTTATTCTTTAACTTAGGAAATTAAATATAAACTCATTCACACACTCCAACAATGCTTTAACCATCATTCAGTCACTGGTTAATAATATGGCGCCATATATTCAACAGTAGGTCATCAACATATAGTAAGCAATTACTTGACATTTACATAAACATTCATCATCAATCAATTATTCAACACGAGAAATAATGTGGAAACCCATCTGGGGAAATCCACTAAGGTGCTCTTCATCTGGCATGAGAAATGGATATAACACCTTGTAGTCTATGATCTCCAGATTGGTATTACCTATAGACTAATCTTATCAGATGTCTTTTTTACTCAATCTTATTTCTATCATGGTCTGTGGTTTATTCTTCTATCTACTCCTAGCGATCCACACACAGCCTGGATTGACTCTTCTACCTACTTTCTACGCACAGAACTGCAAAATCCATGGCTCAATAGCCTTCTACTTCTACCAGACTCTTCTCTGTGACTTATTTCCCTGTAATCCTGACCTTCTAAACAAAACTGAGTGACTTGGAGAATGAACAACCAACCAACCACAAAAAAAATCGACAACGACCAACCCTTTTATAGAACGGGTTCTTCCTATTTATAAATTCTACAGGACCATGCAGGATCGACTCAATACTGCTCATATGTTATAGGTCATATTCAACCATAAAAAATAGTTACAATATGTCATGGACTGACATAAGGAACTATCGTTCTGACTTACAAAAATTCTTTCATACATGTGTTGTCTGCAGGCTTACGCCTTCTTTAGTATCCATGATCTTCCTAACTTGTCGCTTTCTAGCCATTAACCACCTACATGCTTGCAAGCTCTCCTTTCCTATTGTAAAGGAAAGATTCCTATGGTTAGGGTTTAAGAGGCCATCAACGTGCTAGGGTTTATAGAAAGATGCAAATTGTTATACAAGTATATACACTAATATATTTGGGCAGATTTTCCCACGAAATACTTCCATGTTTTGAATATTCATGGATTAATACTTCATTTTTTTTATCACGGCAAAAAAACCGTGGCAATATTGATGTTTTTAATTTTCAACAAACTTTCGTCTCAATATCGACGATATATGGCTATCTTTGCAGACCCTCAAAACCAATGCCATCTTTTAAAGGCTGTTTACGTATGGGTCAAGTTGAAATTAATGGAATTAATAGCTCTTGGTTGTCTATGCATGGGTCAAGTTGTAATGACTTTAATAATTATCCTTGCTAAGTTAGAGTAGGCTTCGCTTTTTGCTAAAGCTTCACAACTCTACTCAGATTTCAAATTTTATTTTGTGTTACAAATCTATTGAGTCTGGGTGAAGGGGTACATTTCTGAAAGAAGTCTTTTATTTATAAAAATGATCAACAAGCTACATCATCTGCCTCCCAACCCCTCTCTGACAAGCACACAAAGTGTCTCTAGAGTCTCCGGGATAATAACTCAATCCTTCTATAATTGAAAGCGTAATGTGAGAATGTGCATGGAATCGTTTGTCCATTATATTGCTTAACTCATGCATTTTCGGCACATTTTATATAGTTGTGATTGATTGAGCATGGATTGAGACCAGAGTACTTTATCAACCATATCCAAAACTAGAGAGATCAGTCATACTCTGTAAAAATCATCTGGCTATAAATTCATAAAAGGTAAGCATGCATATTTTTTTGGTGTTAGATTTTTATCATTTAAGCTAGCATTAAATTAGGATCTTAATTGATAGAATAACAAGCAAAAAAATCAAACACATAAGACAATGAACAAAAATATTTTCCTCAGGGAAACCATAAAGGATAAAATCCCGCAACTTCCTCAGAGATAGAATCAACACCAAATCGCAAAGTCCAAAAAACAATAAGATGATATCCCGACAGTAGTAGCCTCTTTCTTTCTAACCCCAGCAACTTCTTCTTCCTCAGCTATGCGCTACAACTGAGTGTGAGTGAGTGTGTGATAAATAGAGAGGCTCACTCTCTATTTATACTAATTCTTGACTTAACAATGACTCAGTAGGGCCAACTTCTCTAGGAGAGTCTAATAACCCTAGTGCCCCGAAACTGCAGGGACTTTAACCCTTGAACAATAGGAGGGTTACCCATAATGACTTGACATGACTTGTTTACATTATAGAACCTCCCGATAAGAACATCAGGGAATGACATGACTCAAATACATTATGATACTTCCTAAAATAAACATCGGGGTACAAGACATAAGATATACAAGTGAATACATTCCGAAGTTACAAATACATCAACACTCCCTCTTAACTAGGAAGGTATTCTTTCGACACAATTTTTAGCATTGGTAATCTTCTCTGTATCAACTGGATCATCTCGTCATCTTCATCTTCATGTTTTATTCATCTTCAAGTATTCTTCATCTTCAAGTATTCTTCATCTTCAAGTCTCCTTCATCTTCAAGTCATCATCGTCTTCAAGTAGTCTTCTAAGTCATCTTCTTCTTCAAGTCTTCTTAATCATGGTATCTGGATCATCACGACTGCTGAAACATCATCATTGTATCATCATCAAGTCTGGATCATCATCACATATGGATCATCACTTGATCTAGATCATCATCAAGTCTAGATCATCATCATCAGTGCTATCTCAGAATGGTGCTATATCTCAATTCTTCTTGTCACAGGAAGTTCTATAGAGCCATCCATTTTTTATCCTAGTTGTATGCCTACCCTTCATGTAGGTCTTTAGCACTTATATCTGACCCTAAGTCAGAATGGCATGCCCAGCTCTTACATCTGACCTCATCTTGTCAGAAAGGCATGCCTAGCACTCACATATGACCTCATCTTTTCAAAAAGGCTAAGCACTCACATCTGACCATGTGTAAACACATCACGCTAGAATGGATCATCACTTACATCCAACCTCATCTTGTCAGAAAGGCTCTACACTTACATCCGACCTCATCATGTCAGAAAGGCTCTACACTTACATCTGAACTCATCTTATTAGGAAGGCTCTGCACTTACATTTGACCATGTTCAAAAACATCACATCAAAAGGGCTCTCAGTCTAAGATTGAGTATTCCTGGTGACTAACCAGGTGCCTCCATTCTCCCAGAGAATGGCATCAACCCTTATATCTGATCAAGTGAGAACACATCCCTCAATCACATCAGAATGGCCATGCACTCACATCTGATCATGTAAGACTACATCCCATAGTCATATTAGAATGGCCCTCAGTCCTAGACTGAGTATTCCTGGTAACTGACTAGGTGCCTCCATTCCAAGAATGGCATTCAGCACTTATATATGATCATGTAGGAACCAATCCTATAGTCACATCAGAATGGCTCAGCACTCATATCTAACATGGAAGGAACCAAATCCTCTCACCATGACAGAATGGCTCAGCCCTTACATCTGAACATGGAAGGAACCTAATCCTCTCACCATGTCAGAATGGATCTAGGTCTCATCATTTCCCCTTGGAGGGAACCTCGATTTAGAGAACACCAATCTTCTCCCTAAAGTACTCAAACTTACTCTGGCCAATGGCTTCGTCAACACATCAGCTATATGTTCATCTGTCACAACATACTAGAGCTTCAGTGCTCCTCTCTACACCATATCTTTGATATAGTGATACTTGATCTCGATATGCTTTAACTTGTCATGGAACACTGGGTTCTCTGACAACTTCACACAACTCTGTTTGTCGCAATATATACAAGTAGCATCTAACTGGAGATCAAATAAATTAGACAGTAGATTTCTCAGCCACACTGCCTCACAACTAGCTAAACAAGCTTTGACATATTCTACTTCAGCTGTACTCAATGCCACATAGGAATGCTTCCTACTAAACCAAGAGATCACACTTGATCCCATACTGAAGCAACATCCTGAAATGCTCTTCCTATTGATGGCACTTCCTTCCCAATCTAAATCAACATAACCCACCAGGTTAATCTTTTGATTTTCCTCGTACTTGAGCCCATAATCAACTGTACCCTTCAGGTACCTTAGAATATGCTTTGCATCAATCAAGTGAACATGTCTCAGATCTGTCAGGAACTGGCTCAAGGTGTTCACAGCAAAGAAAATATACCAGTCTTGTGTTGATCAGGTACATCAAGAAACCAATCATCTGACGATACATCGTAGCATCAACCTGATGAAGAATCACTCAATAGCTTCAAGTTCGATGCCATAGGTGTGGTTATGGCCTTCCATTCCATCATCCCGAATCTCTTTAGAATCTCTACTGCATACTTCCCTTTTCCAAGGAAGAATCCATCCATATTCTGCCACACCTCCATGCCTAAGAAATAGTGCATCATACCCAAGTATTTCATTTCGAACTTGGCAAAAAGTTTCCTCTTTGTATCAGCAATCAACCCATCCATACCTATTACAAATAGATCATCCACATACAGTAGGAGTATCACTAGATTGCCATCTTTAACCTTGTAGTAAAGGTTGGAATTTGCTTTACTCTTGGTAAAGCCCAAACTGGATAGAAATCCATCAATTCTGCCATTCCATGTCCTGGGTTCCTATTTCAAACCATATAGGGATTTCCTCAATCTACACACATGAGACTCCCTGTCATGTGTCTCAAAACTGAGTGGCTGCTCCACATACACTTCCTCTTCTACTACACCATTCAAGAAAGTAGTCTTGACATCCATCTGGTGTATCTTCCATTTCATCACTATAGCTAGAGCAAGTACTGATCTGATGGAAGTGTATATGGATACAGGTTCAAATTTTTCTCCATAATTTATTCCCTCTTTCTGGGAGAAACCATGAGCCATGAATATTGCTTTATATTTCTTTGTGCTGCCATCTACAGCATGCTTGAGCTTTTAGATCCATTTGGAAGTTACAATGGACTTACCTTCTGGTTTGGGGATAAAATCCCAAACATCATTCTTCATGATTGATTGAGACTCTTCGATCATGGCCTCCTTCCATTCTTTCAGTTCTGCCACTTCTTCATAGTTGGAAGGTTCTTTATCAATAATGTCACATATCAAGGCTACATAACTAGATCAGGACCTAGTTCTTTTTCTTCCTTTGTGTGTTTCTTCTAAAGCTCCACATCTTTCTGCACCTTGGATAATCTCATGTACCCAAGCCGGTTTCCTGTTATGAGGATTCCTCTCCTGAGGTGGATCTATAGGTTCTTGAGGTTCTTATAATTCTCGATCTTCTTCTTGAATTTCTTCGTTCATGGTTGTATCATGAATTCTGGGTGTTCTTGTTTCTTTAGGTTCTTCAGCCAGTCTCTTCCTGGATTTGATTTAGGCCGAATCTTCATCAAATTTTACATCTATGATAATGTCAATATTCTTGAATCCTGGGAAGTATATTCTATAATCCTTCTAGTTTTCAAAGTATCACACAAATATACCCTTCTTTCCTGAAGGATCTAACTTCATCCTCTTTTCTTTCAGAATGTGTATGTATACAGGACAACTGAATATTCTAAGATGGCTGACTTCTAGTTTCTTGTCAGAGAAGACTTCTTCAAGTGTCTTGTTCTCGAGTACTCTGTGTGGAGTAGGGCTCTATACATACACCATTGTTCTGGTAGCTTCTACCCATAGATACATGGGAATATCTTTATCATGAAGCATGGCCCTTACTACTTCCATGATTATTCTATTCTTTCTTTCTGCAATCCCATTCTGTTTTGGATTATATGGAGTGGATAACTCTCTTTTAATCCTTGAGTCTTTGCATAGCTCTTTGAATTCATTTGATGTGAATTCTCCACCATTATCTAATCGAAAGGTCTTGATCCTCTTTTCAGTGTGGTTCTTGATCAAGGCTTTGAATTCCTTGAACTTGTTGAATACTTCATCCTTGTTCTTCATAAAGTAAATCCATGCCTTTCTAGAAAAATAATCAATAAAAGAAACATAGTATACATACCCTCTTAGTGAACTGGATGACGTTGAACTACATACATCGGAGTGAATGATTTCCAAGATCCTTTTTCCTTTCTCTCGCTACTTGGAAATGTCTTCTTTGATATATTCCCTTTCGCACATCCTTTGCATACACCTTCATGTTTTGTCTACATTTCTGGGAGACCTTCAACATTTTTACTTGCAAGTGGTAGTGCTATGTAATGCACATGTGAAAACCTTCTATTCCAAAGCTCATTTGGTTCTACTGAGTCATGAACCAAAGCTTTTTCCAGTTGGCCCTTCAATTTGTATAGTCCTCCTTCTTGTTCCCCAATCACTACTGCATCATTGAAAGACTTTCCCTTTGGCCACATGAGGACTTGGCCATCTACAAATGCAACCCTCATTCCATTTGCATTTATTGTAGATATAGAGAGGAGGTTCTTCTTTAGTCCAAGTACAAACCATACATCTTTCATCTTGATAGACTTTCTAGAGTCTATCTCGTAGTAGGATTCACCACTACCTTTTATTGGATACTGGTAGTCATCTTCGAGTTTCGCCCTGTGAGGTGATTCATGTTCATATAATTTCACAAAGGATTCCTTGAATCATGTCATATGTTTGGAAGTACCACTGTCTATAATCCAATCATTGCTACCGTGTGTGATAGTTCTCATGAGAGGGGAAATCAAAACATATTCTTCATCATTGTCTTGTTTATTTCTCTTTGTGGAAGGTTCATCATCCTCTACAGCATGAACATGATGTCTTCTCTTGTTTCCCTTCTTCTTGTGAGAGCTAATTTTGTTTCTAGGACAATCTCTAGAAAAGTGTCCTCTTTCATCACATGTATAGAAAATGAATTTAGACTTATCTCTAGGCTTTCTAAATTTATTCCTTTGATGAGAGTACTTACCTCTGTGGTGGCTAGATTTGGTTTTCTTGGATTGTCCTGTGAAATATTGATGTTCACTTCCCATATTTTCTTCTCGAGCTGCTATCCGAGCTTCTTCTTGAGAGCATTCTTACCATAGTCTGCTGAACTTGACTAACTTATTTCTGGCACAGATCCCTTGAATGAAAGAGTCCTAGGTCCTAAGGCGACAATTCAAGGTGGTCATTACAATCTCTGCATTCTCCACTTCTTCATCTACTGCTTCAAGTTGTTCTTTGATCTAGGAGACCCTTGTGAAGTATGACTGTATGGTATCTGCATTCTGGATCCTCACATTCTTCAATTGTTTCCTCAAGGTCATCTTCCGGTTTATGTTCTTTCCTTCAAACAATTTGGTTAAGGAATCAAACATAGATTTAGGTGTCTTTAGGGAGGACACCTATGGTATGAGGTGATCCTTGATTGAATTATCAATAATCCTCTTAGCCATAACCAACTTACTCTTGTGTAAGGCCTTATCCTCATCTCCCTCTGGAATTGGAATATCCTCATTGATGTAGGAGCCCAACTCATTTTCTTCTAGGACCAGGGAGATCCTATACTTCCAGGATCAAAATTTATCATCTCCCTCAAGATTTTCATAAATCTTGGTATGATGAGACATCTTAACTGAGAACCTCAAATTCAAATACAAAATATATAGATCTTACCACGTCAAGATGTCATATCTGAATCTAGAACTGAATTGTCTGTAGTGTTGGCTCAGAAGCAGATTAGGGTTTGACTTTCCTAGAGTTTTGTCCAACCAAATGCTTTGATATTGATCTCTAAACTTTGATTTTGAGGAGGAGATTAATCCAGGCCTGGGCTCACTCGAAAATTCCACTTCTTTGGAAAGCCCTAATTTCCATCACCAATGTCGGGTCAAAAATTGAAAATGCTCAGAATCAGATTCTGCTTCGACAGAAAGATGCGCCTTGGGGAGGAGAGTCAGTCCAACCTTCTTTTGCTGAAAATATGTGGAGAGAGATCCAAAAAGTAGGAATTCCTACTTTCTGTAGCTGCATAATGTCTTCTTCTCAGTTTAGATTTGATACCATGTTATATTTTTATCATTTAAGCTAGCATTAAATTAGGATATTAACTAAGAGAATAATAAGCACAACAATCAAACACATAAGAAAATGAAAAGAAATATTTTCCTCGGGGAAACCATAAAGGAGAAATCCCCACAACTTCCTCAGAGATAGAATCAGCACCAAATAGCAAAGCCCCAAAAACAGTAAGATGATATCCCGGCAGTAGTAGCCTCTTTCTTCCTAGCCCCATCAACTTCTTCTTCCTCAGATATGTGCTACAACTGAGTGTGAGTGAGTGTGTGATAAAGAGAGAGGCTCACTCTCTATTTATACTAATTCTTGACTTGACAATTACTCACTATGGCTGACTTCTCTAGGACGATCTAATAATCGTAGTGCCCCAAAACTGGGGGGACTTTAACCCTTGAACAATAGGAGGGTTACCCACAATGAATTGACATGACTTGTTTACATCATAGAACCTCCTGATAGGAACATCGGGGCATGACATGACTCAAATACATTATAGACACTTCCTGGAATAAACATCGGGGTACAAGACATAAGATATACACATGAATACATTCCGAAGTTACAAATACATCAACATTTGGGGAATACAAACTAACATTGAGGCTCAAAATAACAGTTGTATTCTTCGAGTCATGTACCTTACAAATGAATTTAACAACCCTACAACTTCCTCCTTTTATTTAAACCAGAATAATTGCAACAAGAGGGTCTAGTCAACAATGACTCTATCCAATTCATTTTTTTTTATAGACTCGATGCTCCATTGAGCTATTGTTTGTTGACACAGTGGTAATTGCTTTTCATAGTAGAGGGACAACTTTGACTTGGACCAGTTGGCACACCTAGTGTTCCAATGCCCAAACTATCAAGTTCTCCTTATGAGTAAATCAAAGGTGACTATAGAACACTTGTTGGCATGAATGAAAACTTCAGTCTGTTAGACAGAATGCTCACTAAGAGGGGAGGATGAATCGGTGAGAAAAAGCTTCAACTCGATTTCAACTTTTTCTGCCAATCTTATATCATTATTTCAAAATTTCATCAACAACATATTTATCAAAGAACAATATCAACTAGGAACATGTCATTCATCAATTAAACACATCACTATCAAGACATTGCACAAGGGACACAGGATATAGTTTTGTAATCTTTATATAAGTGGAGACTCCAATATCCAATATGGGATACAACCCATAAGATGGCACCACCCACTAGAATGGTTTATCCATCTACAACCGACTAGGATGCCACATCATCCAAACAAGCTTCAACTTGTCAAAATACCAATAAGTCTTTCCCCAGCTCCATCAAACCTCCCTATACAAATTTCAGATTACAAATTACAATTGATACACCACACTCTTCCAAAGTTTGTCACAGGCACCCACATCAAAAATACCAATCAACAAGTATTCATTATGTACTCATCAAGTCATTGAAGATACAAAATACTACAGCCCTGTTTCAACTTTGTCCATACACCATTAGTATCTTGTCTTCAGTACTGTTCACGTCAGCATATAGGATTCCAAACTGTTTAATTCAACACTTAGATCATGCGATCACCATAAGGAAACCTACGAGCATGGCTAGATATCCATTTCAACAATGAACAAGACCATATCACAAGATAAATCTGTTGACACACACACAACCTCTGGAAAGCATTTAAAAATAGCTTCTCAACCTCTTTTGAACATCAAAACATATTTCTTCCCATTTTGGCAGAATCCTATTTCACTTTTGTGAACACTATATGGAGACCTGAATTCATGAGAATATGGACAACTTACATATAACGTCCCTGACCCTCCGACCGATGAAGAGGATGCTACCACAATACGATCTAACTTGGGAAACTAGCCCCATGAACATATACATAAAAACTGAAATACTTTGAAAGTAAAACATGAATACATCATTACCATTCAGGGGAAGCAAAACCATACATTCAAGCATTCAATATGTTCATTGTAATTCATTAAACAATAAATATAATTGTAGAGATGAAATATACAAGAATACTTATCTTTGAATGAAGCTCCCCGTAACCATCTATGTCGCTGCAATGTTCCACCCAACCATAGGCCAGTGTGCTCCTTACTCTCTCATCAACACTACCATCCCCAAGCTGGGAATGCTTCCATAAGGATTAATGGGAAGCTAGCCGAATCACACATAAACAAAGGTACACAACTCAACCAATCCAACACAGTGGGTTTAACAAGCTAATCAGGAAACTTGGGAAATTGGATGCTAAGCTAGTGGGCTCACTTAGGAGCTATGGACACCTACACCACTAGGTTTATCAAGCCCTCTCAGGATCCATTTCCACATCCAAACATCCCAATTCCAACAACCAAAAAATACACAACATTTCACAAGCTCTAGGGTTTGAGGGAACACCACCGTAACCAAATTGGGTATGGCAATTTGGATAGCATAGCTTCGGCTAAGAAACTCTACTTCTAGGGTTTTTTATGGCACTAACGTGGCCAAAACAGGTCAAAAATAACTCACAGGACACCCAAATACATGTAGAAGGCACCCACAAGCTCTCAACCTATGTATAGGGAAGAACACAACCTCTATCGTGAAGGGTGTAACCAACAGACCAAAACGATAAAAAAAAACAAAGCCTGGCGTGAAGGAAAAATAATCGTGAATGTCTTCCTGCACGTGAGGAAAGACAGAACAGCTCTTGTGTGAGGATGGAATGCACGTCTTCCGCTCCCCCATGAGGGAAAACTAAATACATCTCCTCTAGGATTGCGTGTGGTTAGGAGATGATATCCCTACCAGAATGACACTGTCCATGCAGATGTCTTCCCAAGGCAATAACTACCCCCAACCAACTCCTACTGAATTAATTCATTTATTAGATGAGACAAGGGGGAAAATAGGTGAGTAAGACAAAAAGGATGGTGGACATCTAGATGAGTTCACCTATTGACACTTGGCTATTCCCCAATGGCTCCCACGGGTTAGACAATTCCCCCCCTTTAACCTTAGGAAATCATGCCCTTTTCTTTATCGTTGCATCGACAGAGTTGGTTGCAGGTTTTTTATTAATTTTTCATACACACATGATGTCCAACATTTTAACGTGCATGTCTAGCAAAAATACCATCGGCATCACTTCCAATTACCGAAACAGAAAACGTTAATTCATGGTGGGGCCTTTTCCTTTAACTCGACACCATGATTAATTACATTATTACATCATATACCTTTTAATGCAAATAGGGTCAAAATTGGGGTATTACAATCCCCTCCCCCTTGGAATAACACTGTCCTCTGTATTCCAATACTTAGGAATACATATACAATTTACACATCCAAAATTTAAAAGTTTTGCAGATCTGTCCTATGTTCAATTATTTTCTTTGAACTTTCAGGGCCAAGCCCTTTGGCTTCCACAAGCTTCTCCTGCTGGTTCTCATCTTTTGGCTCATCTCCAAGTCTAGTAACTTTGTG
The DNA here is from genome assembly GCA_001517045.1 of Pseudotsuga menziesii. NCBI lineage: Eukaryota > Viridiplantae > Streptophyta > Pinopsida > Pinales > Pinaceae > Pseudotsuga > Pseudotsuga menziesii. The sequence continues at coordinate 10,512 of LPNX010060738.1, read as the reverse complement.
GCTGCTACCCTCTTGATGTTCCCTTATTGGGCAGTTCTGGCGGCAATGATGTCCTCCGCATTACCAACATTTCACTAGCCGCTTCATCTTTACCTACTCAATTTCCTTTGAGTATTCATGCCTGGAACGTTTCTTAATAGATCGATTGGACGAATGCCTCATCATTGATCCACTTTTCTTTCCCTTACGAATTGCTCCCATAATGCTTTTTACCTCCCTTTGCAGACAAATAGAGTCCTGCAAAACCTTGTGGTTCATCTCATTCTTCTTTTTCTATATCTTGATAATCTATCCAAGATTTTCTTGGGTCTTGGAAATTGTTTGAAGGAGACTTTCAGCCAAGTGCAATAGCCTTCAATCTAATGCCATAGTCAATGTGCACAACTAGTTTTCACTTTTCTCACATGTGAAATGCATCATTGTAATTCTTGTTAGGCCAAGCATAATATAGGCATTAAAATCATTCAATTAATTGCCCAATTGACATGGGTAGTCCAAGTATTATCGAGGATATTCTCATGCTTTTCATGCCTTCCCAAGAGCCACATGAGCTCATTCCAATCCATTCTTGGGCAAGGAATTCACTACTCCAGCATTCACAATTTATTTCAAGCAATTAAACACATTCTACTTTCAGCCATACATGATTTCAACATTTTTTTATGTTTTTATGAATGCATGAGTGAATAAAAAAAAGGATAGAGAGAGCAGTAAGAGTTTTTTTCTTCCTCCTCTTTGTCTTGTTCCATTCTGGAACCCACACCACCACTGTGGTTCTAATGCTCCTAGCCTCTTTCACTTCATTGTGAATGCTTGACCAACCCTTCTTGGCCATGGCACTTAGTGTCTATGGTCTATTCTAGACCTCTCAACCATGGATTCTCTCTACATGGTTTGTCTAAAACTCTTGTATGCGAGGACCTACATAGTCCCACTATCACCCTCTTCATTATTGCTCATGTTGAGCTCTTTAGGATGGTCGCATGCCCATATGCATCCCTAGGATGCCTTTATAGTCCTCGCTCCCAACGATACCTATATTCAAACATTGAATGGATTCACATGTTTAGTTTATTCTCATCTGTTTTTATCTCTAAACAAGAGCTTAGAAGATCATAACAAAATCATATACACATGTATATTTGTAATCAAGAAGCTGCAGATAATCCAATACTTATCTATATTGTGCTTTTCCTCTCTAGTCTACAGGGTCCTACTTTGCTTTGGAATTTCCTATGGACTTGGATGTTAGGTCAACATGTAGTCTACTCCACAACATAAAATAGTTAATGTCCAGTCAATAAACCTTCACGCCGACTGGGAAGGAAACTTTACCAAGACCATTTCTAGGTCAAGGCTCTACTATGGATCCCTAGGCATATAACAACCCCATTTCAGCAATACCTTCACAACACCTCATCAAAAATCCACACAACCTCCACAACATCCTCATCAAAATTCCCAAAACCTCCACAACATCCTTTTATACACATCGACCCTTACATCTCAACCCCTCGCAACAACCTTTTACTTTTTCTATTTAGTGTGTAACACCAAATTGCATCTATTTAGCCTAACCACACAAGCAATATAAGAAAAGTCAGCAGCATTATTTCTCTAAAACTGTAGCCATATTTCATAACATTCACTATGAAGTATTGAAACACCAGGAGTGCATCCACTCCCTAGGGTGTATTCAATATTGAAAACTCTATCATGACCCGACATCGGGAAGGTGTGCACCCTTCTCCGATGTAAGCCATGTAGGCCCTACTCATACTCATGCAATCTCTCATAAAGGAAATAAAATCAAAACATGCTTTGCATATTCAATTTAACAATTAGACATGCGTATTCTTAGCTAGGGTCACATAACACTTATCCATTTGCAGATGCAGTAGTTCTTCATTAATGAGGAATGGGGGCTCCCTTCTCCGAGTTTAAAGGCCCTCGATTTTCCATCCCAACTCTTTTTTTTTTTACCTTCCATATCCCACACATGTCTTACTGACATACTGTCTACCATCTCACTCATGTTGCTTACCAATCATGTCGTGCAGATGGGACATTCCCAAAATGTCCTATGGAGTTTCACCCGAAACCCATTTCTAAGATATGAGAACCTTCCCATGAACTTTGTCTCCTGCAGGACATCACACATGGTCTTCCTGCAATGTGTACTTCTGGCACATTCATCAAGCACTACTACATTTTGACCAAAAATCTAACGGCCATCATGTCGGATTTTCGACACTTCCCTATCGCATGTATGACACTTTGATTTTTTGTTAAGCGTCAGAAACTTGTCGTCGGGTTTTTGACACCTGAGTAACCGTCGGTTAAGCGACACCTAGATAACCGTCAGTTAAATTTAAAGCGTCGGTTAAGCGACGGCCTATCTTCGACAATAGTGAGAGTTTTTAAAAAAAAACCTTCATCCCATCGGTTAAGCGACAGAAGGACCGTCGGATAAGCGACGGATATTAGGACAAAGCGTCGACAAAACGACAGATATAACCGTCGGATAAGCGACAGATATTAAGACAAAGCGTCGAACAAACGACAGATATAACCGTCGGATAAGCGACGAATATTAAGACAAAGCGTCAAACAAACGACAGATATAACCGTCGGATAATCGACGAATATTAAGACAAAGCGTCGAACAAACGAAAAATATAACCGTCGGATAAGAGATGGATATCTAGCAAAAACATCGGAAAAGCGACATGCGAAAGCGTCGCTTAAGCGACGCTTGTTGAAGTTTTAAAAAAAAAAAATATCGTGAAAATAGATTCAATGTAGGCATCCATTACTTAATAGTCACCACCATTTCAATGTGGGAAAGCAAAGTGTTGAATTCAATTATCTTACTAGAGGCTCTTGAGATTAAGTTAGTGCCCACACTTAGGATAAAAATAAATAACTTAAAAACAAATTCTAGTACCTAATTCTCATCACACTAGGTAAGCAATAGCAAACCAAATTCTATACAAAGGAGAGAGATTTACGCTTGTCAATACTGG
>LPNX010060660.1:4402-39387 GCA_001517045.1 Pseudotsuga menziesii | reverse complement strand
ATGAAGTCGTCTTAGATCTAGGATCAGAGGTGAATGTTTTGACTAAGCAGACATGGGAACAGATGGGTAGCCCCCAGTTAGTCAGATCACCTATCCACCTGAGATTAGCTAATTAGCAGCGAGTATCACCATTGGGTTGACTACCGCAAGTGCCAGTTGACATCGACAGAGTTCACAGTTTTGCGAACTTCGAGGTTATAGAAATCATTGGCGATAGTCGACCATATCCAGCATTATTAAGTATCGATTGGGTGATCGGTAGCAAGGCTGTCATCGACCTAAAGAGAAGACAAATGACCTTTGAGGATGTGTAGATCTAGGTCATCGCATCGCTGGATCCTCACCAGGGTCCTAGATATATTGAACCTATCCAAGCAGAGGAGGAGGCACAAAACTTGGATAGTCTCTACCAGATGACTGCGAACCAAAATGACTACATCAATCCAACTGCAGAAGGGAACATTAGTTGGCGATGCGAAAGCTCATGCGCATCGGATTCTGATGTTGGTCTAGAGAACTGGCAGAACAGACTTTACGAAGTCTCAGCGCGCAGATGTGCGTTTATGAGTAAGTCACTACGATGAATTGGCGCAGAGATCACTAAGATTCCATCATATCATGGTCTGACAGATATCCAGGACTTACTTGAGCAGTTTGAGCAACAGATTCCTTACGAGTAGAGGATCGCAGCTATGGACCTTGCAGTACGAGCCACACCTGCAAGATGGTGGTATGCGCATAAAGAGAATATCATATCATGGGATGATATTAAAAGATTGATGGCGATCAGATTTTCTGTCGATAGAGAGTATGTCCAGCAGAGGTACACAGGTGAAACAGATCCTAGGACACACATTCAGACATGTGAACAAAACTGGTCAGACATTCCCGAGGATGAATGGGTTCACAGATTCATTCACACATTGGACACAGTTCCAAGGAACTGGTACACAGAGACCGAGTTGTGCAAGGGGATGAGCACATGGTCACTTATGACAGATAGTTTCCTACTCACCTTCGCATTTGAATCAGAACATCCAAGTGTTTCCCAGGCCCTAGAGATAATCAAGATCAAGATATTCGAAGACTGTACCCCATCAGTACAGACTCAGCCTGATTGGGTCGTTCAGTTAACAGAGGCGCTAGAATGCTACAACTTTCAAGAAGAACCAGGGGACGAGGAGGAAGATCCTCGCAACACCAAAATTCCGGAGTCAGAAGGGACTCGCGATGTTGGGGGACCACAGTTAGAGATTCCAGCAATCACCGATCCCATCAAGATTAAAAAGATCAATATTGGCACAGACGCAGAACCTAAGTTTGCCTCTATTGGAGACTATTGGAACCATGAAATAGTCGGACAGATTGCAGATTTGTTACATGACTATCAGGACCTATTTCCCACCAAGTTCACAGAGATGAAGGGAATAGTTGGAGACCTGGGATTTATGAGGATACCATTGAAGGAGGATGCTAGACCAGTCAAGTAGCGCCCATATAGATTGAATCCGTGCTACAAAGAAAAGTAAAGGACAAAATTGATAAGATGCTAGCAGCAGGCATCATTGAGCCGGTAGAAGAAAGCGAATGGGTTAGCCCCATGGTCGTGCAAGAGAAGAAAACAAAAGGGGACATCAGGATCTGTGTCGATCTTCGCAAGCTCAACGATGCATCGCTTCACGATCCATTTCCGACACCGTTCACTAATGAGGTATTAGACAATGTGGGAGGACAGGAGGTCTACTCCTTCACTGATGGCTTTTCAGGCTACCATCAGATCAGAATACATCCAGAAGATCAATCCAAGACCACCTTTGCAATAGAATGGGGCTCGTTCCAGTACACGGTAATGCCCTTTGGTCTTAAGAATGCACCAACTATATTTTCTAGAGTAGTAGTTGCTGTATTTAAAGAATACATTCATAAATTCTTAGAAGTATATTTTGATGATTGGACTGTATTTGGACTAATCGACAAGCACATAGGAGACTTAAGACTGATGTTAGAGAAATGTAGGCAGTACCAGATTTCTCTAAACTTGAAGAAATGTATATTTTGTGCACCATTTGGCATTTTGTTGGGTCACATTGTTTGCAGACAAGGCTTGATGGTAGATCCCGCGAAAATCGCCATCATTGTAAATCTTCCAACACCCAACTCAGTCAAGCAACTAAGGATAGTATTTGGTCATACTGGGTACTACAGAAAGTTCATCAAGGGCTACGCAAAGATTACAACACCAATGGAGAAATTGCTAAAGAAAGATGTCAAATTCCTATGGAATGAGGAATGTCAGCAGAGTCTAGACACACTTAAAGAAAATATGGTTACAGCACCCATCTTAGTATTTCCAGACTGGACTAAGCCATTTCATGTACATGTGGATGTGTCTGGCATCGCATTAGGGGTCATTTTAACACAACCAGTAGAAGGAGACATTGACTATCCTATCTCATACTCCAGTAGAAAGCTCTCGACAGCAGAAAAGAACTACACCACAACAGAAAGAGAAGGCCTAGCTATGGTGTACGTGTTGCAGAAGTTCAGGCACTACCTGTTGGGTGCCTCGTTTAAAATGTTCACTGACCATTCCACGTTAAAATATTTGGTCAACAAGCCAGTGTTAGGGGGGAGAATCTGTAGATGGTTACTCCTCTTTCAGGAGTTTGATTTTGAAATCATTGTGAAACCAGGAAGACTGAATGTTGTACCTGATCATCTGTCGCGAATAGACTCAGGAGAAGAGCCAAGTAACCTAGATGACAATCTGCCAGATGCGCCATTGTTTTCTATCCATATCACGGATAAGTACTATGCCGATATTATTCAGTTTCTCACTACAGGAGTAGCACCTGATGAGTTTACTAAGCAGCAAAAGAAGCAGTTGGTTGTTAAAGCAGCAGACTTCACCCTTATTGCAAGACACCTATACAAGTTAGGTCCGAATGAAGTTCTACGCAGATGTGTGATTCCGCATGAAAAAGACGCTATTATCAGAGAGGCACATTCAGGAACCACAGGAGGTCATTTCGCAGGAAAGCTGACTGCGCAGAAAATACCGGAGGCAGGATTATGGTGGCCTACGTTGCATAAAGACACCAAGGACTTCTGCAGATGTTGCAATATCTGCCAAAGGGTAGGAAAACCCTCGTGATGTGATGAAATGCTGCTACGACCGTAGGTCACGCTGCGCGCATTTGACAAATGGGCTATAGATTTTGTGGGTCCTATCAACCCACCAGGAAAGCGCATTGGTGTGAGATATATTATCACTGGAACATAGTACCTCACCAGATGGGTAGAGGCCAAATCAGTAAGAAATTGTGATGCTGCTATAGGTGCACAGTTCCTTTTTGAAAACATAATCAGTATATTTGGATGCCCAGTAATTTTGATGAGTGATCAAGGCACACACTTCTTGAACAACACTATTGAGGCATTGACAGAAGAATTTCATATTCAGCACCATAAGAGCACTCCCTACCACCCACAGGCTAATGGTACGGTGGAGGCCTTTAACAAGATTTTAGAAAATGCTCTTACTAAGATCTGCAATAGCCAAAGGAATGATTGGGACCTCAGAGTTAACGCTGTACTATGGGCGTACAGGACCACATGCAAGAAACTTACGGGACACACACCTTTCAGCTTGGTGTATGGACAGGAGGCTGTTATGCCTATGGAGTATATTCTTCCCAGTTTAAGAATCATTCAGATTACCGGGATGACTGATACAGACACAGTGGAGGAAAGGCTAGCATAGCTGCTTTCCTTAGAAGAAGACAGATTCATCGCCGGATTCCATCAGAAAGTGCAGAAGGCACGAGAAAAAGCTTGGCATGACAGACACATTAAGAATAAGACTTTTTAGATCGGATACCTAGTGCTCCTCTATGACAGCAAATTCATTAAGTTTCCAAGAAAGTTCAAGACGCATTGGCTGGGGCCATATCAGATACAGCAAGTCACAGAGGGAGGTGCCGTTCAGCTCAGCCAGTTGAATGGGGAGCTTCTTCCCACATGGATCAATGGTAGTAGGCTTAAGCTCTATAGTGATATCCACCCCGCCTCTTAGCCCTAGCTTAGCTAGTTTATGGTGGTGCAGATGTCCAGTGTAGTTGAAAGGAGGCATCGCACTGGGAATTAGTCTACACCGGCAGGTATTTTCTAAAGTAGGAAGAATCACACAAGGCCGGTTCAAATAATAATAATAATAATAATTAAATTTAAATCTTGTTTTACACAGGTGATGTGGAGTCACATCGCGGAAATGCGATGTTCCCCCGTGCCACGTATTCAGTTTTGCAACCGACAGAGGGCCAGTCAAGTCACCATCTGATAGGTAGTTAATGAGGTAATGACCGGTATATCTTACCGTATATTTGGCAGCAGTATAATAAATTTTTCCAGATTTGGTAAATCTCCGACGAGACCGGCGCCTGTACACACAGGTTCCGAGGGAAATTTGATCGGATTTCCGCATTTATGAAGGAACGGATGACGGGTGTGGTCTTGTCCAGGCATTGATGGCGACTGACGGGTTCAGTCTAGATGACCGTTGTGTCCGGGATTATCGTATTGGGCATAAAAGCAGAAAGTATTCAATTGGGACGGTTACGTTTTGCAGAAAAACCGAGAGCTGTAGAGTGCATTGTTAAGAGTTCTCTGTCCAGAGCTAACTTTGCTACAGAGTACTGTGATTTTCAGAAGTTGCAGCCATTGCACGTCCGCCATTTTGTACTAAGACGGTTCTGTTCGAGGACGAACCTCTAGAAGACATGCCGAGATGCTTCAACCCTGGTGGCTGTAGGTCTGCTATGATGACGTCGCCCAGGGTTGTGAAATTAAGTACAGCACAAGTCAGACAGCCGCTAAGGATGAAGAGTCAAGCGCCAGAAGTAGAAGTTGTCACCAAAGGCTCTGCTAACGAGAAGAAGAACACCGAGCTGATCACTGAAGATAAGAAAGCAGATCAGAAGAATGATGAGAAGAAATCTCCCGCTAAGCGGAAAGTAAAAATGAGAAAAAGAAAGCAACGAGAGAGGGTCGCCGACCTATCTGATCAGCTAAGAAAAGCACAAGAGATTGCGAAGGCAACGAAACAAAAATCTGACGATCAGAGGCACCATGTGTACCTGGAGCACCTTGAAGAGAATAAAAGTGGAAGAAGACAGCAAACCCAGCAGTCGGTAGAATTCCAGAACGCAGACAAAGGCTTGTTCTCGAAACAGAATTCATGGTTTGTATCTCTTTCATATACAAGGCTCCAGACTGAATGAAATGTTTGAGAAGGTTGGAAGATACAGATTTTCCTTGTGATAAAAGTTCTAACCCAGATAAAGAAGAAAGGATATTTGTGGAAAAACTCTCAAACACTAGAAGGATCTTAAAAGGTTTCAGGAGCGAAGAGAGCGAGACCATGACATCGGGTAGGAAGGATAAGAGAGCCCAGTGAACCAAGTTACAGAAACTATAAAGAGTGTGTCGAAGTAATGCAATAGGAAGTCGCAGGACATTGAGACAGGTTGCAGAGGACTTCACAGGAAGCCAAGGCAAAGCTACAGCAGGAGAAGCCCGCTGGTGGTGGCTCGAGGATGAGCCACAAGTAGGTGTTAGGGGACTGTTGGAGTAGGGTCCCGCTGATACAGAAGAAGCTGCTAGTTTAGCAGAGAGATAAGTTTTGGCGGAAAGAAGATAAGACAGAGCTACGACGCCGTAGCACGTTTCCAGCTGCAGAGCAGAGCCAGAAACCATGACTTTTAAGATAGAGAAGTAAAGAAAGGCAACAGTACCTGAGCGACCGAGAAGAGAGAGCTCACCCACTGCATTGAAGGCAGCGACGGAAGACAGGAGGGATCAGCGACCCTCATAAAGGAGAAGGAGCAACGAGGCTGAAGCATTGAAGACGAAGGACATGAAAGAGAAGCGGTGCATAGTACCCATGATCAGTGCCGGGAAGCATGGAAGACTGCAGAGAGTTGTGGTGTGACGGAAAGCGGCTACCTCAAGTATAGATATGGCCGACTGTCACTAGTTAGGGTTTGGGTTACTGTTGGGACAGGCCCACAGTGTTGTAATGACGGGACCTTCGGGTTACCTATAAAGGGATATATTTTGTATTGTAAAAGCGTTGTTCAGTTAGTTGGTTCATTCAGTTGTTTGTAGTGTTTTGCAAACTATTAGACTATCGTAAAAGCCTAGCTCTAGTTCTGTTATTAGTGGTAGCAATCTTACTATAACTAGTAGCTGGCTTATAGAGTAGGCATGTAACGATCCGCAGGGATCGACAGAGAGGGAAGAGTATATTGTAGGAGAGCAATATAGAGAGAAAAGAGATCTAAGAGAGAAGATCTTGAGTTGCATATGCGGTGCAGCAGAACTGTGTTTTACCTTCCCCTGAGCTATAAGAAAAACACAGTTCTGTGGACGTAACTTCCATCCTTGAGGTGAACCACATTAAAATCAAGTGTTATGTGATTGGATTATTTGCTATGTTTACTTATGCATTTCATAGTCATTTCATGGATTTTGGTTATAGTTTAATGAATGAATGTGTTAATCAGTTCACAGTAATATAGAAGGATAAACATGAGTCCAGTCTTTGGCGTGTTGTATGAGGTTCATTTATGCTTTACGTGAAACAGTCACTAGTTGCAGTATTGAGTAGCCTTGTATGTTAAGTATTGCACGTCGACACGAGAAATGCTAAGTGTGCTAAACCGCGGAGGTAGGATATCACAGAGAGGTGATACCACATCGGTAGAGGAGCTGCGGTGCGTGATACTGTAGGTTGAGGACTTAGCGTTGGGCAGGAGCTGCGTGTCGCATGGTGCACGGCGATGCGGTAAGTTTGGAGATATTGTGACTCAGGGAAAGTGTGCGACATAGAAGAGGACTGCACGATGGTATAAAGGTATATCTCGCGGCTAGGAGAGCTACGAAATGAGGAGATCACGCGACGCAAGTAGAATTTCGCGCGACGCGCAGAGAAAGAGACCTTGCAGCTATAAGAGCTGCGAGCCGCAAGCAGGATTTCCACAGAACCTGGTCCAAGACACTTGAGTCCTTGGCCAACCCATTAGAATCACCTCGGGTGAGACTTTAGGCCGCTTTGCGGTTTGTCGCCGAAAGGGCTGGTGAGCTAGGGGTGTTGTTGGTTGATTATAGTAAACCCGGGTCTGCCCGTATAGCCAACATGTTACTACATTTCACCTATGGTGCTCTTCCAATTCCTTACATGAAGATTCGATCTGTTTAAGGATGTTTCAATGCACCCTTACAAGGCTTGCTGCGAAATGTTATATAGAGTTACCCAGGGGGGAATTTGCTTTGTTTGATGACCTAGTGATGAATTTTATCAACCACTTCCAACTACCAGTGTGTTATGATGTTGGTACGAAAATCTTGTCGACACTTCGGCAAGATAAAGCCACGCATATCTCGGACCATATCCAAGAGTGGCGTAGACAGAAGAGGTTGATTAAAGCCTTCATACCACCGGAGTTTCTCCTCGAGTGGTTCCTTAAGTCGTTATTGCCTTATATAGCGAAGGTTGTTTCTACATACAAAGTTAAAAATGAGGAACAAGCCATTTTTAGGGTGCAAGAATTGAACTTGATTTGTGCTCAATCCGGTTTGTTATATGAGATCATTCCCAACGCTACGCATTCTAGTTTCGACCCCAAAGTTAAACATGGACTACATGCCGATGGCATTGTTGGTTGTGCAAGTGCTAAGGCTGCGGATTCGGTTGTGCAACAGGTCAGTCAATTGTTAATCAACCAATCTGCTTCTGGACAAGCTACGGCTTCATCTCAACCCACCCAAACAGCGAGTGTGCTTTTGTTGCAATCGTCGGACCAGAAGGGTAACCAGCAACCCGAAAGGAATAGAAAGAAGGGTAAGAAAAATCGTAAGGATGGGAATAGGAGTGAAAATGATAATACTAATGACAAGAATGGCTGAAATGTTGGGGGAACAAGCAATCTAAATGTAAGGTTAAATTTCCTTGCAAGTTATGTAAGGATTATCACCTCACTTACTTGTTCCCTCGTATCGATGAAGACTCGAGATTCATAGTGTAGGGCCTAGCTGTGCTGACCAACCCTTTACCTCACAATCAAAACATGAACTCGAGGACCCATGATTAGTCTGGTGGTGATCAAGATCCACCGGAGGCTAGTGGTCATGGTTGCATCAACATGGTGCGTGCTACGAAGGTTGTGACCCGTGCGAAGGACTATGGTTTGTCACAACCCAACCTAGGAAAGGAACCTGATCCACCAGGGACTCCTTTGTGTATTGAAAAACCTATGGATAAACTTGAAGCTGTACCTCGCATTCCTAAGGGAGTCCTTAAGCATTTGGGGCACAATACTAATTCCTGAGCTGCCCAAAACTATTCTGTTGTCGAGGATTTGGGCCACACTCCTTGTGCGATGTTTGCACTAGAATTACTTCAGAGTTGTCCTTCATAAAGGAAGGCTTTGCTTTCTGCCCTTGGTGTGAATGATGTTAATTCTTCCTCCGTGAATAAATTTGAAACTGCGGGACTGCAGCCTCGTTTTCCTTATTATGTGTCTCTTTTGATTCATGTACAATGTCTTAACATGACCATCAAGCACACTGTGATTGATGAAGGCGCTGATGATTTTGTTATGTCTTTATCGTGTTGGAAGGGTTTAGGTTCCCCCGAGTTGTCTAAATCTAGTACCATGTTGACTACTTTTGATGGGAGATTGTTTAGGACACACGGGATCCTTCCTTCCCTTAAGGTTCATTTGGGAGGGAAGACCATTGCGATAGAGGTCTAGGTGGTTGATGCACCCCTTGACTATAATATCTTGCTGGGTAGGAATTGGATGTACAGTATGCAAGTCGTAGCTTCTTCTCTATTTCACGTTGTATGCTTTCCATTTAATGGGAAGATAGTTTCGATTGATCAAATGTCATTCAAGAATCTGTTGGTTACCGCATCTTTGGGAGCTTCGACCCTGATTGTTGAGCACTCTCAGCCGACAACTAGGAGTGTGGGTGTGGGCATGTATCCATCCCTTATGGGAAGCTTTAGTGGTCCTGCACCTGTCCTTATGATAGGGTCTAGTTCTGGTGAGGCTTCGACATTTGTGAGATCAGTGTCTTTTCCCACGAACCATATGGAATATCCTTGGATTCTTCCTACACCGAATACTTCGAGTGAGCCCATCGTGATGGACATGCCGTTGCCTGCAACTATGGTAGCTTATCAAGCTAATCTAGGGTGTGTTACAGAGCCTAGTCCTTCCTCTTCACGGATGAAGGAGGAGGACCCATATGTGTTGCTTGCATGGGCAGTTCAATCTTCTCACGTGCATGATTTCCTTGATAGTGTTTTTCCTTCAGACAAAGCGATTCTTGAGGCGATGTCAGGGGTTGAGCCACCTTTGGAAGAATTGCATCATAGATCTTATTTTCTTCTCGAGCTTGACCGCTTGGAGCGTGAGGACTGTAGGAAGGTTTTTAGTGAGAGAATTGGTAGTCCCATGGTTCCATTAAGCTCTCCTGGTCTGATGGCTAATGGGAACATGGAAAATATATCTCCTACCATTCCTATCAATATCTCTTACAATCCTGGAAAGATTGAGAATGTCTATATTGGGGAAGAATGTTCCCATGCTGAGATGCAAGAGTACACTGAGCTGTTTAAACAATTTCATGATATATTTGCTTGGCCTTATGATGAAATGCCAGGTATCGACCTTCGCATTGTTGAACATAAGATTAAAACTTATCCCAATGCTAAGCCTGTTCGAAAATGCTTGCGTGCAGTGAATCCTAAGAAAGCACCCATGATTAAGGCAGAGATAGAAAAACTGTTGAAAGCCGGTTTTATCTATCCCGTTCCCTTGACAGAGTGGGTTTAAAATCCTGTTCCGGTGGATAAGAAGTAGGGAGCGATCCATATATGCACTGATTTCCATGACTTGAATCGTTCATGTCCTAAAGACAATTTTCCCACACCATTTATTGATCAAATTTTGGATGAGTGTGCAGGTAGCGAGGTTTTTTCCTTTATGGATGATTTTTCTGGATACAATCAGATACAAATTAAACCTGAGGACCAACATAAGACTTCCTTTATTTGTCCTTGGGGAACCTTTTCATATTGGAAGATGCCTTTTGGCCTTAAGAATGCCGAAGCCACTTTTCAGCGGGCTATGACCTTGATCTTCCATGATCTCAAATCAATTATTGAGGTATTTTTGGATGACCTTGCTGCTCATTCTCATATGAGAATGCATAATTCCTATCATTTGAGATTAGTGTTCGAAAGGTGCCACCATTATTTGGTAAGGTTAAATCCTTGCAAGTGCATCTTTTGCGTGAAGTCGGGTCACTTATTAGGGTTCATTGTCTCCAAGAAGGGTATAAGGGTCGACCCTTTGGAGGTAGAGGCAATATTTCAGTTGTCTCCCTTGAAAAACATTAGACATCTTCAATGTTTGCAAGGCATGGCAAACTTCTTACGGAGATTTGTTGTCAACTTTGCCAATTTGACTAGAGGCTTTATGCATCTTTTGAAAAAGGACACCACCATTTTTTGGGATGAGCGAGCCCAGGAGTCCTTTGATACGCTTAAATGAGCCTTAGCATTGGCCCCGGTGATTAGTCCACCCGACTATAGCCGTGAATTTCTACTTTATGTGGCCGCATCCATGGAGACAATTGGTATGTTTTTGGTTCAAGAGGATGAGGAGATCCAAGAGCATGTCATATGCTACTTGTGCCAGAACCTTATTGATGCGGAGGTCCGTTATTCCCATGTTGAGAAGCTTTCCTTAGCTACCATACATGCAGTTCAATGGTTGAGACATTATATTCTCCTTCACCAAACCTTGGTTGTAGCCCATGTCAATCCATTTCAATTTTTCCTCACTCGAAGGATGATTGGGGTAAAGTATAATAAATGGATTGTCATCTTGCAAGAATTCAATCTTGAGTTTGTTTCGGCAAAATCGAAGAAATCGTTAATTTTTGCGGAGCTTATATCGGATTTCCCAAGCGAGGAGGAGGAGATGGTTTGTGAAAATATGTTTGTCGATGACGCAGAGATAATTTTAGCCCAGTGGGCTATTTTTCCATGTTTTTATCCCAAAAAAGATTCACCATTTTGCATTTTTTGAAGCCCTGTTTCGCCCAATTTTGATGGGGTAAAAAATTTTCACCCTAAAAATCGCCAAATTATTATATAAACAATATAAAATCCTGGGAAATTAATTTTTTTTTTGAAAAATATCGCCAATCATTTTATATTTGGGTTTTTAAGAATTGGTAATATTCGCCAACATTTATACACTTTTAACTAAGTATGGTTCCTTAAAATCATCCCTATCGATGAGTACATCTTCTTAATCTCAACTTTCGATCCATGGTATGGAGACATTATCGTATATTTACAAACATTGAAGGTCCCTACTCACCTTTCACGGGATGAAAAACAACGATTACGTCACATATCCAAGAATTACCTCATAGTGGATAATACCTTCTACCGCTGTGGGGTAGATTTCATTTTACATCGTTGTTTAACTCATGAGGAGGTTGAGCTTATGTTGAATGATTTCCACGGTGGGGCATGTGGTGGTCATCTATTTGGGCTTTCTACGGCCCAAAAAATCTTAAGAGTAGGTTATTTTTGGTCATCAATCTTTAAAGATTGTGTAGATGCGGTCAAGAAGTGCTACCCTTGCCAGGTGTTTGCATGGAATATGCACTCGCGACCTGCCCTGTTACATCCCATCATCACCGCCAGTCCCTTCACTAAGTGGCGCTTGATTTCATGGATTGCAACCCAACTTCAGCTGGGAGGCATCATCATATCATAGTGGCTGTTGACTACTTCACGAAATGGGCTAAGGCTATGCCTACAGTTAAATATGACGGTGAGATAGCCGGACACTTCGTATTCAACCAGATTATTACTCGGTTCAGTATTCTGAAGGAGCTTGTCATTGACCATGGCAAGCACTTTTAGAATTGTGTGATGGAAGAATTGGCCTCAAAGTTAGGGTACAAGCAAGAGAATTCCTCCTCTTACTACCCTCAAGCGAATGGACTGGTTGAAGCAGTGAACAAATCACTCAAACCCATTCTCCAATGAACCATTACACAAAGCAAGACAAATTGGCACATTATGTTATATCCTACTTTGTGGGCTTATAGAACTGTTGTTAAGACTGCCACGGGTTTTTCTTCATATCAACTTGTACATGGAGTGGAGTCGATATTGTTGGTTGAGTGCGAGATTCCTTCTTTGAAGCTAGCCATAGAGCTCTTACCAGACACTTCCCCATTAGAGGATCATTTGGTCCACTTAGAGCAACTTGATGAGTAGCGCCGAGATGCCTTGGTGGCTCTAGAAGTGAATAAGTGTCGCGTTAAGGTCTAGTACGATAATTCTATCCGTCAAGGGAGGTTTAGTGAGGGATATTTGGTCCTTTTGTGGGATCAACCGAAAGAACCCTTGGGGGCAGGAAATTTTAATCCCATGTGGCATGGTCCTTACGTCGTTAAACATGTATTAGAGAAGGGCGCTTATGAGTTAGTGGATTATGAGGGAATAGCCTTGGCAGAGCCTAGAAATGGGCTCTACCTTAAAAAGTACTATGCATGAGTTTCAGCTAAGGCTGACTATTGTATATTATTGTACAGTTTTGCATAGGTAGGTCTTTTCTTATGGTGATCGGGTTTGTGATTAGTTTTCATTTCTTTTGGGCAGATGTCAATGGAATCTTCCACCTTCATAGGATTCGCGGATGGTGTGAGCCGTCACACTCAACACTCAACCCCTACTGCTTGGGTGATTTATACTCCTACGGGTCAGGTATTGTCTTTAGGAGGCGTATGTTTATGGCCCTCTTCGAACAATGTTGTTGAGTATAGTGTCGTTATCGAGCTTCTACGGGATGCCATTTCACATGGTGTTCTCTCTCTTGAGGTACGTCTTGACTCGGAGTTAGTAGTGTCATAGCTTAATGGTTTGTACCATGTCAGGGATCTGACATTATTAAGAATATTCTTATGTGTGAGATTGTTAGAATGACAATTTGACAATATAACATACATACATGTTCCAAGAATTAATAATCAAGTTGCTAAATATAAATACACGGTAGTACAAAATGTATCACTCCCAAGTATCTAAGACTGTGGAGGAGGAGGGGGGTTGTGATCGTGGAATGTCACCACGGCTCTAGCTACCCATTGAAATAGCCGCATCCATGCTAATGGTACACCCACCACCTAGTGCTGCATGGCCTTAGGCAAGTCCTCGACTTGCGCCGTGGGTACTCTGTGTGTCAGCCTCATGAAGTTAGTATGAATGCTTTGGAGTGTTCGCTTTTCATCCACACCTGTAATGTCATCCCTTCTTCCCCTCTGTCCATGAGGAGGGAAGCCTTCAGACCATCGTGGTCCTACATCTGCATGCATATGATAGGATGTCACTATGTATTGTCACCCAAAAACATGTCTTTTGATTCCACATAATCAGAAAACACAAAAAAATTAAATAACTCAAAAATTTTAAAGAGGGTTGAGGTTCATTACCAATGTCACCGTATGCCGATCCTGGTGGTAGCGGGATGTTGGGGTCTCCCTGAAAATCTATCCTTGCATAAGGGTAATCATCGATGACAACTATCGGTTGTCACCACCATGGAAAGAAATCAGTTGGATAGGGGTTGGACACCCTACCTCCACCCAGTCTGTGCATCGCATCTGCCCAACATCGTTGGGCCGGATCTTGAACCCCGTGTAGAGGAACATCAACTCTAGGGCTCAATCCCAAAACACGCTTGAAGAAGAAAGTGCTCAGTATGCTGCTGAAACTAAAGTTTCAGACCCTACCCATCTTGCAGTCGCTGAGCTGTTGTTTCATGTTGCTCAACAATGTCATACTCTAGTCATAAACTATGGGCCTCATGCACTCCACGGCATAGAACATCAATGGCCATGAGGCTTGGTGGAGTGAGGCTAGCCCCGCTATAGAATGGCCTTTAGGCCTAGCACCTATATGGAGTTAGTTGGTATCTCACTCCCCACCTTCTCCGTGTCCAAATAACAATACACTGTTATGTACTCATCTATAGTCAGGCCACCTCCGGGCCCACGAGAGCGTAGGTTTACCACTTCCCCCCGTCAGGAAAGTCTAGTAATAAAGTATATATCCTCCACTTCTATGGTGAGGGACATCCCATCTATCTGGAACAACTCTGAGTCTGGATCCCAGTAGCCTACTAGCATTTGCAGTAGTCTTGGTTTGGCCCTTAAGCCAACAAGACACTAAAACTTGTAGAGCCTGCATGACTGCAAAGCTTGTTGAGCCATTAGATCTGCCCTTACTACCCCTTCTACATCACTGTGCTCACATTCTCTCCATTCTAGGACCATCCTACACATAAAATTTAAGTTTGATCCATTAGAACACTTAAAAAACATTGAACGCGGAAACATACGCGATTGTTTGCTAAATATCCACGTATGTACGCGACTTTGAGGTCTTTTTCCGCGTATATCCAGCCCTATACTCGAAAAAATCCTCGATTTATGCATGGGCTGAGGCGCGCATCTTAGATTGGCCTAGAATCCCAAATGAACCATGGAAAAAGATAAAATTTTCATAAAAATGAAAGAGCAGGGCATGGGTAAGTACCTGGAAAAAATGGTAGTGGATTCCACCGGCTGGATCTCTTGGAATTCGCTGTTGAAGTTCTGAGCTCAATTAGGTAAAATTTCAAATGTTATATAATGTTTTGAATTTTTTACTATTTATAGAAATTTTTCAAATTTTTGAAAATTTTTACCCCCTTTTCTATAGTTTGGACCGTTTCTAATCCTTTTGGACCATTTTTGGACTAATTTATGATGTAGGAGACCATTTTGAGCACCGTTTCAATTGTTACTTCGACCCGTTCATGCCCGTTACATGTATGATGTTTAAACTGGCATATAGGTTAGGTTTTACTTCCATTTGCATTTTGCACGACCTTATGACCGTTTCATTGTAGCCTTAGGTACGAACCCACTCTATTATGTCATGGAACCTTCTTGCTGTTTTAGAAGTGGCATGATGTGGATGGTAGAGCTTGACCTTACATGGGTACCCTAGTTAGCGCCTTATTTGCATTTGGTGCCCATGCTGACATTTTGTCCCTTAGGGTGTGGGAGTCTGTTGTATAGTATCGCCATGACATTTCGCAAGAACCTCATACTCCTCTTGCTCTTTTGCTGGCCTATTTCCCTCAAGACTCCCTTATGTCAAGTTGTAATTGCATTATCATGAGCTTTCCCTACCTTCTTGAGCCTTACGTCGGCTTCCCTGACTTTGAGTTTCAGACATATAGCCCGAGCTTGTCTTATGTCTAGCCATGCAGAGCCATCTTTTATATCCTTTGCAGCTTGATTCCATATTTTACCAGGAGGGGACTTTCCCCCGAGTGTCACTATCCTACACATGTATCCTTGCATTGAGCATAGGTATGTTCCACTGCTTGGAACTAGTTTGTTTTCCCATATGACACTCATCTCCTCATAGTCTGTAACTATAAAGCAGTTTTATTCTTTTTCAAGCTTTTTAAATATTTGAAAAAGTCCAAAAAAAAAAAATTTAAAAAACCAAAAAGCCGGACAAGGAAAGATGTTATCTTTAGCAGCTGTCGAGTCATGTCGCCTTCGAACAGAGCACTGTTTATCACATTCATTGGTTGGGTTTATAGTTTGACTTTAGGAGCTATACTTGTTTGTCTGAGTTTATCTCCACCGACTGGTTAAGCTTCCAATCCCTATGGAGCCTCTATCGATGCCTCCTATGTCACAGAGATGTCATAGTCTGTAACTATAAAGCAGTTTTATTCTTTTTCAAGCTTTTTAAATATTTGAAAAAGTCCAAAAAAAAAAATTAAAAAACCAAAAAGTCGGACAAGGAAAGATGTTATCTTTAGCAGTTGTCGAGTCGTGTCGCCTTCGAACAGAGCACTATTTATCACATCCATTGGTTGGGTTTATAGTTTGACTTTAGGATCTGCACTCATTTGTCTGATTTTATCTCCACCGACTGGTTAAGCTTCCAGTCCCTATGGAGCCTTTGTCGATGCCTCCTGTGTCACAGAGATGTCCCAGTTTTGTATATCGAGTCTATGTTGCCTACATTCAGTCACCATTCACCATTATGCTCTTGTTTGAAGGAAGTTGAAACCTGATTCGGCCATTCCTCAGTTATCTTGACTTTGCATGTCGACCATTCCTGGTACAGTTACTGGTTCATGCTCCTTATGATCAAGTCCTTCCACATTATATAGCTTTACTGAGTACCTTGTGTTGGATGATGGGGGATACCTTAATGCCCTCCTTCCAGCAGATTTCATCCCATTGACTTCAGATCATTTATTCTGGGATTGTAATCTAGAGTCATTTTTGAATTCCTTGAGACTTGCAGTCATCAGTGGCAGGTTCTCTCACCATCAACAGTTCTTTGGGAATACATCAATGTCCCCTAATCGATGGATTCTCTCAAGTGTTCAACCTCAACACATTTATTCACACTTGTTAGTTTGCACTCTAGTACCTTGATTCCCATTATCATTATCAGTGGGTGATCTCGCGTCTGTTAACGGTATACATCAATGACCGGTAATCAGACGATGGACTACTATGTTCGACCTTGACACCTCTATTCACATAGTAGGACTTGTACTCATAGTGGTTTGTGTAGAAGACCTTCCATATTGGTGGCATCTCTTATATGCTACCTCCTTGATCGTGCCAATGTTCATGAGATTTCAACTCTCATGACTTGATTCCAGTATATGTCAGACATTTCTAGCCATTATGGAGATCTTGATCCATTGTATATCTTCACCCATTATGGAGATCTTGATCCTTTGTATATCTTCATCATGGAGATTATGATCTATGTATATTGTACGTGGCGATGACCACTTATGTCATATTTTGTATCATACCTATTCATGGCCATTGTACTCTTATGTATCCGGGACTGCTATATGTATTTGCAGTTATATGCAGAGTTGTATCATGGTACTATGCCGATTGGGTGGCTGGTCTTCCATTGGGTTCTTCATCACTCCACTTATGGGATGGACTTATAATGTATTTCAGCCATCGTATGACCCTTCTGACCTCACACATTAGGGGGCATCTATTATAGCTGATTTTACCACACCTGGTGAATCACACTTGTATGGCCTTTCCCTGTCCCTCTGCAGACTCTTTGGACCCCATGGACCTTTTTTATACCTTTGATGTTTCCAAGATCATCCCTAAAAACATGCTTAATTTGATATACGCGACTTTTAAACCCTTTCTCGCGTATATACACGGGTTTGACCCCTAAAACCGTGTACATCGGGATGTGTGCAAAAGGCCAAATTCTTTTGGAGTTTTCCTTGACATGGATCCGACTCACTTGTCTCCTGGCCTTCCATATGCCTTGAGATCGCTCATATTCGACCCTTCATTGCCCCATTGAAGAGCTATATAAGGAACCCTTTGGATACATTGAAGAATATGTGAGAATTGAGAGCAAAAAAAATATAGTCCATTGTTGCCGAAACTTATGCTTAAGTTTGCATCCCTTTGTCCCTTGGAGCACTTTGGTGTTCTTCCCAAGCTTTCCTTTTGCTTGTGAGCTTGCTATCGAGAGATGGAGGATTGAGGTGGTGGAGGCCCAAGTGGGGGATTTAGTTTCTTTGATTCGTAGACGTGCCGACAGAGGTTGTATTCATTGTAATCTCTGATTTTATATTAATAGAAATATCTTTTCCTGTCCAATAATGTATGTTTGAATGAATATTTTATCCATGGATGATTTCAAATACTTATACGTTGTTGATTATATATGCTAGAGTAGATCTAACACCAATATATATATAGCATGCTTGTCTTGTTTACTGATTGTTGAGGAAGTAATTTATCAATTCAAGCTGGAGTTGGAAAGCTCAACATGGATCTACTTCAACCGTCTGGAATAAGGTACGAGTTTTGATCCTTTAGTATTAGATATTTGATTTCTCTTGCATATTGGAAAGGATTGACTTCTGGATTCAAGCTGTCTGTTGTGGTACCCCAAGCCATAGGAATTTCTCTCCGTAACAAGTATAAAGCCGCGTTCACTAAATATAAATTACGAGTTAAAAGGCCAAAAGATGACTACTAAATATTGATAATTAACCCATTTAAGGAAAGGTTATAAAAAGTAAATATGTCCATAAAATATTGATCAAAATATTTAAAAAATATATACCATAGACTAAATTGGTGCAGAATTTTTAAGAAAAAAACACCATAAAATATTTTCAGAAACATTTTCCGTAAAGAAAAAAAGACAACAAATTTTCAAAATAATGTTTGGTATCAAAAAAAAATAGCATTCACCTTAAAAGATAAGTTTTAAGAATACTTACCAAAAAAAGAGAGCCTTCCTTCTTCTATAATTGTGTAAAATGTTGATAAAATATGTTGAGCCTTCATTCATATAAATAAATAATTGAAACGGTGTTTCGGAAAAACGTAAAAATGTTTCAAGTTCATGTAACGAAACGGTGTTTGGAAAAAACGTTTCAAGTTTTTTTTCAGCAGGCGGAAAAAATTGAATAGCATTTTCGGCCGAACTGTATTTCGTCCGTTAAATCTAATGTTCGGCTGAACATTTGATAACTTTAGACCGAAACATTAATTGTTTTCGGCCGAAATATTAGTTTAGCTAAAAACCTGTAATTTTCCAAAAGTTGAATTCTATCACGTATCTCACTCTTCTTCCCATTTCGGAGAGATTGGATCATATCAAATTCTTACAATTTCTTTTCACAAGTAATACCATTAGTTGCATAATTCAATCTACTTTCTATATATGCGAATTTTGTTGAAATTGATATGATCCACTAATTTTATTTATTATATTTCTTAGAAGTTGTGTGGATTGCTTCAAAATTTGGTAGAATTCATTGAAATGAAAAATCAATAACTTCTTAAAGTCACGATCAAAAAAATTGGAAAAATTATAGTGCCCAACATTGATGTGTTGTCTTCAAAAGGGTACTTTTAGTTTTTTTTTGAATTGGAAATTAGGGAAGATGTTGTGCCAAATGAAACATGTCAGTTTTATGCTAGTTTTTTAGATTGATCCACTTCAAAAAATTCTAATAATTATTGCATGCGGTTATTGGATGCAAAATTATAGACAACCTTTAGTACAATCTGTCTAGATCATCATAACATATTTTGTTTTTAGTTAACAATAGTTGAATAACAAATAAATCGGTGTAAAAAAACATGACTATTTATCATAATTTCATTATTTAATAACATACTATCAAACACTTGCAAAAATGACATATCAAATGCCAATAAAAAAAATCTAAAAAATAACCGATAGAAAGCTAACACAATTTTATACAACTTTTGTTTTTACTAAAAAATGAAATTCTAAATACAAATCTAATTTTTCTTTGCTCGAAGTTGACAAACTTGGAAAAACAACACTGTTTTTCTCATAAACCCCCCCAAAATAGACACCCAGATTCATGATTTCACCCTACTCCTTTTCCCAAATCTGTGGACATAACTGCAAAATATTTGATGCCCTAGTTTTCTCCCTTAGGTCAAAAATTTAAAATCCACAACACTAGAATCTTCCTCCATAGGAAGATTCACCCTCATAGGGCGAGTTGAATTGTCCTATGAAGCCCTAGTTTCTTTTGTTGAGTTTGTTCCATTGTCTGGTTTTAATTCTATTGTATCTCAAAAATTTCTACTCCTCAAGGTTTGAAACTTTTTCTTGAGATTCCCATGTGTCCTCTGTTCAACCCATAGGTTAGAGCAATATTTGATTCATCAAGTGGAATTTATGTTGATTTTCCCAAGGTGACTTGTTTATGGACTGGTTCAGTATAGCTAACTTATACAAACTTCCACATTTCACTGTTTTAACTTCGGGTTTTGAAAATCGTACTAGAGAAACTAAATTCCATTCCATTTCTGTAAAATTTAAGGAAATTCAATTTTCAGCTTCCTATCCCAAGATATAACATTTTTCCATAAGTCACTTGTTTAAAATTGAATTCTGAAAGAGGATAGAACCCTGTTTTGCATGGATCATATCTCATAAAGTATAACGAGTATGAGGCTAAAAATTTCTTCCAAGGTACATCAACATTTCATCTTCGGTATGTATGAGTTTCAGCTCCTAATTTAACTTTACCAAAAGAAAGTTGTAGCGAAAAATCGTAGATGACTAGATTTTTCCTTCTAAGGTTTCAAGCATGAAGCCCTAATCTCTAACAGTTGCAGTAGCAGCAGATGTCACAGATGTACAAGGACTTCTTTCAAAATGGATCAAATACCTTGTTAGAATTTTAATGGTCATACAAGATCTTTAAACACTTAGGATCATTTCATCATAACCATAGCATTAGGATCACTAAAAGAAAGACAAGCACATCACAACAAAAGAACACAAAGATTTTCCTTTGGAAAACCACAAGGGAGGAAACCCAACAAATTCTTTAGTATAGATTTCGTCACCATGTGCAATGCCAACCAAGATAGGATAAACCCCAAAGACAATAGCATTTATCTCTCCTCTTCAACGAGCTTCTTCTCTCTCTCTCTCTCTCTCTCTCTCTCTCTCTCTCTCTCTTGTGTACTTGCTTGAGTGAGAAGTGTGTCCAAATGAGAGGAGTGCCCTCTCTATTTATACTCATAAAGTGAGTGACGTTTTTACCTTAGATGATAGAAAAAAAGGTAAAATAAATTTTGGTTCTTGGATACTAGTTTAGCATCTGGCAGTACTTGCAACAATAGTGGTACAAAAATTTCAGATTATCTTCCTATTTTTTGTCTATTGACGATTACAGACTTTGTCATTAAAACCATTTTGGCACCCCCAACAACACTCCTTGATTTTGTACAAAATAAAGGGACCCCATGTAAATTTTGTAAATACTTAGCTTTTGGTTTTCTTTTATTTTATCTGGTTTGATTTTTGGTTTCATGGTTTCCTTTCTTTGATCATTTCACCTCGTGTGTTGCTTGTTCTTCAGGTTGGTTCTTCTTTTCATGAGGATTGGGTGATTTCGATAACCTTAGTTGCTTGAACCCTTTTGTCTTTTTGTATGTTTAAAGATGCTTGCATGCTTTTATTGAGCCTATTTGAGTTGACAACATGATTTGGTTTGTAAAAAATAGATCAATTTGGTGTTTCAACAATCTGATGAAATTTAGATTTCTCTTCAATGGCTAAATGAGCTTTTGGGAGGATCTTAGCAATTTTAATTAAATGCTCAATTTTATGGTTTTTTATTACATCTTGTACTATGGATAGGAATCAGTAATTCATGTTTCAAAAATGGAATTTTCCATAACTTTACCCGCTCAATTCTTTATTAAACTCATGAAAAAACATTTATGGCCAAACTTTTACATAAAATCAAATCACTTATATGCATGGAGTAAACTTTCTACCCGACCATTTGCACCGATCGGACGACCTGGCTCGTGTGAGCTGTTACATCATGCATTGCTGGTCGTCCGATCGGTGCAAATGGTCGGGTAGAAAGTTTACTCCTATATGCATTGGTTGATTATTAAACTTACAACTAAAGGTATTAATTTGTGATTTGGTTAAATTATCTTCTCATAATCATATTGGAGTTAATAAGTTTAAATTTCATTTTATTACTAATATATATGCTTTTCTTTAATAATTAATTATTAGAATCTAATTTAAAAAAAAAGACTTATATTAAATTAAATTTATTAATTATTTCTCACAAACAATTCATTGTTAGGATTTGACGTATGAAATGAAAAAATTAGCATGGACTTTTAAGTTTGAACTCATTTTTTTTAGTTAGTTATTATTTAGTAGTTCAAACTTCGAGTCATAGCATATACTCCTAAATTAATATTTATCTTTTCTTACAAAGAAGAAGTAGATGATTATAGGCAAATGATTTGAAGTATATACCAAAACATTATGAAACTCGTCAATAATTATTTTGCTTACTTTTGATAAAGTGTTTTGGATACATTCGTAAAGGAAATGTAATGCCATGTTTGTTTGTGTGGACTTGAGAGGATAATGTGCTATGAAGGGGCAGCCGTATAAACAATTAATTCAAACCATAAATTATTAACATGGTTTTTTCTCATATAATCAAGGGTTTATTAACCATCTCGTTTACTTAAAACATAGATCCAAATTAAGGTTATCTTATGACTATTTTAAATGGCTAAATGGAATAGACAGAAGTGTTTGACTATGCTAATTTGTGCATATTTAAATTTCCATAAAAAAATAAAAGGAAGTTTGTCTCATTGAAAACGGACCGTTCACCACAAAGGAGAGACGTTGTGCATGGAGGATTGGGGGACAACTAAGAAAAAGCTTGCCAAACCATCAAAACCCCGCTTCCCAAACAAACTCATTTATCCCTAGCTGTGAACAGTTTTGGAAATCACCTAACATATTGGGAAAAATTTGTGCCTGAATAGAGGTGTATTTTCCAGAATTGGTTGCGACATGTTTTGGGGGTTGGATTCTATATTTTCCCACTGCTCTTCATTTCTATAAAGTCGACCTCAAAGGTAAGAAAAAGGAGGAATATTTTTAGACAAAAGAGAATTCTATCTTTTTCTATACATTTTGCTTGCTCTATGTAAACTTTGTTTTAGTGCAAGGAGCAGCTATGTAGATATCACCTGTGTTAATGGATCTAGTTATCTTCCCAAAACAGTGTTAGAGATGGATTCCCAGATCTATTTTCTGAGTTTTGTATAAGTTTCTTTTTGCAGAATAATGGAAACTGATCGCATATCCAGTTTATCATTGTTTTATAAGGAAAGTATGTAAATACTTGAAATTAATTTCGAGTTATGCATAATTTCTTTTAGATCATAATTCTCTAAATTTTATATTGGATGATTATGATTATTTTATCAATTGATCTATTAACAAGAATTGACTTAGCTTTGCATATTTAAAGGATTTTTTACAAATTTCCATGACGTTACTCTACTAATTTGCAGAAGCTTTTAAGCTATTTAGCATGTGATAGTTTGATTATAAGATTTCTTTTCTACTTAGATTACTACATGTTTTATTTTTAAATGCAAAAATTAATTCAATATTAATTTCAATTTGCTCCCTTGGGATAGGACATAAAGATTATATAGAATTTATGTTAAACTTAGATTTACAATTTTATTTCATAATTGAAAGCTACGGGTTAGCAATTGTTAAATTTGTGTGTTTTAGAAGTTGTTAAATTTGTGTCTTCTGTTTTTTGAAATTTGCATCATAGATTAGTTATATATTTCATATTAATTACATTACATCTTTGGGATTCCAATTGCATGTTTTACAACTCACATTATTAAATTGTGAGACTCTCTTGTTGAGAGCAAACCCATATAGGCAGGGGCCTTTGTTCCCGCGAGAGTTAGCTATTTCAAACACACTAGGGGCTATGTTAAGTTCCTTGTGCGGGATGTATCTCTTGTTGTCTTTAGGACAGCAAATCCGGCCAACAAAACATCATCTATTATTCAATTATGTTCAGCAGCATACAATAGCAACTTTGAGGGAGATGTGTTGGAATTATATGAACCTAGCCAAGATAATAATTTGAATTCACCTACTAATGCGCCATTGCTTCATGCAAACTTGGTGGACAAAGATGATCAAATGGCAATAACAACAAACATTGACAATCAATCGATATCTAATTTCATTGATAAGTTCTCCCTTGGAAATAGTGTTAGAATCATCAACTTTTCATTGAAAGAAAAAGGACCATGTGAAAGAGGAGTGCAAAATATTGTATTTTGTTATTGGAGAAAACTATAGTTGAAACTATAGAGCCAATTTGCGAAAATTGTAAATTTCCACCATATACCACTATAAATGACTATTGGAATCATACAATACTATTGACTCTATTGCAACAATATTAATAAGATACAACATAAAAAAACAGAGAAACGTTGAATGATCATGCAAATGTGTTGCAACTGCAATCGTTTTCCCAAATTTCTTAAATTTTGGTCCCCTCCTCATGATTTAGAGTTCTTTTCAAGTCATTTATCCTTGAATTTTCGGTCATGTTTTAATTTTAGATGATTTTAACGATTTACTTGCAGCCCGTCTCCGGAGGTTATTTGTGTTTGAAGTTTGCCGTGGGTTGCAGATTTGAGGTTAATGTTGCTAATTGTTCTTTGATGGGTCGCTGTTTCGAAGGCGAAATGGATTTTGACCGCTGTTGAATCTTAAAGCTCTCCGAACACTTAATCTTTCTATTGATCGGGCGTCATTTTTTGTTTAATTGGAAGCCGTAGCCGTTTCCTCTTTCGCCGTTGCGGCTCCGAAAGAGCTTAAGCCTCCGAAGTGTAAAGCCTTTCGACTTCCGATTGAGAGTTTTCCCGCCCTTCGGTTGCCTGTCCATAACCTCTTTCTCTTCCACCATTGCGGCTCGCAAATCAATTAGCCACCCGAAGTGTAAATTGCTCCGACCGCCGATGCGAGTCCGCCTTTAGTTGCGGATCCGTAGTATTTTCTCTTCCGCTGTTGCAGCTGTGCAAGGTTTTTTTGCTTCCGATGTCAATGATCTTCCAACTTCTGATTGGGAACTTTCCCGCCCACGGGTCGCATGTCCTTAACCTTTTATTTTCCGCCGTTGCGGCTATGACTTGGTCTACCCTACCGATGTTAGCGTCTAAGCCGCCGATGTTTTTATGTTTTTCATCATTGGTTTTTTCTCTTGAACCTGTTGGTGAACGAGACAGTGGTGCCACCACTTGCGGAAGTCCTCAGGACTGTAATGCAGTATATGGCCTATCTTGTTGATCAGCTGTTGTAGGTTGATATAATTTACGTTTCATTTTAGAATGTAATCCCATGAATGATACACTTGGATGAATCGCAGGTAGACTCAAAGGAATTTTCAGACTACCGCGGCGCGAAGGCATAGCTGGGATGTTCTTGGTCGAACCGTGGCCAGCAGGATCGCAAGAAGGACAAGTGAAGGAAAAGACAAAATCAAAAGCAAAAAAAGCACAGATCTAAAAGGTCCAGCAGTTACTCAGCTAATCATGAACATACGAAGAAAAGATGAAAGGAGGGATATGAAACGCTTGAGGAACCGAAGAGCCACACGTTTGGGGAAACCCAAGTGGTCTGCTGATTTTGTTTAAATATTTGAAATTTAGAAGTTACAGGGGCTTTTTTTTTCCCGGGGGAAAACTTGCAACTTAATGCTTGTAAGAGGAACTATTTCATTTTACAACCAAGGACTGCAAATTTTGCCTGTTGGAGGAAGTACTATGTGGAATATGTCAATGTGATTAAATGAGCAAATGTTGAATGTGAACTATTTCGTTTTCAGCTGTGCCTCATTAGCTGTAAGAGCATTCTAATTTCTTGAACCTATGTTTTTGTCTGAATTTTCTTCAGTACCTTTATGATGTCTTTTCCACTATGAGTAATGAAAACTTTTTAACTGTTGATGATCTATCTTATCATACATACTTTTATTCATGTTTATATGTTTGGTTATAAGAACAACTATCTGTGATTTTCCATAACACATGAACAGGGGTGCATTACTCATGAATGAATACCCGGATCTCTAGAGATAGTTTAGTTAGTATTTATTTGCTTGCATGATTTGGACACTTGTGAGTTCTAAGACGAGAGGTAAGAACCTGCGCATCACATTCTGACTACTCTTTGCATCTTTATCACCCTGCATGGTTAATTAGGCACTTGCATATCATACTTAATTCAAAAAATACAAATACATGGTGGACCGGGCCGCAACCGTTAAAACCTTTGTTTTGTTACTTGACCTACGGTAGCCGTACCGCAAACCGAATGGATTCCCTATATCAAACAGTCACGGGCTAATTGGGAACGTTGACTGGGGAGAATCCCTTGCTGTTGTTGCCTACAAATTTCCAGGCTTCAACAGTTCTGGTGCTAGAAGGAGGGCCGCCAGTGCATGGATGGCCGAGGAAACCCGTTTTCCCGAGATTATTCCACCGGTAACAGTTCTGAAAGCAATGGACTTCATAATCCAATTCCAGAGGAAAGGAATAGAGAACATCTATATTCTATTGGCAACGAAGTTGTTAATGACCTGAGAAGACACACCAGGGCATATGTAAAGAAGATTGGAGGATTGCCAATTATCCCTGAATTGCCCAGAAGAGAATATAAAAAGAAAGATCGTCCTGTAGTAGAAGACTCAGTGCTGGTTGGATACTGGGAAGAACTTGTAGAAACATCCTTACAGGAAGTTGTACTACCTTTGAGTCAAGAAGGTCCAGATACCCCTCACAGTTCTCCTGCTCACACTCCTGTTGGCTCACCTCCTCACTCTCCACCTAGACTCGTGGTAGGAGTAAATGCTAATCCACCACCCAACCCACCTAATCCACCACCTTCCTGGAGAGCCAGATCACCTTTAAATCTAACACCTCTGCTACATGATTTACCTCAATCCTTTGAAAAGATGCTGCCCAAATTCGACCCAAATGAGAAGATATTAGTAGATGATCACTTGCAAAGTTTTTACTTGGTGATAGAAGGTTTGAGGGCTGGGGGGCATGAGGATGTAGTTTGCAAACTATTTTCGCATTCCCTGAAAGGAGCTGCAACATCATGGTATTTTGGGTTGCCTGCTAACTCTATCCCTGATTGGGATATCTTCGAGAGAATTTTCAGGAGTAAGTATGCAATTCAAAAGACTCATGCATCCCTCATGAAAGGACTATGCGCCTTGAAGAAAGAGAGAAAGGAGAAAGTGCAGAGTTTCACTCAAAGATTTGCAGCATACCTCAAGAATTTTTTTGACGCTGACAAAACTTCAGACAAGGTCTTGATTGAATATTATACCTCAGCTTTAGGCCCTGATTTGGCCACGTTTGCCGAAGGTAGGGCCAAGCCTACTTTGAGAGAAACCTATGAAGAGGTAGAAATAGTGGAAGCTGAAAGAGAAAGTATTGAAGATTATCCCAAACAGTCAGGAGAGAGAGGTGGGGGAAGGAAAGCCTTATTGTTTACTAAGCCTAAGGAAGAGAAATCACCAGATTATGAAAGTATGGCAAAAATGATGTAGAAGCTTTCTAATAAAATCATAGACTTGGAGAAAGAAAAGGAAGCACAAAAGTTCTATAAGCCCTATTATAAGAAAAGAGAGGATAACAACCAGTCTCAACCTCCTCCACACAATTCTACATCTATGAATTTAATATAGGTAGGCATGGACAATTTTTGCACTTTTCACCAACAACCACACTCTGAAAAGAATTGTCCTCAATGGATAAATTCAGTGACGTTGGTCATGAATCAGCTGTTGGATTCTAGATTAACAGAAGATGGAGAAGAAGAAAGAAAAGAGAATACCACTCCAACGAAGGAACAAGAAGAGGAAACCATGGTGCTATGGAATTCTATTTCGTTATTTGATGCTGAAGAGGAAAAGAATCAGGGGTACAAGGACGTCATGGGAACCAACGTAGCAACAAGAAGCCAAGGGCCAATTAAAGAAAATAGTCTCATTCTCCCAAAGATTAAGAGGCTTCAGCGAAATGTTAAGAAATTTCAAAATAAATCCTTAGCTGATAAAATTCTAGAATTCACTATTACCAGCCAAGATCCTAAGCAGAATAATACGTTAGCCAAGCCAAATGAAGAAAATATGAATGCTGATAAACCTCATCCCATTGAACAGTAGATGGAGTATGACATCATGGAGGATTTAAAGAAGGTAAAATCGAATGTTTCACTATTCGATATGTGTAAAGTGCCACAGCAAAAAGAAAGACTATTGAAAGCACTAGAAGCATCGAATGAAAAGCTACCCACTGACAATCAACCTCAGGAAGAAGAATAAATCGGAGAAACCAGCATCGGAGGTAAGTCTAAAAGAAAACATCCACCTTTCCTCCTCACATTTGAAATTTTCAATCGCAACGTGCATAATTGCTTGGTAGACTCAGGGGCGTCAGTTAATGTCATGCCAATATCAGTCTGTAAAAAGATCAATGGGCAGCCTAAGCCATCCACGTGGAGGGTTGTTCAGTTGGATAGGACAGATGTAAAGGTAATTGGTGAGATGGAAGACGTCCTATTCCATATGGCATCCAATGATAAAGTGTGCCAAGTCATTAATATCATGGTGGCTAATATACCAGACGCTTACGGTCTTGTCCTGAGCAGAGATTGGTCGGCCAAACTAAATGGATATTTTGCCTCGGATTGGTCGCATTTGTGGCTGCCATACAAAGGAAGTCCGAAACCAGATTAAGATTTTAAGAGAGCCTCACATGAAATACAATGTTACTCAACTGGAGGAGAAGAATGAACCAGTGGAATCTGTATTGGGAAATTATTTTATCAAATCGGAACCAGGAAATTACCAAGCAGAAGAAGCCAGCAACACATCAGACACCCAACCTGATCTCCTTCAATTCTCACAGGCTGATGAAATTGACTGTAACATAGTCAACTTAGCAGTAGGAGTAGATTGACATTCAGTAGATAATGATTTTTGGACTTTGTTTTTTGATGGCTCTAAGACGTTAGAAGGGTCAGGGGTCGGCTGTGTCCTGATCGACCCCCAGAAGAATAAACATTTTCTCTCATGTAGATTAGAGTTTGAATGTACGAATAATACAGCTGAGTATGAAGCGCTGGTGCAGGGCTTGAGGAAAGCGATTGAATTAAAGGTAAGTAATCTAAAAGTTTTTGGAGACTCTGAAATTATTGTGAAACAAATCTGGAATCAAATACATTGTGTTTCCCCTCACTTGAAGGCTTACCAAAATGAGGTATGGGACCTACGTAAATTTTTTAATGCATTCGATATTATCTCAATTCCAAGACTTAAAAATGCAGCAGCTGACCTGTTGGCTACATCAGCCGCTAGGCTGGTACCTACTAATAATCGATGCTCTGTTGAATTACTTTTGAGGTCCTCAGTACCTGATATGATTACCAACCTATGAGTGTTCGATGATGACCAACAAATTATAGAATGTTTAACAAATGACGAGCTATTTAAAGGAGCAATTATAGACGATGAAGAACATCAGGCTGAGTTGAAGTATGATAATTTCATCCCTAAAGGAGTCAGAATGTTAGAAAGAATGTTTGATTTAAATGAAAAGTTCAGAAGACCAGCCAATGTGAAGACCCACAGCTCATCTCTACAATTCGAGCTGATAAATTTAGGGATTGAGACGAATCCTAAATTTGTGAATCTTGGCAAATGTTGTTCACCAGCAGAAAGAGACAAGTTCGTCACTCTGTTTAAACAATATAAAGATGTTTTCGCATGGACATATGAAGATTTGAAAATGTACGACACCGGCATCATCAAGTATGTTATTCCCGTCAAAGCTGGCGTCAAGCCATATCAGCAACCTTTGAGAAAAATGCATCCAAAATTGGAACCACTGATTTAGAGTGAAGTGAAGAAATTATTGGATGCTAGAATCATTTTCAAGGTCAGACACTCTGAGTGGGTATCAAATCTGGTACCAGTGAGGAAAAAGTCTGGAGAAATCAGACTTTGCGTGGATTTCAGGAATTTAAACCGCGCTTTGGATAAAGATAACTATCCTGTGTCACCCATGGAGCAATTGCTACAAATGGTCTCAGGTTCTGAACTGTTTTCGTTATTAGATGGTTTCTCTGGCTACAATCAAGTATTAGTAGTCGAAGAAGACAAATTGAAGACAATGTTCAGAACCAAATGGGGAACCTTTTCCTACAGAAGGATTCCCTTTGGGATTATAAATGTTGGAGCAACATTTCAGAGGGCTATGGACATAGCTTTTCGTGGATTGATTGGTCGTAGTGCTGTAGTGTACCTTGATGATATTACGAAATTATCAAAGAAGAGAGATGAGCACGCGTTTCATTTAAGGCATATTTTTGAACGCTGTCGGAAATATGGCATCTTGCTCAATCCCAAAAAGTGTGTGTTCGCTGTCACAAAGGGCAAATTGTTGGGTCATATAGTTTCAAAGAAAGGAATCTCTATAGATCCTGAAAGAATTAAGGCCATTGAACAGATCCCGTTACCCCATAATAAAAAAGGGATGTAATCATTTATGGGAAATATAAACTTCATGCAAAGATTTGTGCCTGATTTCGCTCAGATTGTCAAGCCGCTGCAACAGATGGTGAAGCAAAATGCACAATTCAAATGGACTGATATTGAGAAGAACGCATTCAGCAAAATTAAAACTGCTGTTGCACACGCACCCTCCCTAAAAAGCCCAGATTTGGATAAATACTTTATTCTGTATACCTTTGCATCCGATGATTCACTAGCAGCTGTGCTTACGCAAAAGGAAGATGGGGGGGATGAATTCCCAATATATTTCATGAGCAGTGGTCTGCACGGGGCCGAATTAAATTACCCAGCCATTGATAAACAAGCTTACACAGTATTCAAAGTAGTGAAGCAATTCAGGCCTTATATTTTAAAAAATAGAACCAAGGTAATTGTCCCCTATCCAGCTGTAAGGTCCCTTCTTGTACAGAAGGAGTTAGGAGAAAGAAGGGGCAATTGGGTAACATCTCTTCAAGAGTATGACCTTGAATTCAAGCCAGACTCTATAGTTAAAGGACAAGGGTTGTGCAAACTTATGACTGAAAATGGAAAAAATGAAGAACACGTCTGGGAGGATGAAGCCGAATTACATGTAATGGAGGTATGTCCTTTGTTTACAGCTCCTGAGTCTTGGTATAGAGACCTCGTACGTTACCTGCAGGCAGGGATGTTGCCAGAACATTGGAATTCTAAGCAAAGAAGAGCGCTGCGTCTTAAATCAGCTTCCTATCAAATTGTTGAAGGAGTATTATTCAGAAAAAATTATGACGGATTTCTTCTCAGATGCTTAGAGAAAGAAGATGCAAAGAAAGTAATGTTAGAATTGCATGACGGTCCTGCTGGGGGACATTATTCAAGGGATACTACAGCACATAAAATCCTCATAGCCGGTTACTATTGGCCTACGCTCTTCAAAGATGCACACGCACATGTCAGGAAGTGTGACATTTGCCAAAGGTGTAGTGGGAGACAACCTAAAGTAGCAGCACCCCTAAATCCTGTGATTATCACGGAGCCATTCGAGCAATGGGGGTTGGATATCATTGGAGAAATAAAACCAAATTCCTCCCTACAACACAAGTACATTCTGACCGCGACCGATTATTTCACTTGCTGGGTCGAAGCAGTCCCGCTGTGCAAAATAAATCAAGACGAGGTCATCAGCTTCCTACAGGACCACATCATGACCAGGTTTGGAGTTCTAGTTTCGTTAGTTTTGATAATGCTACGTACTTTTCATCAATTAAATTAATTGCTTTTGCTCATGATAAAGGGATAAAATTGCATTATTCTGCTAATTACTATCCGCAAGGAAATGGCCTGGCTGAATCCACTAACAAAAATCTGATTAGAATTTTAAAGAAGACTGTGATAGAAAACCAGAGCAGCTGGCACTCAATGCTACCAAACGCCCTGTGGGTCGATAGAGTCACCCCCAAGTCTGCAATAGGAGTGTCTCTGTATACCTTGGTGTATGGTAAAGAAGCCATTCTTCCCCCCAACATCATGCTACCCTCTTCCATAATAGCTCAAGAGTCCAAAGGGTCAGAGAATGAAGTTTTACAGATGAGGATATGCAATCTTCTGAAAGCAGAAGAGGCTATATCTCAAGCCAGA
Source organism: Pseudotsuga menziesii (assembly GCA_001517045.1). Lineage (NCBI taxonomy): Eukaryota > Viridiplantae > Streptophyta > Pinopsida > Pinales > Pinaceae > Pseudotsuga > Pseudotsuga menziesii. The sequence goes on along the minus strand of LPNX010060660.1, from coordinate 7,591 downwards.
GAACGCTTTAAGCAACAATAGGAGTCAGTAAAGAGATGGTTCGACAAACATAAAGCTGGAACAAAAGACTTTGAAGTGGGAGACTTAGTCCTCAAATGGGATTACCCCCATGATGAGAAAGGAAAGCATACTAAACTCCAGCAGTTGTGGGTAGGCCCTTTTCAGATTGCGGCAAAGCTTGGCCCTTCTATTTATAAGTTGCAAGATTTACAAGGGTGGGAGGAGAACTTACTAGTAAATGGTTTGGTTCTCAAGCCTTATTTTTCCTGAGTTTCTTGAGTTCTTCTGTCTTGTATATAAATAATCTGTTTGGCTGACTTTTGAGTCATGTTTTTCAGTTAGTTTTAGTTTGAGTTTTCTCGATTTCAATAAAGGGAATGAGCCCGTGGTTTCATGGAGAACTCCAAAATTTTTGGGAATGATAAACATTTTTGGGCATCAGATTGTGTGTTGCTGTTTGTCTAAAAGAACTTCTTCTAGTTTAGCAGTTTTCTTGAATAGCTCTGAGTGCATTGAAGTCCTGCTTAACCCCTGTGAAATAAACCGGATTCGAAGAGTCTGGAAGACTATGTTGAGGATCCATCCACGTCACACTTAAAATGTTCTAAGCGGCGACAGCAAAAGACCCATGGAAAGGATCAAGGTGAATAGTATATTAAATATAAATGATCCCATGCCAAGAAATGAATGCTAAAAGGAAAATAAGAGTCAAAAACTCCTATGAAAGCATCATACATCAAAGAAAATGCTGAATCATAAGTACTAAATTGCCAAAAGTTCCTCTCCGTCCGTGAGCTGAAACATGAAGTACACTGCTCACACAAAAGGACACTATGGGATAGAGGAGCCTGAATTAAAATTTAGAAAGAAAGGCGTGCAGGAGGACTCATATGAAAAAGGACAAAAGTCCAAAAGCACCAAAAAAGTGCTAAAGTGGCATGGGAATGAGGAACAAACGAATATTTCTATTTACCATATGCTACAATCCTGTGGTGTCCAAGCTATCAGCTAACTAAAGAAAAAAGTAATAATGAAATTCATCCTCTGGCCTCAACAGAGTTATCTGGACTTGAAAATATTCGTTTCCACTATACCAAATTGGACTATCATCAATGATTAAAGGTACACACTTCCGTCATTTGAGAAATCCAGATAGTTGGAAGAATTCGATAGATGCATTTGTTGTTAAACAGTCTGTCACTCAAAGAATAATCGCCTAGAGATCTAGGTTCACCAGGTAATCGGCAATTGTTGCAGCTGCAACCGTTTTCCCCAAATTTCTTAAATTTTGGTCCCCTCCTCATGATTTAGAGTTCTTTTCAAGTCATTTATCCATGAATTTTCGGTCATGTTTTAATTTTAGATGATTTTAACGATTTACTTGCAGCCCGTTTCCGAAGGTTATTTGTGTTTGAAGTTTGCCGCGGGTTGCAGATTTGAGGTTAATGTTGCTAATTGTTCTTTGATGGGCCGCTGTTTCGAAGGCGAAATGGATTTTGACCATTGTTGAATCTTAAAGCTCTCTGAACAATTAATATTTCTATTGATCGGGCGTCATTTTTTGTTTAATCGGAAGCCATAGTCGTTTCCTCTTCCGCCGTTGCGACTCCCAAAGAGGTTAAGCCTCCGAAGTGTAAAGCCTTCCGACTTCCGATTGAGAGTTTTCCCGCCCTCCGGTCACCTGTCCGTAACCTCTTTCTCTTCCGCCATTGCAGCTTGCAAATCAATTAGCCACCCAAAGTGTAAATTGCTCCGACCGCCGATGTGAGTCCACCTTTAGTCGCAGATTCGTAGTATTTTCTCTTCTGCCGTTGCGGCTGTGCAAAGTTTTTTGCTTCCGATGTCAATGATCTTCCAACTTTCGATTGGGAACTTTCCCGCCCATGGGTCGCATGTCCTTAACCTTTTATTTTTCGCCGTTGCAGCTGTGACTTGGTCTACCCTGTCGATGTTAGCGTCTAAGCCGCCGATGTTTTTATGTTTTTCATCATTGGTTTTTTCTCTTGAACCCGTAGGTGAATGAGACAGTGGTGCCGGCACTTGTGGAAGTCCTCAGGATTGTAATGCAGTATATGGCCTATCTTGTTGATCAGCTATTGTAGGTTGATATAATTTACATTTCATTTTAGAATGTAATCCCATGAATGATACACTTGGATGAATCATAGGTAGACTCAAAGGAATTTTCAGACTGCCGCTGCGCGAAGGCATAGCTGGGCTGTTTTCGGCAGAGGTCGAACCGTGGCCAGCAGGATCGCAAGAAGGACAAGTGAAGGAAAATAAAAAATCAAAAGCAACAAAAGCACAGATCTAAAAGGTCCAGCAGTTACTCAGTTGATCATGAACATACGAAGAAAAGATGAAAGGAGGGATATGAAACGCTCGAGGAACCGAAGAGCCACACATTTGGGGAAACCCAAGCGGTCTGCTGATTTTGTTTAAATATTTGAAAGTTAGAAGTTACAGGGGCTTTTTTTTCCCGAGGGAAAACTTGCAACTTAATGCTTGTAAGAGGAACTATTTCGTTTTACAACCAAGGACTGCAAATTTTGCCTGTTGGAGGAAGTACTATGTGGAATATGTCAATGTGATTAAATGAGCAAATGTTGAATGTGAACTATTTCGTTTTCAGCTGTGCCTCATTAGCTATAAAAGCATTCTAATTTCTTGAACCTATGTTCTTGTCTAAATGTTCTTTAGTACCTTTATGATGTATTTTCCACTCTGAGTAATGAAAACTTTTTAACTGTTGATGAGCTATCTTATCATACATACTTTTATTCATGTTTATATGTTTGATTATAAGAACAGCTATCTGTGATTTTCCATAACACATGAACAGGGGTGCATTACTCATTGTTGGAGCGCATACTCCATAGGGGGTAACTCCGCGGTTAATTTGTAAGTGGAGCGATGGGTCAAAATAGTCTTAGGGGTGTCGGGGTAAGTCAAAACCCTCTCTTTTTGTAATAAGCCCATGGTTTAAATCCAGGGTTTAGGGTTTTGTGGGTGCCCATGGTTTAAGACCAGGGTTTTGTAAAGCCGCACAGTATAAATAAGTGCTTATGTAAAATGGAGAGGTTAGGCNGCGCAGAAGCCTGCTGCTGTGTGCGCGGCTATTAAGAACGGAAGGAATCTGCAGCTGTGTGCGCAGATAAACTGTGGTTTTGAGGAAAGAGGAATAAAACT
>LPNX010060618.1:2795-89912 GCA_001517045.1 Pseudotsuga menziesii | reverse complement strand
AAATACGTCTCGTATGCTGGACCGCCATGGATGGACTCATAAAGCTCCATGAGCTGCCAGAGTCATTAAGACTCTGCAGCTCGGTCGTTAGCTCTTGCCGTGGCCTTACTGGTCGTGGTGTCCCCAACAGTATATCCATCTAATCCATTCACTGTCAAATCTGATATCAATAGCCTCTCCTTGTCGCGTCCATCCAATGTGATGTGAAATCTCTGTAATGTTTGAAATTAAAAGATTAATAGCTCTTCTCTTTAACTAAATCCAAAGGCCTACTGGAATTTAAGATTTTGTGGTGGGAACTGGAGCTAAAGTTGCTCTTCCTGTCAGCTTGATCTTTAGTTTTTCATTGGGTGTGCATCTCTATAATGTATGGTTGGTAAGGGACTAGAATTTCATTGTTGGTTAGTCATTTAAATGTCAAATATTAAGACGTGGTTGGTTGGTCATTTAAATGTCAAATCTTAAGACGTAGAGGTGTTTTTCTTTCAAACTTTTTGGTTATAAACACCGTCCCAAAAGAATCGTTCATTTGGGTAAAATGAACATTGACTTTTGAAAACATAGGTTTGCATTTAAGGTAATTGTTCATTTGGATAAATGAGCATTGATTTTTAAAACACTGATTGCATTTAAGGTAATTAGTTCTCACTAGCAACAAAGGCTTTTCAACTAAGCGCACACAACTTTTGCATGAGCGCAAAATATGATCCCAATGTTGCAGAATTTGCAGTGGACATGGAGGGTGAATATTGTTCTTTAATATAAGTCTATAATTTTGGTACAACATAAGGTAGTATAAAAACATGGCAAGATCATGGTTAGGATATAAATTTGGTACAACATAAGCTAGTCTAAAATCATGGCAAAATCATGGTTAGGAAATGAAATTTGATCAAAGTAAGATTCATCGATGAATACTTACATGGCATAAGTTACAATTTTGTGATGAAGGAAAATAGATGCAAGTTTATAAATTTGCTACAAAAGAAGCAACTATAAAAACATGGCAAGATCATGGTTAGAAAATGAAATTTGATCAAAAGTAAGATTCATTGGATGAATACTTACATGGCATAAATTACAATTTTGTGATAAAATAAAATAATCAGTTTAGTTATATTAAGCATGTTTTAGAATATCAATAGCAATTTGTGGTAGTTGCTCATTAAAAAAAATGGTTATACTAATTGAATGAAAATTTAGTAAAGTAATGAACAAATTGATGGAAAAAGGAGACTTTACATAGAAGATGAATATGTTGAAAAAAATGAAATTAAAGATAATGGGTTGCATTAAAGTGAAGGGGGAGATCATGATTATGAAGAAAGGGTGAAAAATTAGATAATGTGATTAGTGGGAAATCAAAGTACTTAATGCATTGTGATGCTATAGTAGAACCTTATAAGAAATTAAATTTCAAGAACATGATAATGATTATTTCAAAACATTGAGTATGAGGTAGAGAGTAAGAACCTTTGGAGGACATGCCCATAAATGCATGAAATTACTTGACTATGATGTTTGTGAAAATGTAGGTACAAAGAAAGAAGAAAGAAACCTAAGAAACCATGCTATTACTTTGTGTGAAGAAGAAGAAATTCATGGAAGTGAGGAGTAGAGAAACAATAGTCATGGAAGTTAGGAATATATCAACATTGTTGTTGACCTTGAAATGAAATTTGATGAAGACTTTATAAAATTTTAACATCATTATTGATATTGTAATTGAAGCTAAAGAAGGTTTTATAGAAGAATTGATAGTTCTTTGTGAAATTTACAAATTCTCTATTCTTACAATTTGTCTAAATCAACACGTCAATGAGGTATATACAACCTTTAGATCAATAAGACCATAAAATATATTAGACACACACACACAGAAACTGTATACAAAATTGCGTCCCCTTGTTTCAGAAATGCTCTGCCTCCCTAGAAATCACACTAGACTTAAGCTAAAAGCTCTATCTGTTTTCCATACACAAGATTGACTCCCCATTCTTGTCTTACAAGAAAACATGCATTCTAGATAATACATTTAATGATAGACAGTAAACATACCAAACAATATTGACTATGTGTTCTCTTTAACAACTATTTAATGGGAAATTGTCACACACCTCAAAACTCATAAATAAAAAAAATGAATTGTACATGCATTTAATCATACAACTCTTAACAAGAATTTTTAATCATGTGTTAAGTTAACGATGCTTGTAAGTTACTGATCTCATTCCGCTTACTATGTCAGGTTTCGCTAGCTGCGGTAATGACAAAGTCCATGTTGGTTGCGCTCAGCCATGCCCGAAGGTGATGTTTTACAGTTTCCTGGCTTTCATTTTTATTATGTTCACTCGAGCTTTAATAGCCCCAAGGGTTGGGAGACTATAGCATAGCCTTGATCCCACCCTTCAAAGTAATAAGGTTTTAACCAAATTTTAAGAGGCCATGAGCCTTACGATGGCCTAAGCGCATGGTATTAAATGTAAAGGACTTAGCCTTAAGGCACGAAGGTATAAGGATTTCAACTTGTATTTGAATATGGTATAGACCATAGTTTACAATGTTAATATAATATAATATGTGTTGGTTTACAATGCAATGGTTCATATGTTTTAAAATATGGTTCTTGGCATAGTTTATAAAATTCAGTGCAATGTTTGAAAGGCTATCATTGATATGGTTGAGGTTTTAAAAGAATTGTACTTTGAGTTGACTCGCCTTAAAAGCATGTCCCAAATGCGAGTTGATAGTGCATCTTGGCCTCCACATTGGCGTTGAGATTTCATCCTAGCCGTCCATTTGTAAGGCTCTGTAGTTAGGGTTTTTGTAGAAGTTTAATCTGGCATTTGATGTCCAAACCCTACATTATTGTTTCTTTGGTCTGAAATATGGAGAGAGTCGAGCTGTGATTTGTTAATGGTGAAAATGTTGGGGTTTTTTATGTAACCATTGTTAGTGTGATGTTGGTGTCCTTGGTTTCTTTCCAAGGTGCTCTCGAGCTTCCTCATTGCGTCCATGGCCATCTACAACTTGTTGCTTTTCTTCATCCATACGCTCTAGTTCGTTCTTTCCTTCACTGAGTAAAAAGGGGTTTACTACTGCAAGTCTTGTTTAAAAGAAAAATATTTTTAAAGCTTCTCTATGTCTTAACCTGCTAATTTAAATTGAAGTGTCCTTCCTTTAGTGGATTATATGTCACTTACTCTACAACGGTTATTTGTGTAGGAAAAGGAGCGATAAGGGTCTTCTCAAAGGAGCCAACCCCTGGCCGTTCTGCAACTCGAACTAGGTAAGGGAAACTGCGTTTAACTTTAAGTTCCAACTTTGTCTACAAGGTTTAATTTTTTTTTTAACTACAACTAATACCGTTGTTGCAGGTTGGAAGCGCTGGAAAGGAAGGCGATGGGGTCACCTCCTCCTAGGACCGTGTCTTAGTACCCCTCGGGTAAATACAAAAACCCTATATTTGTTTTCTTTTCATACTATTTGACTCAAAATATGCATTTAAGTTGAAGGATGTTTGTTTTCCAGTTTTGTTGCATTTGACATGCAAAAAGAGACCAACATTAGCTTGCACTCACCTGTTGGAAAATACTATAACGATGTAATGCATTTAACTTCTGCATTCGTCTTAATACCATCTGAGGTAAGTTGGCTTACAAGAATATTATAAACATTTAGTTGATCCACTACTGATTCATTATCATCCATCCTAGGGTGAACCGACTTATTTTGAAGAAATAACTTAATTACTATGGACTTTGATTGATATAAAATCCATAGATTATTCCATAGTTTCAGTGCATTTTCTTCTTCGTATGCATTCAACAAATGTCAAAACCCCAAATTTTCATAAAAATTTAAAATTTTGAAATACATAAAAAGATGAGAATGCAGTTTGCTAACAGCTAACAGTTATCTATAAAAGAATCAGTTACTAGATTAGTTAATATATAATATTAATTAAGTAACTTAGCATTCTACTTTTTGATACAAGGTTAGGATTAACTTGTACAATAATTTCTTTTTTGGTTTGTTGATGAGTTTTAATTTGCAACAAGTAGGTGGAACTTTCTTTGGATTTCGGGGCTTACTTAGCATTAAGCTAACGCAGAAAGCTGACTTGTTCTTACAGGTTTTACAGGTATGAATGATCGAGTAATGCCTTTTAATTCTATAAAGCATCCAACTATATTTCTATTTGCAAAATAAAAGCTTGGTAAATAAGCTGTTAAACGTATCAATCTACTTCTATGAGGTAAAACAAGTAGTTTGTTTCCTTCAATTGTTTTTGTCAACGATATATATATAAAAGAGTTTCTTTCTTAATGTAAATAGCGACAGTAATTATTCTCCCTGGTTCACAACTTGTGATCTTTGTCGTAAGTTAATTTCATAATGCTGTAATGATTGTTCTAACAGTAATATACATGATCAGCTTATAACAATAGTATAACCAACTGCTTGTTATTCATCTTCTGTAATGAATATTTGCTGCCTATAAGGCTGTAAACATTACAGTGAAATATAAAGTCCTAAGGACTTAGATTCTAGTGGGATTGTTCCACTCCAGTTTTCTTATTTTATTTTTATAATACCGCTCTTGAATTAAGCTTTTGACCATAATAGTTAACTTAGGTCAAGTCTTTAAGAGTGATTGATTTATTACCTCCTGCAAGCACTAGATGGTTCTAAAAATTAAGTTACTAAACGAAAAGATGGTATAACTAATAGTACTTGTCATGGTTAATAAATAACCAAATGCCATTAAACTTTGTTGATCTGAGCTATGTAAAGGATTCATAGCCATCATCTGAGTATTTTCCACCCACTGATCTATAATTTTCTATGATACTCAACGATACACACATAAACTATCTTGTTTATAATGCATTCATGTTTACCAGTAATTTTGGTTATAAACAAATGAGATTTATGATGTTCAAAATCATTTTTAAAACTATCAAGTCACAATTTAAACATTGGTGGCAATAAAATTAGCTATACAAGTCTATTATGAATACTTTATTAATATCATAGTTTGGCTAGGTGATGAATAGCCTTTTTACTAGCATCTCCCAAGTATCACAAGATTTTCTTCATAAACTTATTTACGATAGCACAAGGCTTATCAATGTTGTAACTATAATATTTATGTTATGACTAAATGGATAAATCATTAGTGAAGAACTAAAGCTTCTATGCATATAATACTTTGGGCAAGAATAAAGGTTATAGGGTTGCATTGCTATCCCGGTCAACGAAGGGCTTAATATGAAAAACATATCAATTAGAAGTTTACATGATAACTTATTATGGAAAGGGATGAAACGTTAGTCCACTCCATCGATGAGATTATGGGTATGGTTGTGTATATAATGGACTTTGAATTTGCCTCGACCTAAACTATGCGATGACTATAGTATAAACTTGGCAAAGATTCGAGCTTTCATAGTTTATGCCATGCATCCATTGGTTGACATATAAGAACACGTAGAACCTTTGGATGATTACAAAACTATATGATTGTGCATAAAAATTATGTTTGAATAATTGGGAATCATTTGGCATGCAGGGACTATAGAATCGATCCATTGCATGGTTGAATAATTTGTGAGACCACGTGGTTACTTCTTGGCTAAGTGTTGGGAGTATAAGGGTTGGTATATCCCTAGACTTTGTCATTCTCCTCCGCCGTTTTTGGGACTTCGGGCTGCTCTGCAACTACTCCATGGCCGCCATGCTTGCCCTACTATGAATTATAATGAGATTCGCGTCCTGGTTGCATTGTTTAGCCTACCTTCATCGTCCTCAAACCCTTGCTTGCACCGTGAGTTTACCCTAGCAAGAATTTGTTGAAGGCCGTGACATTTAGCTTATGGCTTGGACTGTGTGTAGTGTTTGGGTTCGTTCCTCTATGGCTTGCCTGTTGGGATTGTTTAAAGGGGTTATTTGCTTTTGTTTCATCCTTGTCTCCGTCATGGGGTTTCAAGAGTAAGGATACTCATACTTCGCAATGTGGTGACGGTGCGAGCTTCACTGTCCACTTCTTGCTTGGCTGTTGCTCCCTTCTCCTTGCTGTTGCTAGCAGTGGTTTGTGCATGTGTTGGAACCGTCTCTGTCATGGGAGGGATGAAGGGTTGGCCCTTTATTTTGCCGGTAGCGGTGCTCTTGTTCCTTGGTGGCTACATTACCTTCATTTCCAGGTATGTGAATTTTGTTTGTTTTACAGTTCTTAAATTTACTCTTGACTTAGTTATTATATAATGCAAAATTTTAATGTCATGGTTAACCTTGCAGGTAACGGTTGACAATTCTCCTTGCTATTGGTGCAACGTGTAAGGCCAGCTTCTTGGTGACAGGTAAGCCCTGGTAAACCCATGGTAGTCCATGCTAGTTCAGTTCTATATGGAACAGTTTCAAATGGAAGTTACGGCCTACAAATTTACCCTTCATGGGTTATTATTATTTGGTTTAATTGCTTAGTTTTTACCAACCCTTGCTGTTAGCAGGGTTCTCCGGCTTATGCCGTGACATGTAAATTTTGTTTTTACTTGTTTTTTGTACAATTATGTAAAACTATTTGCGGCTTGTCAAGCCATTCTCTGTTTAAACTTTAAGTAAAGAGATTTATCTCTCTTGAGATCTGACTCAGTTATTTTGATGCTCTTACTGTAATTTGTATACTAGGGTTCTTACCCTATTTTGACCGTGTAAAGAAATCTTACTTGTTAAATTTATCTTGCATTAAAATGTATTATTATATCCTATTCTGTTATTTCTTTCTATTACAATAATTGTTTATAAGCTCGGATATTCGAGCAAGGTTAAATTTTGTTAGTGACCTATGTATAAAATAATTTCTTTAATTAATTTGTAGGTTAGTTTAATAATAAATGTTAAATACTTGTTTGTTACACGTATATAGTGGTTATACTTTCATTGTTATATTTCTCTGTCCTTATAGGACTATAATAATATTTTATAGTTGAAGTTTCAGAAAACTAAATAATCCAAATCTTTGGATTATTGCTTATCTGATTACATTGTTCTTACTATGAATTACAATGTTTATGCTATAAATTATAATGTTAGTATGTATAATGTTAATACTATAAGGGTTTCGACCTTGTATTTTCTTTTATAATTAGTTTTTGTTTAGTTTATTTAAATGAATTTGTTCATATATAAATAATATTTATTAAATATTATTTAACATTGTATTCAGTCTATTTTATAAGTACATAGATAGGTTTTGTTATTATTTCCTTGTTACATTAATATAATTGCTATAGTTATTTTATTTATAAAAAGAACTATACTAGAATTACTCTACTTGAAATGTGAACATTTGTAGAAATAGTTAAGCAGTATGAACAATAAAATGACTTGGTTCTTTCTTCACAGAAATAAATGAGTGTTTATCTAAGTTAAATCTTTTACCTATGTGACAGGTTAGTAGTTTCATTTTATAGAAATACAATTCTGAATAAGATAAATAACTTATTTACAGTAGTTAACTTGTTAAAAGAAATAAACCTGCTGTTTGTAAAGTATTATGAATACTTCTTTGCTAGCAACTTAATACAATATATTGGTTTTTACACAATAACTTAATTAGACAGATTAGTATCCTTTCCTGAAAACATCTATATACAGAAATAAATTACTCCATTGTTCTGAAATACCAAATAACTCTAATCAATCCAGATTTCTATCATATCTTCATCTATTTTAAAACACACTACCTGTGCTAGAGTATAGTCTGGTTTGTTCCAGACGGGGAAAAACACAGGTAGGATTATCTCATCTAAATACAGATTCAACATTCAAATAACTAAAAAATTATAAACTTTAACAGTTCACTACAAACATGTAAATCATTCATTATTCATTCATTCTCAGACATAAACTTTTAACACAACAAATAAAAGACTGTAGAACATGTTTTTAAAGCTGGATGACAACAGCGTTGGGAGGCCATTCCTCCCTACCAACTCCTGGAGGGCGCTCAAAGAGTGTCTTCCCAGAACCCCCGAGCCTGTTCTTGGTCTCCTTGGATGAGAACTGGTAGAGCATGCAACAAGATACTAGTCCAATGACTCAGTATTAACTCTGCACTCAGCAGTAAGATCCTTTAGCTGAAAAGCTGTACTAGATCACTTCTGCAGTTTTACCCCTCAAACACCTTCCACAAATTCCCTTCCCAATGAAATCCTCTAAAGTAAATTCACCTGAATGATTCTCTTCTTGGAATGAGTATCCTCAGATCTCTTTAATGGGCATTTTTATTAAGATTGCCTAGGTCTTTTTGGGTTAGTTGTCATTAATTGAGCCACCTGCTCTGATCCCACTTTCTTAGGGGATCATGACCCCAAATGTAGGGAGGTTGCCACCTACAACATTGGAAGTGTTTGAGGATGCTGCCACTTGTCTATTTGCTCTCCACCCAGTCTCCTCCACCAACTTGACTAGTAACACTCTTTTAACAACTCTCCCAAGCTGTTGTCTCCACTTTTTATTTATTTATAATTAAACTATTCATAATTACATTCAACATCCTTGACTCTGCTAAGTCATCAATTACAACTTTAGCATAAAATTAAACATAATGTCTTGGAATAAAATCAAATAAGATAATATTATTTTGCAAAATTGGGGCATGTGACATACACACCCCCTTAGAATATAACATCGTCCTCGATGTTATTTATTCTTCATCCTTAGAATTCCCCTCGAACAGAATTGGATATGCATCTCACATTTTACTTTCCAATTCCCAGATGGCTTCCTTTGGACTAAGGTGCTTCCATTGCACCTTTACATGTCCAAAGGTGCGGTTCCAAAGTGTAATCTCCCTCCTTTCGAGGATACAGTCCGGTTCTACTAGAAAATCCCCTTCTGGTTCCACCTATACATCATTCCAGTTAACAACATGAGTAGCATCATGAACATATTTCTTTAAAATGGAAATGTGAAAAACATTATGTACTCTTAAGTTGGGTGGTAATGCTAATTGATAAGCTACTTGTCTAATCCTAGACAAAATTTCAAATGGGCCACAGTAACGAGGTGCCAATTTTGCACAACTCCCCAATCTCAGAGAGCTCTTTTTGGGCCTTACCTTAATGAACATATGTTCACCTACCTGAAAATTCTTTGGAGTTCTTTTTAAGTCTGCTTGACGTTTTTGTCGATCCTGTGCCACTTTCATATTTCCCTGCACTTGTTTTACAATTTCTTCCATTTCTTTTAACAGTTCCGGACCTAATACCAATCTATCTACTGGATTACTCCAAGAGATAGGAGTATTACATTTCTGTCCATATGAAATTTCAAAAGGACTAAATCTAGCTGATGTCTAATAATTATTATTATAAGCAAATTCTACCAGATGTAAATGATCCTCCCATTTACCTGGCTGGTCTTTCACATACATTCTTAGTAGATCTTCCAGTACCTGGTTTACCCTTTCAGTTTGTCCATCTGTTTGAGGATGGAAAGAAGTACTAAAATTTAATGTAGTGTTTAACCCTTTAAGCAAAGACTTTCAAAAGTTTCCTATAAACTTAGGATCTCTATCTGAGATTATGACTTTTGGTACTCCATGCAATCGAAAAATCTATTTTAGAAAAATATTAGCTATATTTGTAGCTTTATAAGTAGTTTTAACAGGTATAAAGTGAGCTACTTTGCTTAACTTATCAACTACTACCATGATAGAATCATTCTCATTTTGATTTCTAGGCAGCCCAGTAATAAAATCTAGACCAATTATCTCCCATTTCTAGCTATGGATGGGTAATTGCTGAAGCAAACCAGCTGGGTGTTGATGTTCGGTTTTTACCTATTGACATTCCAAACACCTAGCAATATATTCTGCTACTTCAGTTTTCATATTTGGCCAAAAATACTCTTTTCTTAACATGGTTATAGTCTTTTAATAACCTAGATGACCTGAATATGGTGTTTTATGAATTTCATCGAGATTTAACAGCTTAACTTTAGGTACATTAGGTACATACAGTCTATCTTTATACAGTAAAAATTCTTTTTCATTTAAACTGTAACCTTTAATTAAGTTTTTTGTTGAATTTTCTTTAGCTTTATCTTACAAACTCTGGTAAATTTCATCTTGTTCTATTCATTCTTTAAGCTGTTCATCCAAGTCTGAAACATAGGTGCTGATAACTGCTGCAAAATTCAACCTTGCATTCCTACTTAATGCATCAACAACTTTATTTTCTTTACCTTTTATATGCTGAATTTTGAAATCATACTCGCTTAAGAAATCTAACCACCTAGCTTGTCTGGCATTTAGATTAGGATGATCTAAAAGATACTTCAATCCTTTATTATTAGTCATTAAAACAAATTTTCTGCCAATTAGGTGACGTCGCCACATCTTTAAGGCGTGTATTACAGCTACTAATTCTAGATCATATGTTGCATAATTATTTTCGAAAACTTTTAACTTTCTAGGCTCATAGGCAATAACATGCCCTTCTTGAGTCAGAACATCACCTAAGCCATCATTACAGGCGTCAGTACATACTGCAAATTATTTATTAGGATCTTCTATTCTTAAAATAGGTGCGCTGGTTAATAAAGTTTTTAAATTTTTAAAGCTTTCTTCACATTTTTTATTCCAGTCGAACTTCTTTCCCTTCTTCTGCAAGGAAGTTATCAGATTTGCTATCCTTGAAAAACCTTCAATGAACCTCCGATAGTAACCGGTAATGCCCATGAAAGATCGAACATCCGTCACATCCTTAGGAACCGGCCAATATTCGATTGCCCTTATCTTTTCAGGATCTACAAAAATTCCTTCCTTGGTTACNATATGTTGTGGAGCATCATATTATGCTATATGTATATATAGAATGGGACATTATTTTTAATATGTGAATAATGTGGTAATGTGTAGTTTTCATATGAGAACTTTATATTATAAAAATGGGAACGTTTCACTTTTTTCCAAGTGCTCTCCACTTTTAANTTGATGTTCTCGCAACTCTTGCAAAACAATTTTTAGATGTTCTTTATGTTCTTCTTCAGTTTTCGAATAGATTAGAATGTCGTCGATAAATACGACCACAAAAGTATCTAAATAATTATGCATAACATTCTTCATTAAACTGTAACATCCCTCGCCACCTCGACCTAGAACTCACAGTGTAAGTAAAAATCACTGTAAGTATCGACTATAAACCTCTGTCAAGTTGTGGTTATAATTGATAGGGTTAACGACTGAAAGCTTCGAATGACTAAAACGACATTTGGCGACGAACCCACTAGGGGGAAAGGGCTTTCCGGAAAAGGGGAACCGAGAAACTCAATGAATAAATTGCTGTGTGCTGGTAAATACTAAGAGAATAAGGAGTAGTGTTTCATCACTAGCATGGCAGTCTTTGGTATATAAATTGGAGTCGATTAAGAAAAACAATGCCTTAATTATGAAAACAANGTTAATGGATAGGGCAGTACAGTTAAAGAAAAAGATAAGATGAATAATTAGAAAGGTTAAATACTAAAAGTGAAGTAAAGAAAAAGCTAAGATGAATAATTAGAAAGGTTAAATACCAAAAGTGAAGTAAAGGTCAAATACTAAGAGTGAAGTAAAGAAAAAGCGAAGATGAATAAGTTAGTTGCCGAGTTATGAATTCATGGTTTTATCCCACATGCAAGGGGAAAGAAGAAAATGATAACTCTGCAACCCTTTAAGGAGGGGGAATCCAAGTTGTTTGGGGGGGCGCATCTCGGGAATTACCAAGACTTGCAAGGAGCCCGGCGAAGGCGAGGAGCCAAATCCAAGAACGTTGTAAGACCTGCACGCTGCCTGTTGAATGCTTTCTTTAAATGCTTTTGTCTGGCTGCATTCTTATATCCTTGTGGTTGTATGGATAGCACCTTTTATGCCATCAT
Source organism: Pseudotsuga menziesii (assembly GCA_001517045.1). Taxonomy (NCBI): domain Eukaryota; kingdom Viridiplantae; phylum Streptophyta; class Pinopsida; order Pinales; family Pinaceae; genus Pseudotsuga; species Pseudotsuga menziesii. The sequence goes on along the minus strand of LPNX010060618.1, from coordinate 77,987 downwards.
GATATGCTCGTGATGTGTTTTCTTTATTGTTCTATGAAGCTGCATGTGAAATAGCAGTATTGGGATTCCCATCTTAGTATGCCGGTGATATGTTTTATCATTTTCATAAGCTGCATGTAAAATTGCAGTCTTGGGTGACTCGTCCTGGTATGCTCATTTTTGCATGGGTTGTTTCTGTTACTAAGGTAAAATCATAGATTGATCGATGGGCTGGATGTGATATCTTACACTGAATGCCCATCTTTTTGTGCTGTTGCTCTTGGAGACAACAAGCTCTTCTGATGGTCTCAGAAGCAGATACTCTGACTGTGAAAATAACCAGACCGAAGTTACCCCACTTTGAGTAAGACCATTTTTGTTTTCCAGTGAGCAGTATAGAGGTTTTGCTGGGCGAAATAGCCTACCCAGCGCTGATGGTAGTTTTCCGAGAAGCTGTGGCAATGCTGTGTGAATTCGATATGGTAGTTTGCCAAGGAGCTATGTCAAAATGCTGTTAGTATAGTCAATCTGATGATGGGCATGTAATTCTTTTATGAAAATTCCTTGTGTTATTATCTTGTTGAAAGTTAGAATAGCAGGTCGTGAGTGCCTAGTGCCTCTACATATCGGTTATGGTTTAATGCCATATGTTTTTGTCTTGTTGTATGCTGAAATCGCAGGTCGTGAGTGCCCAATGCCTTTGCATATGGGTTACGGTTCAATACCACGTGTTTTTTTTTGTCTTGTTGAATGCTGAAATCGCAGGTCATGAGTGCTCAGTGCCTCTGCATATGCGTTAGGGTTTAATGCCATTTGTTCCTTAAAAGAAAATTTGATGAATGCTGAAAACGCAGGTTATTGCATCCTGTATGTTATTTTCGGCATGCTAACTTTGTATGAGATCGCTACTCCAGAAAGTCCCTCCGGTTTAATATCCTCTCTGCATGATGCCGTTGCATACTGTTTTGTTTTGATTTCGCTGAATTTGGAATTTCCAAATCCATGTACTCGTTGGTGTGATCCGTAGTATAACTCTTTAAAAAATCATATAGGTTTGAGTAAGTACATTCCTTAGATCATGATGGATATGTTACATCCATTTTCCAGATAGTCTCTGCACTGGTTTCTAAAAAAAACAGTAATCCTTTTTATTAATAAGTTTCTGGAAATGATTAATTATTAGTTCTGGAATAAAACAGTAATCCTTTTTATTAATAAGTTTCTGGAAATGATTAGTTATTAGTTCTGGAATAAAACAGTAATCATTTTTATTAATAAGTTTCTGGAAATGATTAATTATTAGTTCTGGGATAAAACAATAATCCTTTTTATTAATAAGTTTCTGGAAATGATTAGTTATTAGTTCTGGAATGAAAGTATACTGTGAGTTAAGGGAGTTTTAAATTTATGTATAGTTCAGAGAAAAGGCACCCGGTTGGGTAGAAGGGTATCATTTATGTTGAAAAATGTTGTGGTTGAACACTGGAATATGCTGAGAACACTAGGGAATGATTCCCCTTACCTTAGTGGGTTCGTCTCCCAAGCTCGGGGGTGACTCCAGGCGAGATAATGCACGCTAGATAGAGTCAGTTGGTTGGGTGGAAAGTCGAAGTCGAGCTTTCAGTCGGTCCAGTCCTTTTAACTTAGAAAATGAAGTTCTTAATTTCTAGTTGTTAGTGTTAGTCGTTAAAGGGGCTAGCTGCATTTATAAATGAGTTATATCTTCCTCTTTGAATAGTTGAATATTTTAATGCTAAGTTGTGAAGCGCAGGGAAGGAGTCGTAATGAGGATGCGGATGATGAAAGTATGGTAGGGCACCATACAGTATATATGCATTCGATTATGAAACATATTATTTTATTCTATTCATCAAACTGTAACTGTCTAATCCTGTTGTATCTTAACAGCTGCCTCGGGGATTCTTGTCCCTTTGCCTGTTGCTTGTGCTTGGAAGAGAAATGCTTGCCATAAGTTTGGTGTTATGGTTTTTATTCATGCATAATTTAATCTTGTTGGTATAGTATTATGTGAGCAAGACACTATACTTGTCATGCCTTTGTTAACTATGGCTATTGTGGGTGTATAGGAGTAATGATGTGCTGGCAGGACAAATAGTTGAGTCATCCTGCAAGAAATGGACTCAAGGTAAACATAAAAGAACACAAGATGATTATACATAGGCCTAACCTTTATGCACTTGTATATGTTTCCTATATGGCCTGATTGTAAAGTAAGTGGCATGTGGATAACTTCCTGTTGTTTGTAGTATGACTTGTCCTTTACTCCTAAATTGGTTTAGGAGGATGGCAATATGGCATAAGGATCTCATGGGGAAAGATAAAGAATATGTATGTTATATTTTGGTATTCCTTAAGGATGTTTTATGATCAAGCAATGTAAAAAGGAGTTTAAATTGGTCGTCCTAGTGTAGAATGAAACGGTTTGCATTCCTCTAAGAATCAATTCCAGTTCATTTGGGATGTCACAATTTGAGTGTCCTTGACATTGTTATCTAAGGTGCTTTTGGTATATTACCTTTTTGTTTGTCCTCATGGTGAGGAAGTTGTAGAAAGTCGTATTATGTATGAATTTAATCTAAGAATGACTGTTTAGGAAATATTTCTCCTTAATCCTTAATTTTGTATAGGAAGGTAATACTGTAACAAGATAATTGGAAAAATGTTACTGTTATCTTACTAATTTATGGTATGCACAGTAAGCCGTCTTCAGGGCACTATGATGATGACATGTTGTGAATTACATTAAAAGATAATTCTCAAATGATTGTTTACAATGTGCATGAAACTTTCTTAACAAGGTTGCTGCTAACAGATTTGACTCCTCTGTAATAATAGTGTAAAAAAAAAAAAAAAAAATCTCTACACACATTGGCACCTAGGTATAAGAGGGACATTACATATGGTATCAGAGCAAAGGTCAAAACAATCGGGCCTATCTGGGCTCAAAAATGATTGTACCTATTCTGTTTTGTAAATTGACGATCAAATTGGCTTGAGATAACATGAATCAATGGACTCACGTTGATCTACAACACAAGTACCGTAAAGAGCAACAATTTCAAGTAATTATGTATTGGTTGACCTTGTAGTTATGCAGGAATATCTTCTCCACTTCAATGTGAGGTCCAAAGGGGTAAGTACATAGCTATGTTGATATTTTGTTTACTTTAAAGATGCTTTTATCCATGATTACGAAAAATGTGTCCTCTCCTTTGAGTTGCACAAAAATTTTGGTAAAGGTATGGAAGTCTGCATAAATGTGCACAAGACAAATAAATTTATTTGAGAAACAACCTTTAGGGCTTACATTCATAGTTGGACTAGCCACTAATGAACCGATACATATTAGTAAGGAACTGGTGAATAGGAATTTAATGTTCTGTATCTTTTGTGTGCTAATTGGCAATGATTAAAAAGGTGACTTATAAGGAAATGTTTCCACTCTTTTGAAGTCCCATCATGTCATGTAAAGTAAGCAAAAAATTGACTTGACACCATTTTAGAAAAAGGGGAGTAAGATGACAAGATAGCTATCAATGAATTTTGATGAATAAATCATTTAAAAGAGTAAATATATTTTCCCAAAATCCTAGCAAGTGTAGCTAAATTCATTATGTGCAAATCTAACTGAGAACATAAGTGATGAACGCATATTGTTAGGATTATGCAGGTATACGAAAACATACCAAATGAATGTTATTAGTAAGGCACAGCTGCATAAAATGCTAACACCTTTATGAACAAATTGATGTTAACCGAGAACAATTGTTTCTGGTTGGGGATAATAGATTCATAGGAACTACTGGTTCTCAAGTTTTGGGTCCATAAAGAAACAACAGGAACAGACCCTTGATGCTCCCCCTACAAGTGTGCACAGCAATAGCATTTGACCTTGCGGCCTAAATGGACATAAACATGAGGTAAAAATTTATCATAGAATTGCTATCGTTTTGCTTTGGAAATAATGGTGAATGACGATATAAGATGCTATGTTGCGATCTGTTATAAAGTAGAACATGGTTTTCTTAAAAAATCTCCAATTAGATTCCCTTAACTACGAAATGAGTGCTAAGTGAATGCAGAAACTGAATGAAAAGTTGTGGATAGATGCAATGTAATATCGGGCATGCAAGAGAAGCCTAGGAAATCAGGCTGTGCAAACATGGAGATTATTAATCTTTTATACATACTCGTAAGGTATGAAACAAATCTTTCAAAGACATGTAAGTAGATTTACTTATGAACTTGGGCTACAGTGCAGCCAAGGTAAGTAATGAAATATGTTGTGCTTAAGAAATCAATAGAATGCCTTAGTGGTGAAAAGAGTGCACTAGTATAAAGACTCTTATATGGTGAATGAGAAATAAAGTAAGACGTGACTTATGTTAAAAAGTTTGATGTTCTTTGGAGCAATGATATGATGTGCTGACCACTTATGGAGTGCTTGCAGGCATGAGAAATTATGGCCATGAGATAAGGCTAAAGCTCTAGGACTATGATGAGTTAAATCTCATGTGTGTTAAAGTTGTCACCACGAGGGAGTAGTGATGGAGGTAGTGGTTGAAAGCTACCTTGTTTTCCCCCGGGCCAACGAGGGACCACTATGCATCTAGGGACGCCTAGATGTAAGACATTTGGTTAAGACTCGTTCCACACACATTAGAGGACTGTCACATGAGTGGGGAGACTCCGTGAAGAGAATAACCTCTAGGCACTGTGGGGGTGTGCAAGAACGGAGTGCCTCAACTTGGTGAAGCACCCTGAAGAGCACAAAAGGAGATATGAGAGTATCATCCTTGTGTTGGGTGGCTTGAATCGATACTAGGAGTACTTTTAGCACTTGGTGTGCTAGGATGGAGGAACATCCAGAGAAAAGAATAATGAAAAAGCACCCTGAATAGCACAAAGGAGATACACGAAGGGTTGGTATCGTCCTTGTGTTGGGTGGCTTGAATTGGTACTTGGAGTACTGTTGGCACTTGGTGTTCTGAGATGGAGGACATCCAAAGAAAAGAACAATGCGGGAAAAGGTATGTGCATTACAGGTAAACTTGTACCGATGAGGTAATATGTTCATTTATTGATAGATAGAACTGACAGGTATATTGTAGCCATTGTGGATTATGAAAATTGTATGATCGGATTTCTAGATTTTCTCAAGGTCAATGCTAGTAGTCATGTTTTATTGATGTAGTAGACATACATATATATGCTTAAAATGCAGGTTTGGTGACCTAATACCACCTGTCAAGAGGGATTAAAAAAAATGTAAAAGCAATGCATTAAGAACCTGAAGAAGAAAAGGAGACAAGGCTGGGAAAACAGGTAACACCGAGGACGGTGTTAATTCAAGGGGGAGAGGATGTAACATCCCTCACCACCTTGACCTAGAACTCACAGTGTAAGTAAACATCACTGTAAGTATCGACTATAAACCTCTGTCAAGTTGTGGTTATAATTGATAGGGTTAACAACTGAAAGCTTCGAACGACTAAAACGACATTTGGCGACGAACCCACTAGGGGGAAGGGCTTTCCGAAAAAGGGGAACTGAGAAACTCAATGAATAAATTGCTGTGTGCTCGTAAATACTAAGAGAATAAGGAGTAGTGTTTAATCACTAGCATGGCAGTCTTTGGTATATAAAGTGGAGTCGATTAAGAAAAAAAATGCCTTAATTATGAAAACAAGGGAACCATGCAACGGTTGAAGTATGAAGAGCTAACTCTTATATTAATTTCCATAATGCCTTATGTATAGCTGAAAAGCTCTTTTATACCACATTATATATGCTGAAATAATTCAAGGCTCATATGAAAAATACTCTTTAACAGATATATATATATATATATATATATATATATATATATTAAAAGATAGCACAATGGGATACAATTGTAAGAAAAGCATGTTGATACAAAACTTATTACTAAAGGGAAAAACCTTTAGAAATCATAATATTTCCCTTCATATGTTGTGGAGCATCATATTATGCTATATGTATATATAGAATGAGACATTATTTTTAATATGTGAATAATGTGGTAATGTGTAGTTTTCATATGAGAACTTTATATTATAAAAATGGGAATGTTTCACTTTTTTCCAAGTGCTCTCCGCTTTTAAAAAAGGGTTAATATAGTTAATGGATAGGGCAGTACAGTTAAAGAAAAAGATAAGATGAATAATTAGAAAGGTTAAATACTAAAAGTGAAGTAAAGAAAAAGCTAAGATGAATAATTAGAAAGTTTAAATACCAAAAGTGAAGTAAAGGTCAAATACTAAAAGTGAAGTAAAGAAAAAGAAAAGATGAATAAGTTAGTTGCCGAGTTATGAATTCATGGTTTTATCCCACATGCAAGGGGAAAGAAGAAAACGATAACTCTGCAACCCTTTAAGGAGGGGGAATGCAAGTTGTTTGGGGGGGCGCGTCTAGGGAATTACCAAGACTTGCAAGGAGCCCGACGAAGGTGAGGAGCCAAATCCCAGGAGCCAAATCCAAGAACGTTGTAAGACTTGCAAGCTTCCTGTTGAATGCTTTCTTTAAATGCTTTTGTCTGGCTGCATTCTTATATCCTTGTGGTTGTATGGATAGCACCTTTTCTACCATCATGATATGCTCGTGATGTGTTTTCTTTATTGTTTTATGAAGCCGCATGTGAAATAGCAGTATTGGGATTCCCATCTTAGTATGCCAGCGATATGTTTTATCATTTTCATAAGCTGCATGTAAAATTGTAGTCTTGGGTGACTCGTCCTGGTATGCTCGTTTTTGCATGGGTTGTTTCTGTTACTAAGGTAAAATCGTAGATTGATCGATGGGTCGGATGTGATATCTTACACTGAATGCCCATCTTTTTGTGTTGTTGCTCCTGGAGACAACAAGCTCTTCTGATGGTCTCAAAAGCAGATAGTCTGACTGTGAAAATAACCAGACCGAAGTTACCCCACTTTGAGTAAGACCATTTTTGTTTTCCAGTGAGCAGTATAGAGGTTTTGCTGGGAGAAATAGCCTACCCAACACTGATGGTAGTTTTCCAAGAAGCTGTGGCAATGCTGTGTGAATTCGATCTGGTAGTTTGCCGAGGAGCTATGGCAAAATGCTGTTAGTATAGTCGATCTGATGATGGGCATGTAATTCTTTTATGAAAATGCCATGTGTTATTATCTTGTTAAAAGTTAGAATAGCAGGTCGTGAGTGCCCAGTGCCTCTACATATCGGTTATGGTTTAATGCCATATGTTTTTGTCTTGTTGTATGCTGAAATCACAGGTCGCGAGTACCCAATGCCTTTGCATATGGGTTACGGGTAAATACCACGTGTTTTTTTGTCTTGTTGAATGCTGAAATCGCAGGTCGTGAGTGCTCAGTGCCTCTGCATATGCGTTAGGGTTTAATGCCATGTGTTCCTTAAAATAAAATTTGATGAATGCTGAAAACGCAGGTTATTGCATCTCGTATGTTATTTTCGGCATGCTAATTTTGTATGAGATCGCTACTCCAGAAAGTCCCTCCGGTTTAATATCCTCTCTGCATGATGCCACTGCATACTGTTTTGTTTTGATTTCGCTGAATTTGGAATTTGCAAATCCATGTACTCGTTGGTGTGATCCGTAGTATAACTCTTTAAAAAATCATATAGGTTTGAGTAAGTCATTAGAGGAAATTTGGGGTCTAAAATGGGCCTTATAAGAAAACGTGCCAAAATAAGTTTTTGTGAGTTGGAATTCAAGAACCAAAAGAATTTCAATAAAATAAGTCAACCATAATGGTTGAATTGACATATTTGTCATTAAGAAAAACTACTTTTTTTTCTTCGTATTTTCGACATATCTCATTGTGTTTTTACTCAAATTTCGATCGGGAGAGCTCGTTGGATGCGGAATTTGATTCCGGATCCAACGAGTACCCACACTGCATACTTCTGACGGACCCTGCTACCCCAAAAACAAGAAATACCTGAAAAAACGTGATGATGAAAAACAAGAAATACCTAAAAAAACGTGATGATGATGTCATCATCACGTTTTTCAGATATTTCTTGTTTTTGGGGTAGCGAGGTCCGTCAGAAGTATGCAGTGTGGATACTCGTTGGATGCGGAATCAAATTCCGCATCCAACGAGCTCTCTCGATCGAAATTTGAGTAAAAACATAGAGAGATATGTCGAAAATACGAACACAAAAATTAGTTTTTTTCTTTCTTCCTCCAAAATTAATCAGTATTATTTTATTATTTTAACTATTATTTTGTAATTTCCCTTAGGAGGCCCATTTTAGACCCGAAAATTCCTCTAATGACATTCCTTAGATCATGATGGATATGTTACATCCATTTTCCAGATAGTTTGTGCGCTGGTTTCTAAAAAAAACAGTAATCCTTTTTATTAATAAGTTTCTCGAAATGATTAATTATTAGTTCTGGAATAAAACAGTAATCCTTTTTATTAATAAGTTTCTGGAAATGATTAGTTATTAGTTCTGGAATAAAACAGTAATCCTTTTTATTAATAAGTTTCTGGAAATGATTAATTATTAGTTCTGGAATAAAACAGTAATCCTTTTTATTAATAAGTTTTTGGAAATGATTAGTTATTAGTTCTGAAATGAAAGTATACTGTGAGTTAAGGGAGTTTTAAATTTATGTATAGTTCAGAGAAAAGCCACCCGGTTGGGTAGAAGGGTATCATTTATGTTGAAAAATGTTGTGGTCGAACACTGGAATTTGCTGAGAACACTTGGGAATGATTCCCCTTACCTTAGCGGGTCCGTCGCCCAAGCTCGGGGGTGACTCTAGGCGGGATAACGTACGCCAAATAGAGTCAGTTGTTTGGGTGGAAAGTCGAAGTTGAGCTTTCAGTCAGTCCAGTCCTTTTAACTTAGAAAATGAAGTTCTTAATTTCTATTTGTTAGTGTTAGTCGTTAAAGGGGCTAGCTGCATTTATAAATGAGTTATATCTTCCTCTTTTAATAGTTGAATATTTTAATGCTAAGTTGTGAAGCGCAGGGAAGGAGTCGTAATGAGGATGCGGATGATGAAAGTATGGTAGGGCACCATACAGTATATATGCATTCGATTATGAAACAGGTTATTTTATTCTATTCATCAAACTGTAATTGTCTAATCCTGTTGTATCTTAACAGCTGCCTCAGGGACTCTTGTCCCTTTGCCTGTTGCTTGTGCTTGGAAGAGCAATGCTTGCCATAAGTTTGGTGTTATGGTTTTTATTCATGCATAATTTAAGCTTGTTGGTATAGTATTATGTGAGAAAGACACTATACTTGTCATGCCTTTGTTAACTATGTCTATTGTGGGTGTATAGGAGTAATGATGTGCTTGCAGGACAAATAGTTGAGTCATCCTGCAAGAAATGGACTCAAGGTAAACATAAAAGAACACAAGATGATTATACATAGGCCTAACCTTTATGCACTTGTATATGTTTCCTATATAGCCTGATTGTAAAGTAAGTGGCATGTGGATAACTTCCTGTTGTTTGTAGTATGACTTGTCCTTTACTCCTAAATTGGTTTAGGAGGATGGCAATATGGCATAAGGATCTCATGGGGAAAGATAAAGAATATGTATGTTATCTTTTGGTATTCCTTAAGGATGTTTTATGATCAAGCAATGTAAAAAGGAGTTTAAATTGGTCGTCCTAGTGTAGAATGAAACGGTTTGCATTCCTCTAAGAATCAATTCCAGTTCATTTGGGATGTCACAATTTGAGTGTCCTTGACATTGTTATCTAAGGTGCTTTTGGTATATTACCTTTTTGTTTGTCCTCATGGTGAGGAATTTGTAGAAAGTCGTATTATGTATGAATTGAATCTAAGAATGACTGTTTAGGAAAGATTGCTCCTTAATCCTTAATTTTGTATAGGAAGGTAATACTGTAACAAGATAATTGCAAAAATGTTACTCTTATCTTACTAATTTATGGTATGCACAGTAAGCCGTCTTCAGGGCACTATGATGATGACATGTTGTGAATTACATTAAAAGATAATTCTCAAATGATTGTTTACAATGTGCATGAAACTTTCTTAACAAGGTTGCTGCTAACAGATTTGACTCCTCTGTAATAATAGTGTAAACAAAAAAAATAAAAAAATCTCTGCACACATTGGCACCTAGGTATAAGAGGGACATTACATAAACACATGAAGACAGCTGGGGCATTAGTAAGCCTGAATGACATTACGACAAATTCGTAATGACCATATCTAGTTCTGAAAGCTGTCTTAAAGATGTCTTCATCTTTAATTCTTACTTGATGATATCTAGACCTTAAATCTATTTTCGAAAACACCATGGCTCCTCGTAGTTGATCAAACAGATCATCTATGCAGGGAAACAGATATCGATTTTAAATGGTCATCTTGTTTAACTGATGGTAATCTATGCAAAGTCGCATAGTTCCGTCCTTCTTCTTGACGAAGATGATAGGTGCCCCCCAGGGAGACACACTTAGTCGAATGTACTTTTTATCAATTAATTCTTTTAAGTGAGATTTTAATTCATTAAGTTCGAGTATGTTCATTCGATAAGGGGTTTTTGAGCTAGGTACTGCACCCGGTACCAGTTCAATGGTGAAATCCAATTCATTTTTCAGAGGTAATCCTGGAATCTCTTCTGGGAATACATCACCATATTCTCTTAAGACTGGTATGTCTTCCAATTTTAACTTATCTGTTTTAATTAAACTTTCCTCGTCAGTTATTATTACTGCATAAGCTTTACATCCCTTTCTAACAGCTCTCTTAAGCTGTAAGGAAGAAATCTACCTTATGGTAGTTCTTTTAGGGATTCCTTTAACACTTACTGATTTTTCATCATTGTTTAAGCATGTGAAAGTATTATCATAACAGTTTAGAATTACTCTATGTTTTTCTAACCAGTCCATACCAATCAGCAAATCATAAGAACCAAGAGGCAAAACATTCAAAGTTTAACAATAGTTTCAAATTTATCCATAACTATTGCACATTCTTTAACAAAACAAGTTACTTTTCTTTGAGCACCAGTGGCTAACTGAACTAACCATGAATTCTCAAACTTATCAATAGATAACTTACATTTTTCGACTATTTGGGGTGCAATATAACTGAGACTAGCTCCTGGATCAATCAAAATAGTTATAGGGATCTGATTTATCATACCTTCTACTTCCAACATGGAAGTCTGATATTCAGCTTGTCGATTCTCCAAGGCTGCGTTAATTCTGGGCATGGTCCTCGCTAGTTCCCCAACGGTCATCTCCTCTTGTATGGTATGAATGTTGTTACTAGTCTTTTTTCGGTTTGGATAGACTGAAGCATAGTGTGGGCTATTACACTCCCAGCATTTGATAGGCTCTTTGCGTTCAAAAGTCTTGGTAAAATTTCCATGATTATTTGCAAAATCCTTACCTTTAGAATTATTCTGGTTGTTGGGTGTATTGTCCTTATTTCCTTGGAAGTTCTTGTTATTATGATAATTTTTGGCCTTATTGTTCTTAAAATTTCTGTTAGGCATATCCCACCGAACCCATAAAATGATCAATTTTTGGCCTTATCCCACCGAACCCATAAAATGATCCAAGAAATTTCATCATTGAACTTTGTAGCCACATCAATAACATGTTAGCATTAGAGGAAATTTGGGGTCTAAAATGGGCCTTATAAGAAAACATGCCAACATTAAATTTTGTGAGTTGGAATTCAGGAACTAGTAGAATTTCAATAAAATGAATCAACCATAATGGTTGAATTGACCTATTTGTCATAAAAGAAAACTTCTTTTTTTGTTCGTATTTTCGACATATCTCCCTGTGGTTTTACTCAAATTCCGAGTGGGAGAGCTCGTTGGATGTGGAATTTAATTACGCATCCAACGAGTACCCACACTGCATACTTTTGGTGGACCTCGCTACCCCAAAAATAAGAAATACCTGAAAAAATGTGATGATGATGTGACATGAGTGAGAAAGTGATTGAGTAGAAATATTATGTGGTTCAATGTTCCTTTATGGTGTAGTAATTTGTCTTAAAACATTGATGAATTGCATGTGGGTGTTAGGTTTTGAATTTTGACGGTTTTGAAATGGACTCAAAAATTATCTCACATGAGCATAATATTCATAATGTAGAGGGAAATGTTTCTTATACTAAAAAATATTACCACCAACTTCTCATTTTGATGATGCTTCGTAGTTAAACAATATACTATATTGGTGATATTACACTAATGCCATAACATATTAAATTAATGCCTTGAAAAATTACAATTTATAGTCACTAGCCAATAAATTATAAATTTGTATTCAATGGTTAACTTTACTCAACCTCAGTCCATCCTCTAGTGTAAGCTCCAAAACAACCTCTAGTCCAAGTTTAATTCACTTAAGAACCAACCAATGCAAAGTGGCCAAAATATATAACAACTAAGCCCAATTTATTTCAAATTTTATTTGACTCAGAATAAATCTAACCTTTTCTTATGGAAGTAAATTTATAAGTTTTTGTTACCTTCCTTCGCATATTTGTTTATAATAAGAAAGAAGTCGATAAAAATCGAGTTAACACTCATGATCCCAAAAGGATATTTAAATTACTAATAGGAAATGCAAATTCCCCCCAAAAAATTATCCAAAATAACATTTTTTCTCCATAGACATACATAGGTTACAAAAGGATCAAACTAGATTGGTGTGATTGACCAATTAGAAACAAAAGAAAACAAATACTGGAAACACCTTCTGTTAGTGGCTAGTGTAGATGAAAGGGACTTGGAGATACTGAGAAGCTAAAAGGACAGACCTCATTGGTCTAGGAGATGACATCAACTTTAATTTCAATCTACTTTGATAGAAAAGAATGAAAACAAAAGAGACTGATATGTGGCATCCTTAAACCAATGATAATTAGCCAACACATGAAGCCAATCACATATAAATATGACAAGAATTCACCTAGCATAAGGTATTATCAATTCTTCATTAACCAACTAGCAACCGTGTAAGCACTTCAAAATAAGGAGCAGATTAGCAGGTTTGTTAAAGAAGTAAATCAGAGGGTTTGGTTCCTATGACCTCCATCTTAGGTCAATGACTTTTGTTAAAACATAAAACCCTCAAGAAGGAAATTAATCCCTTATCTATACTTTGGTGGTAGGTTTGAAGGCTAAAATGACCTTGGATCCTTTACGAGGACACTCTCTAGAAGAGGGAGGGAAATTCATGCTAGTGAGTAAGTGACAATGAATTCTTCATGCAGAACGGTAACTAAATACCTTTGAGACAATATAAAAAGCATCTCTATGCTTGCAACAGTACCAAGGGAATGCCCTTCTTCTAAAACTGCTCATAACTGCCAAGGAACAATTTGGCCAAATTCCAGCCATGGAGGAGCCTCAATACCCATAGTTGTTATATTTAATAACACAAGCCTCCATAAGGTATCACTCACTAGATCAGATAGCTTACTAGGTTTTTTATTTATTGACTTTGTATTTGGACAGGTCTTAGCAATTTCAAATATTCATCCAACTGATGAAGATATATTTTAGCTTTGTAAATTATCATTCTATTAAATTTCTCGAGGAAATATTTTATCTTGAATTTTACTAAACTTTATTATTTATCCACATTCCTTTTTAGCATTCATATATTGAAATTTATCTATCTAGGAGATATCTTGAAAAATCCATTTAAATTTTGCACATAAGATATCTGTAATCACATTGAGTCGTTTCAATCCTCAAGAATTTACTACAAAATTGTCCTTTTCTCTAATGTTCTTATATAATCAATAAGGAAAGGCATTAGAAAATAATAAATATCTACGACTCTCCACTTTTGAAGAAGGTATATTGGAATCTTCACATTCTAGAATCAGAGGTCACAAAGAGACTGGAGAAAAAACCACAAACATGCATCTAGTATGTTCAAACTGACTTGAATTACAAAACAGTTTCACAATTTTAGATTTTTGGCCAATTATAGACCCGTAATTCTTCAATCCTTTGTCTAATCCTGCGCTGTATGTTCAAACCATCTTGTAATGCATTATGCTCTTCTTGTGAATGGTAACGCAAGAACACCCTACAGCGCTGGTAAAGCTCTTTTTTCTCCTTTGAAAGCATTTTGTCCAGGGGTCTAGAATAAAGTAGATCCCTTTCCAATATAAAATCCTTCCATCGTTTTCGTTGATTAATCTTGTCAGTCACAAAATATTAATTCTTAGAATAATGCTTTGATATACAAGAATTGAAAGAGTCATATAATAATATAAGCACATACAGAATTATGAAATGTCAAATGCCCTACTAGATAGCAAGCTATAAATTTTAAATTTTCTGGTTCTGAAGTCAAGATTGTAGAAACATATAGTGCTTTGCTTGAACATATAGCGAGTAATAATCTGGGTGCCACATTGAAAAGAAAACCTTTGAAATTGCATTCAAGTACAAGCATCTCATGTGTGATAGGGAAAAACTCAAGGGCACACAACCTTCTTTTGGAAACCACCTCAGAAGATCTTTTTGGAAGAAAATATAATCCATGCCAATATTGAGGAAACTTTCAATCCTATATTACTTGCACATAATGATGCTAATAAAGTTGTTGGAAACATCGATACAAATCTCCTAGTAGTGTCCATTTGTCTGAAAAAATATAAGCACATTAACCGAGTCTTCTAATAGAAACATCTGTTAGACAGCTGTTGTAGATGAGAGACATGGTTGTATGGGCAAGTTGTTGCTACTTTGATATGTAATATGGGGAGTACCATCCATTCCTCATAACGAAAATTGTGGTTTCATTTTCAATTTAGTGGAAAAGGTAAAGAACTTTCCTTCATTCATTAATTAAAAAAAATAGAAACTTGCCTAAACAACAAATAACCTAACCTTTATTTAGGGAAATCAACAACCCTGATCCGGGATAGAGAAAGTTGATGACATATTTCTAGTTGGAAAACATGAACAGGTGCCCAGATCTGTTACTACGATTATCAGTGATACACTCACTAAAAATATGGACTAGTGATAATCTTTCTTCCCTACCACTTTGTAAGCCTTCCACTATCTACATGGAACTAGCAAAGCATCTACTAGGGAAAGTAGAAATACAAGAAATGTTTCACAGTTCTTAAAAAAGAGGAGAAAATATTAAAGCAATTCCAAACCTAAACACATTAAAGAAGTAGTTCAAGGCAAATCAAACAACACTATTCTCATATATAAGGACATTGGGAGTAGAGCTTCATGGTTTTGATGTTACATGCATAGATATGTTTCAACGAAACATATGCCTCACTTCATATGAATCTGCAACATTTAGCTAAAACATTATTTTTGTAGTCCTATATAGATTTTATTATATGAACTAGTGGAAATCTTTGTTCCTTTTAAGCCTTCCATTCTATACATGGAGCTAGCATGTACAAAATAAATTAGAAATACAAGAACTGTCGAGCACTTCTTAAAAATGGGGAGAAAATAATGAAACAATTCCAAAATTAGATGCAATAAATAAATAGTTCAAGAAAAATCAAACATCATTGTTCATTAATATATGGACATTGAGAGGATTAAAGCTTCAAATTATGATGTCATAATGAATTCTACAATAATTATATGCAATAAAGTCATTGATCCCATGCTTTGATAAAAATGGGTTGTTAGTAGTTACTGTTGGACATCTTTTGCCAAGGATTAGAGGAAATACACTAGTGCTAGAAAAATGTTGTATCAAAGTTTGCAAGAAAATGCATAATGCAAAATAAGCAGTTTATAAAAAATATGCCTGTTAAATATGTGTTATTGACACATCATGCAATATGCAGGGTTCAATTCAAATTTACGACAAGGAAACATCGCTCATCATGAATACATTCAGGTAGTTGTTTATCTATAATATTTTATTGTTTTCCTTTTCATTTATGCACATTTTCCTTTGTTAAGAATGAACCTGTAAATTTGACATTGCAACAGGTTGGAAAGGGATGAGATGTCGGACTAAACTAGGTTGATTTGTTTGAGGGTAAAGTATCCTGGTGAAAATGTAGAACATGTTCTCAACAGAGATATGTAAAGACTTGGACAGCTCCTTGACTTTTTCAGAATGTTGTCCTACCTCACTACTGTTGGCTTTTATGTTTGTACGATGGTTAGTAATGAGTTATTTTCTGTAACACATTACTTTTGCAAGTGTTTATGGTTTCATGAGAAGGTCTATGAAGAAGGACTTCTAATTATTAAACCAATTGGTAATGGAACATATTAAGTGTTTTTTGTACCACTTTGAAAATTTGATTTGATTTGTACAAAATAATATGATAATTGTTGTTGCATTACTTTGGAAAATTGTTTCATAACAAGTTTTGGGTTCATATTAGGCCAGGAATATGCCATGTTCATGGATTTTCTTGCTCAAATAAATTCATTCATAAGTTTTGTTCTTGGGCATTAATGACTGTGTGTTTTCTTGTACGAGAAAGATATTTTCATGGGGTAAAATCATTGCCATAATTTCTGCAAGTAAACCATTAAGAAATTGATTTCATGGGGAAAAATCGTAGCGCATAATGCCTACAATACAACCCAACAAGCAAGTGATCTCACAAAGGAAGAAACTTTTCCTGTATTGATTAAGAATGTAGCCTCCCATGCAACCAGTCAATGTGTTTAAAGAAATGATTCAACCAACCAACACATTATTGCCAAAATGTTTTAGGCATAAAATACAATCCTGTGTTTGCCTTGTGAATGGTGCATTTCCTTTTCCAACATAACTTTGGGTGGGAAATGGTTGTGGGGTTAATTCAAGACATTTTTGGGCATGGAATCTCTTGAACTTGGATGTACTTACCTTTCTTCCTATAGATAATTGTGACATCAATCCCTTTATATGGGAAAATCACTCCCCACAAAAACTTCATAACATTGATGGTTATGATCTTATGAAAACGTTTTTGGTTGTGAGATGAAATCAATCTTATTCATATCCTTAATTGCAAGAAATATTGCTTATAGTGGCACTGAAATAGTGCAAGCATTCCAATATCTTCCCCTTGCCTTCTTTGAAGTATTTATTCTACATTTTTTTTATATATATATTGGATTTGAAAATAGTTATGTTAGTATCATTTGATTTTAAGAAATCTTACTTAGAGTGGCACTCAAATAACAAAAGCATGCCAATATTTTCTGTGAGTATTCTTATATAATTTTTGCATATATTGGATTTTGGTTAAAATACATTGTTGGGGACAGCTTGGAAGTTTAAAAACTTGATCATTGCATGGAGAGTAGTTATAGCATTGCAATTAAATTGTTTACTCAAGGGGGAGATTGGATTGTTGAACACACTAATGCTTGGATTGGCTATCATTGAAAATATTTGTTTGTGCAGAATGTGATGAATTAACATACAAAATAATGATTATCAAGTTACTATAGATACATAATGGCTTACCTTGTAATAGTCCTTCAAGTATTTCAAATGCATTTATTAAGTGCACAAATGACTTGAAGGACTAGTACATGGTAAGCTATTATAAATCTATAGTAACTTGATAATAATTACTTTGTATGCTTGAATCATGCAAAATTTGTTTGAATATCATCATTATCAAGTAATAACAACTTCTTAAATGGTGCTATCTCAGTGGTAGAACACCTGCCTAATTATAGGCAGGAGGTTGGTGGTTCGATTCTTCCGTACCCTATCATAAATTTGTGACTATGAAAACAACTAAATTCGTATATATACGACTATTAGTAGCTAATTTTTCGTATCTTATAGCGCAACTTATGTTTAGTTGTACTTAGCTTAGTCATTAATATGTTATCATCTAGTAGTTTATTTAGTTGTATATTTAGTCATTAATTGCTGCAATCAGTTACTAAATCAGTGACTAAATCCATGACTAAATCATTGACTATCAATGACTAAATCAATGACTAATAAGTCAAGCTATTAATGACTAAGTGAAATGCGACTAGCTATAAGATAGTGGAAATTAGCTATTATTAGTCGCTAAGTCAAAAATAGTCTAGCTATAAGATAGTGGAAATTAGCTACTATTAGTTGCTAACTTAAAAATAGTCGTTTATAGCCTGATTTTAGTCATATTTTTAGTCATTAATTTCTCATTTTGTACTATAGTCGTTTATAGCTCGATTTTAGTCATATTTTTAGTCATTAATTTCTCATTTTGTACTAGTGTTATCCTACTTTGGTTTTAATTTGCACTTTAATGTCCTTCGACTAGGGCATTAGAAAAAAGAATCATGTACAACTTTAATTTGAGAAAATGAAATTAGAGTTATCTACTTGTTTGGGTACCATATTAAATTAAAGTTAACTTTTTGCAATTGGCATATTGAAAAATTATTGACACATGTTCATAAAATAGAAAAAATACTAAATGGTTTAATTTTTTGTTATATGTTCATAAAAATAGAAAATACCAAACATGTTGAGTGGATCACACTTTTAGAAAAAGGAAAATAAATAGAGCATTTAAATGGATTAGTTTTTAGATTTGAAATGAAACTATGACTTCCATCCCATCATATTCATATAGAAAAAAGTACTTACTTCATATACATGTTACACTATTATTATTATCTATCCAAAATTCTTTGTTATTAATTTTTGGTATTTTCTTTTATCTTAAAACATAATTTTTAAAAAGAAAAAGAAAACGAAAACATCATAGTGGAAATAAAATTTCAATTAGATTTCTAAACAATTGAGTATTATATTGGTATTTAATGGTTTTTAAAGTTAAGAAATGTCAAAAATGTTGAGTGAGTCAAAATAAATGATAAATACCTTTACATAAAATAGAAAATATAGAAATATTGAATATGTCACGTGGATCCAAATTTAAATAAAAAGTGTGATGGAAACTTAACACAAAAATAGAAAAAGAAAAAACTAAAATGTAAGCATATATAGCTTCTAGGAACATCCAAGATTGACACACGTTCCAAAGTGTTTTAAACGGTTAGTTATGAATGATATGAACTATTAGTGACTTTTGTAGAGCAACTTTTCTATATAAGTGGATTGTAGTATTATATAATTATGGTGTTGGGAAGTTCTATATTAATGTTCTATGGTGTTTTGAATAAAAGGATGGTATTTGATTGGTTATTGTTTGGGAGATTTAAAATAAATAAATGTAAAATATTTATCTATAATTAATAGAATTAATTGATAAATATAGTAAAGAACATTTTTTTAATTTAGAAAATAAAGTCATTATCAAGTCTCTAAGAAAGAGGAAGATGTGTCTAGGAAATAAACCTTTCCTTGCATACATTTTATGCATGTCTATGCATAGAGTGAGGTGTGTATTTTAAAATAATTTGTGATGACAATTTGGTTTGTGAAGTATTTTTTCTAAATTTGTAAAAGCTAGAATGTTTTGTGTACACTATGCTAGAGAATTTTCTAGAAAAAAAAATAAGAGGATAATATCTATCCAGATTACAAAGGGTTGGTTGGGATATACTTACAAAATTAGAAGTTATATTTCATTCTACATGTTGAATGCAAATCACAAAATCAGAAGATATATAAATCATTTTACATATTGAATAAAATTAGTGTTCAATGAAGCAAATTACAAAATTAGAAGATATATTTCATTCTACATATTGAATAAAATTAGTGTTCAATGAAGCCTAAATTGTTGCTTTCATAAATGGAATGGGACAACATTTAAATTAACTAAAGTTTCTCGAATAGTGACAATGGGGACCCTATACACTTGAGTGATGGATAAACCTTAAGTTTTAACCTTAGGCTTATGTCACATGTTTACAACTTTATTACATATATAAGATAATTTTGTAGCAAATAAAGCCCCTTTTATACAACAATTTTGATAAGAATATGGTAAATGTTTAGGTATGAGCACTGTTCTACCATGATCTAATATCTATGCATAGTAGAAAAATTTTCTTTAATATTTTTCTCAATTGTAATTTAATCCACATTGTAAAATAACTTCCTAATTGATGGAACTCTCACTTGTTGTATAACTAAATTTTGGCAAATATTTAATGAAAATTTATTTTATAAAGGTGATTTTGTAAAATGAAACTTTATTTTGTAAAGGTGATCTTTGTACATATAATTATATTGTAAGAGTATTACTTAGACTATAACTAGATATACCACAATAATTTGTTGGTATGAGCAAACTAATGATATATGCTATGCATAATAACTACAAAATGGTTTTTCGCAATACAAAATTATCTTTTATCATTTAGTCTATAATATCAAAATAATTTACTAATTAATAAATTAAAAAATAATTAAGAAAAAATATAACTAACACATATTCATTGAAAATTAAAAATTACATATATAATTAGCACATATTCAATGAACATTAAAAATTACATATATAATTAACACAATCTTGACTAAAAATGTTTTACAAAGTATATTGAATTTCTTAATAAATATGAATATGTTAAATTAATAAGTATTTAATCTTTTAATTTCACTTTATCTATAACTTTATTATCTCAATTTGTTACTTTTATTTATTTTCAATGTCTTATTTGATAATAATAATAAATATAAAAATATTATAATGTTATTTATCTTTAACTTTATTTATTCAAATGGTAATTCACTTATTAACTTATTCACCTATAAACTTATTAAAATATAATTTTTAATCATTTTAATATATTTTATATATATAATTTTTATATAATTTTTTAAAATATTTTATATATAAAATTATTATATAATATATTAAAATATTATATATATAAATTATGATCTAATATATTAAAATATTATATATATAAAATTATTATATAATATATTAATTTATATATGTATAATTTTTTCCATCATAATAAATAACATAATATTTTTATTTATAATTTATTACTAAAGTTAATAGTTTTCATAATATTCTATTTTTTTGTTTAAATAGAAGTGAGCATAATGAGTTCGTCTTTTTTATTTAAGTAATAAATTTAATGTTCAGATATCATTTAGTTTCTTTTACTGATTAAAAATTAAAGCAATGCCAGTATTATTTTTAAGGTTTCATCTCTATAATCGATACCTAAATCATTTTTCTAATATTTATTTTTTTATAAAAAAAATTATGGTTTAGAGTTTCTGTATGATCTCATTCACAAAAGTCAAAAGGATCAAATTAATCGATACCTGGTTTAATCTCTATAATCGATACCTACATCATTTTTCTAATATTTATTTTTTTATAAAAAAAATTATGGTTTAGAGTTTAAGATCTCCTTCACAAAAGTCAAAAGGATCAAATTACAATAAAGATCGCTTCATTAATTTTTTTAAACCATGTTAATTCTTGGCGAGGATTGAACGCTAACATCATCTTCAAGCTCGTGAAATCGTTTTTGGAGGATATTGGACATTGATGAAGAACACATAAATTATGTGAACCTAGGTAACTATATATTTGTATATTTTTTTATTAATTTTATATATATATAATATGAGTGGTCTTAATGGTTAAGAGTATGTGTTTCTTTTAGGAGGTTATAGGCTCAAATCTAGAGGGGTTGTGTATGTACATCTGTGTAAATTGTAAATTATGTACATCATCAGTGCCCTAATGGTTAAGAGCATGTGTTTCTTCTTAGGAGGTCACTTGTTCAAATTTAGAGGAAGGTAGTATATATATCTTAGAAGTTTGGGGTGGACTACCATCTATGAGTTTTCATTTACTAAACAAATATTTATAACGACACTATCCGGGATCATAAAAGAACCAACATTTTGTAGAGAAATTCTGAGTTTGAATCGGTGTAAGCAACGAGATATTGCATAGCAGTAGTAGCAAAATGTAGAGCGTTTCCATCTTCCATCGATAATACTAACTCCATGATCACATAAATAAATCCTTACATAGTCATTTTAATTCTTCATAATACTAACAGATCTATGGAATGCATTCGATAAATCAATCAGAATACCGAAGTTATACTTTCATTGTTTTGGATCCATAATTATAATGGAACGAAATCATGATTTCCACTATGATCTTCCATACAGCAGTTCTACTGTAATTAGTAGATAAAATATGGTTTAAGTAAAGGGAACTAAAGTTTTGGTACTGGAAAATGTTATTTATAAAATTTACTTGTGAAGTAGTTCTACTGTAATTAATAGAATACAACTATGATTTAAATGACGACCTCCCAAGTACTAAATCGAAATTGTACGTCCTTTCCATTTCGAATGCATCTGGTTCAACCCATTAGCGATGACATTGTTCATAATATGGTACAAATCTATCTTCATCAATTCAAATTATTGTATTCATTCCAATTATTTTTGGTCGATATGTTTCTTGCGATTCCTTTTAATTATTCATGGTCGACTGTATTTTCTGCGATTCCTGTCTACTCTACTTACACGAGCGGTGGGTATGATAGTGGGATTTGCGATGAGCACATTGTCAGGACGTAAACAAGTGATCCAAACACAAGTCATATGGAGATGTCCTTAAAGACAGATCAATTGCAGGTATCTCCGCTCTTTCTTTTAGATACGACATCGACCAATACATTTAAATCCAGTCTTAAAATGTACCTTTTGAGTTTCAATAGTGATAGTTCAATCAATTGGATGTTGACAAATTCAATATTGCTGGAAATATGATGAACGATAAGTACAAAGGCTTTCTAAACTTTTAATAAACTCTTTTGAACTTAAATTTTTCTGAACTCCTTATAAATTTCTAAAGAACTCATGTGATATGCATTTAGTGGCATGGTAATGGGCAGTTCATGTGACAGTGACATGGTAGTAGGCAGCTCATGTGATAGTCAACTCCATCTGGTAGTTGGAAGTCAAGTTAATGTGCATAAGGCTTAATGAAACTCCATTTAGAAGCTAGGATTCTAGATAGCTCTAGATAGCTCATAGTTGTTATATTAACTCCATTAACTTTAAAATTAACTTTTAAATATAACTATTATAATTGTGCGTATAGTATGGGGGATATCTTGTAACTTATGTAAAGTTCCTTTTGTAAATGTCTGCCATAAAAAGTAAAATTTTCAATTATCCTCCAAAATAAATGTCGGGACAAAAACAACCCAATATGAGGGAGATATTGAAATGTTCATACCTAACAAAATAATAATAATAAAAAATTTAATAAAAAATTGAATTATCCCCAAAAAAATGTTGGTAGTGCACATGGTTTTAAAACCATGTCCAAGGCCTCCTAAACAACCCATGGTTTTATTGTACATGGTTTAGGATCATTGCAAATGGTTTTAAGACCATGTGCCACGCCTCCTAAACAACCCATGGTTTTAGGAGGGTATTGCACATGGTTTTAAAACCATGTATGGGGGAGATGTTGTAATGTTCTTTCCTAAGAAAATAAAAAATATTATATGTTTGACATAAATAGTATTAAATATTAATAATAAAATTATTATATGTCGACCTTAAATAAAAAGATGCGTCTTTTGGTATGAATCACACCAAAGCTGGTAGTTGAGTGCAATACTTAAGAAGAGGTTTGCACCTCCAAAGATTTGATCCCTCTAGGAGCTTGATAGAGCCTAGGATTTAGATCTATGCTAGTGTTACTTACAATGTACGATGGATAAGAGATGATATACATTACATACATATGAATGTTAGTAAGCTTGAATACAAATATATATTGAGTAATCATTGTGTCGAAATTATCATAGGAGGAAATATATATTGAGTTTTGGTACATAAATTATGCACAACATGTATATTTAAGGAATATTGTACAACGTTGAGATTACACCATGAAGCTAATTTATAAATACTATTACATACTTGGAGTGAAATCCTTTATAGTATTGAAGTGAATTGATGCTTGATTTGAAGACTATGAAAAATTACTCATAATAAACTTGCACTTATTTGAAATAATTACCTTTGGGTAATGATTATGCCCAAGTAGGAAGTCTAAATGGAAAATGTAGCCTTTTCATCATTAGTTGATAATATTATTTCATCATTGAGACTAATATGTATGATTAAAGCATAGAGTTAAAAAAAATGAACTCATCATCTAAAAAGGTAAATAAGAGATCGGGTGTGTTACAAATCGTATCACACCGAGGTTTACAACACTCGAACCAAATGGACTCGCTTGCATATAGGTATGTTGTAAATTTTGTGATTTGAAAATGAGATTATATGTTTACTTATTGGCACACATGCTATAGAAAAGATAATATTCAATATATGATCGTCAAAGTACATAAATTAGGTCACTTAGAAACATGTGCATGAATGCATGTAAGCAAGTTTATATAGAACTAAAATGCAAAAGTAAATGTATGAGAGTGAAATTTTGTTTGAAAATTGACAAGATGATATGTTTAATTTATGTAAGGATATATTTATGCTAATTTATATACATAACGATGCATAACGTGTAATTTTATGTCTAACACGCTAAAAATATTGCTAGAAGAGTTTGGTGTATAGTTAGTTATATATGCTAAATGACTAATGGATACATGGGCGCTCACACGAATTTGGTTGCACTTTTTCGTGCCACTTTAGAAATCCGAAACACACTTTCTAAATGTAAATATATAACACATATGCGTTATTGATGCTACGTTCAGAAAACTCGAGCCCAAAGATGAGGCTAAGGTTAGTTAATCAATATCGCATGTGCGATATATCAAATATGCGTTTTTAATGAGTTAAACATCGCAAGTGCGGTTTGTAAAACCAAATAATAAAAAATAAAAAAGAGGCTTTGGACCTCATTTTCTTATTTGCATAGTGAAGGCGACATCGAGATAGCGAAAAATTGCAGCAACAAAAAATTGCACTAGCATTTTCTGTTAAAGGCTTCGGAGGTGCCTTTGGAGGGTAGATTGCAAGGGCCAATTCAGAACTTGGCTCCAACAAAAGGTAAGTACTCATACCATCCACACTTGTTTTCAATATTTGTTTGTTTTTGTTAATTTCATAGTTTTTATATTTGTTAAAACAGATTTAATAAAAAAATTGAATTAAATCAAAGAATGATATATTAAAACAATTTGTAATTTGTTGTTTTAATTTTGACAGATAATCAAAATGTTGAATATGTTGTGCAAAATGAACCCACTAATAACCAAGAACCAAACCCAAACACAAATCCAAACACAGAGGGGGAACAAGACTGGAATTCACAGATTCTGGCTCATTTGGGTGCATTGAGGCGCCTTAGCTCATCGTTTAGAGGGGGGACCATTTGATACAATCATTAGCCGAGGCGTTGGACACCATAACAAACACAATCACCAATTCCCAAGGAGCTATGTACAACATTATCTCGCACAAAGAATCCATGAGGAAATACTATTTCAATGGTTTGATCTATAAATACATTAAAAAAACTAAATATAACTAAAGACCAATTGTTTTCATTATTCCAGGACCCTAGCACTGGATTGGTTCCACTCACCAGTCGAGCACACATTTCCATGGACTGGTGCATGTAACCAAATGTGAAAGCACATTGGATGGATCGCTGGTATATGGTATTTGATGAAGACCCTCATGGGAATAGAGACATCCCTTTCTAATTGGTAAGGAAGTTGTACGTTGAATTTATTTTGGGGAAACATTTTAACTATTTTGATATTTTATAGTTTCAGGGTGTGGGTCATGGGATTCCCCAAGATAGTGAAGGGGTTAGGACTGATCCTAACCGAGTGCCATGCCCTCCACGCACACAAAACCCCCCTCGGGTATATCCTCCTGCGGGTCCTGTGATTGATGATACACAGGAGGCCTTATTGGACTTGGTAGATACATTGATTCATCATGGGGTTGCTATCCAAGGCAATGTAGGCCAATGGGTTGGCACTTCTTAGGCTATCCCATCCCACACTAAGGATCCACATACTAAGTCTCCAGACCATATTATAGGTACCGATCACTCGGGAGATGTTGAGGGTTTAGAGCGTTGTGTTATTCCACACCCTTGAACAACGTGTGGAGGCATATGCTATGGCCCTGCTTCAAAGTTCCAAGATGATGGATTACTTCGATATGTAAGTAAAAATCATTCCTTTTCGTATTATATTTTCTTTTATATCACAATTTTAAATAGTTTTGTAATTTATTTCTATTTAATTATCTAACAAATTATGTGAACAAATATGTAGATGGTGTCCCGCCACACCCCAAATTCACATAGTCCGACCATTGATGTTGATAACATTGATGCAGTGGTTAATGCCACTTTGGATTTAGGTGCTTCACCATTAGCTGTAAGAACTTTACTTTTTAATTTGTCATCGCTATTTACATATTTATAGTAGAGATTGCAACATTCAATATGTCCTAATTTGGATACAATATGTTTTATGCAAGGTGGGAAGGATGAGTATGTGGAATCCCAGCCAAGTCCCTCGCATGTAGAGGACGATTCCCAGACACAGGTATTATTTTAATTATGCTTTTAATAATTCAACATTAATGCTTTTAATTTTTAGAAATTTTCTAATTGTATGTTTATGTTTTGTTACATAGCATGATATCTATGCCAATAGAATAACCATTGTGATTGGGGACCCACCTCTCCCCCTCCATGTACATGTATGTTTCGCTTTCTTTGAAAAAATCATTTTTCATCCATCTTGTATATGTCTCGTTTTCTTTGTATTATCTAACATTGACATATGTTACTTTATGCAGGCATCTATTGAGGAAATGGTGCTTGAAGAGCACCAAATCCAGGTTTTGGGTGACCCACCTCTCCCCCGCCCTAAGGTACGTGTATGTTTCGCTTTCTTTGAAAACATCATTTTCCGTCCATGTAGTATATGTCTCGTTTTTTTTGTATTTGCTGAAATTGACATATGTTACTTTATGCAGGCATCTAGTGAGATAGTGGTGCTTGAAGAGCACCAAATCCAATTTGTTGGTGACCCCCCCCCCCCCCCCCCAACAGATACATGTATGTTTCATTTTCTTTGAAAACATCATTTTCTGTCCATGTAGTATATATTTCTCATTTTCTTTTTTTTATTCGACATTGACATATGTTACTTTATGCATGCTTCTAGTGAGGCAACGGTGCTTGAAGAGCACCAAATCAAAATTGACGCTGAACCACCTCTGACCCACCAGCAGACACGTTTATGTCTCGCTTTATTTTAATTGTGCTTTTAATGATTCAACATGTACTTTTTTAATTATTTGAAATTGTCTAATTGTATCTTTATCCTTTTGTACGTAGGAATGTGATTTTGATTATGTTGTCCAGCAAGCAACCTTCTTCGCTAATGCATGTAGAATTCCTTTTATCCCATTGACAGTTGTTCGACCCACTGGTTACACACCTCTTCACGTCCCCAAGGTATATTTATATATTTCTTATATTGCTTATATTACTTTTTGTACATGCAAGTATCTTTTTCCTTGTTTCCCCCATTGATATGCTGACATTGACATATATATTATTTTATGCAGCTTGATAGTGAGCAAGTGGTATTGAAGAGCACCCAATCAGGGTTGTCGCTCACCCACCTCTTCCCCCCCCAAGGTACATGTATGTCTCGCTTTCTTTGAAAAAGTCATTGTCCCTCCATGTAGTATAGTTTTATTTGGAAATGCAAGTATGCTTTTTTTTGCACCCATTTATTTTTTGACATTGACATATATATATTTTTATGTAGCTTGATAGTGAGCAAGTGTTGCTTAAAGAGCACCCAATCGGGGTCGCTGCTAGAGAGGCACCTTGACCCACCATCACTTACTCACATACAGTAAGTAAAAATGTTATATTGGTTTGGAATTTGAACAAATGCACATAGAATTTTTATAGGTTGGTAAACTAACTTACAAATTTTGGTTTTTCTGCAGTCTCCACTAATGCGATCTGTCCCTCTTGTTCAACGTTGGGGATCACCACTGAGCAACTGGAAAAAAAAAGATAGACTTCTCAGAAGACGTTGACAGTGGCAGTGAAAGGGGGGATACATAGAATAAATGTATAGGGGGGATGTACATACATGTAAATTTTTGTTTGTATACACACAGATGTACATTTTGATCCAGAATTTTGTATTATGGCTATGTGGCATGTCAATTTTTGTAACATTATTTGTATACATATATAATATAAATCAAGGTTCAAATTTACACATATATGGTTGAATTGATTTTGGAACATGATATGTGTGGTTCACCTATGTGATATTATTATATTATAGACCTTATCATGACATATCATACTCACTATTTGAATACTTCCAATACTTCAAGGAATAATTTATGACTCATCCAACTAAGATCAAGTAACCATTAAGTAAGTCATGGGAGATAATCACTAGACACCATAACGATAACCATACCATACAACTACCTAAATTAAGTTATCATCAACTTTTTAACATTATGGCTATCCTCAACTTTTTAACATCAAAACCTTACCATACACTACCTCGATTACATACACTAACATCATAACATAATAGCCATACCACTAACATCATAACAAACTAATATACCATACTATACCCTACAATACCCTATGATACTAACATCATACCATACAATACTAATATACAATACCATACCCTACAATACTAACATCATACCCTACAATACCCTATGATGCTAACATCATACCATACTAACATACCATACCATACTAAAATACCATACCATACCCTACAATACTAACATATCATACCATACTAATATACCATACCATGTCATACCCTACAATACCCTATTACATGTACATGTGTTTCTAGTTCCATCTCATAACTTGTAAAGAGGTCACAAAACACTAGTTCCATCTCATAACTTCTAAAACCTAGTTATAGCATGCATGTAACGTACCTCGGTAACTTGCATGTTGTTAGGTGTAGAAAAAGAGGATAAGATTTCTTTTTGACTGTAATGGTTCAATAAGTTTGGACACAACATACTCTAGATTGTTAAGTTCCTCAACAAATCCCTTCTTATGAATTTTTCATATTTTGTCTAAGATTCTAGTCTTTCTCTTACCCAGTAAACAACACAGAATTACAACAATGGTCTTCGCTTAGTAAGGAATAATCGAGTGCAAGTGAATATACTGGAATGCTCTTCTATTATCATCTTGGGTTAAACCCGCGCATTAATGGCTGCACATCAACACAATTATGTTAAATAACTAGATCCTTTGCATAGTGTGTCCATAGCATTAATTCGTGTACTCTGCTCTTTAAGTTACCATTAAACCCTTAAAAATATACATGTATTATAAGCATGAACGTTTTATGAAAGGAATTATAGCTTAGTTCCTAGCCAACTTGTTGCATGCAGTCTGTATAAAATTTGCATATCCATTATCCTTTAATAAAGAAAACTAAACATACTACATGTATAAAAATAGCTTAGGAGCCAAGCATGAGATTCTTTCAACATCTTAACTGTAACAAAATACAAACAAACCTTAAACAGGCGAGAGACACAAAAAAATACAATTTAAACATTTATCCGGCGAGAGACACAAACAAAATACAGTTAAACATTTATCAGGCGAGAGACACAAACAAAATAAAATTAAACATTTATCAGGCGAGAGACACGAATGTACGTGGTTCACCCCGTTCTTGGGGTTACGTCCACCAACCGTTTTTCATTCGTATTCATTTAGTAAGAGAAAATTACAATTTTTTGCAACCCCTTGTTGCCATGCTTACTTGCATCCATATAGCGTTTACCTGAATATACCCACTCTCAACACTTGGAGATTTTTAAACCCTAACTTCATTAGGGAAGACATCTTACCAACATTAACTTTACTTCTATACCTCAAGAAGTAATCCCCTTGACATAGCTAAGCATTGCCAAGCTTTCTACCCAGTAAAAGAAAATCCTCTTCCTCAAAACAAGTAGTGACTCTTATCCACAATATATTGAAATTAAGACAGGACACACATTCTCTTAGTTTCATTATATTCAAAATAGGTTTCCTGGTCATATTACTTTCAATCTCAATAAAATAGGTGTACATATTATAAGCATTTCTCCATGTCACATTCAAGTCAACAATAGGTGCACGCAGTATAAACCTTTTTCTGCATTATGTTTGAATTCAAAACAAATAATATAGGTGCTATAAACCCTAAATCACTTAATGATCTATTAGCATCTGTCCAATTTGGAGAGAGAAATCTCACATCTGACTCAGGACTTATTCAATCATCTTCCCTACACCCAAGTCATATCGAAAGTAGATTCAATGCCTCTATAGCAAATTTCTTTTTAATACATTTCGTTAATTAACTCTCTCCTCACTCATCAAATCATTCTATAAGGAGCTACGTGTTTTTGTTACTATGATTGAATGACAATGACACTGAGGTCTACTAATCTATGACTCCCATATGACCAACAATGATGTAACTTAGACCTACAATGACACTGAAGTCCTAACTCTGTCCACCGATCCAACAAACAAAGCGGCAAATACCTACCTCCACATAACCGAGCACAATTATAATGGAAGACCACGTATCTCCATTGGTCATTCATCTTTTTAAGGTTTGTCACTGATTTCAAGACCTTGCTTCCAGCGACACTCTCTACTCCTTATTAAATGACCACTCTCAGATCCTTCAATGTTAGATGGGAAAAACTAGTAGGATGAGGCCGCTAATTTTCATAATGCGTTGAGGATGAAACCACTATTTTCATAAAGAGTGGCTAGCCTGCCATATTCTAACAATCAAGGGTATTCTCCTTAAGACTGTTCAAATAACAAAATAAAACCTGCCAGATCATTCGATCCAACGTTACTTACAAGTGGGAGATGGAGTTTGAACAACTCCTAGACAGGTTGAAGAACTAGCGGCGTTGCAAAAGAAGCCTATCAGAAACAGTCCTGTTTCCAGTAGCATTGCAACAGTAAAGAGATAGCAGAACTAGCAGCATTGCAAACAACATTGCAAACAGTAAAGAACTAGCATTGAAGAACTTGCAGCATGGCGAATTGAAGCTTATTAGACGCAGTCCATTTACTAGCAGCGTTGCAGAAAGTAAGGAACTAGCAGAACTAGCAGCATTGCAACAACATTGCAAAATAGTAAAGAACTAGCAGAACTAGCAGCATGGCAAACAACATTGCAAAACAGTAAAGAACTAGCATTTAAGAACTAGCAGCATTGCGAATTGAAGCCTATCAAAAGCATTGCAATAGCAATTTTCCTATTTACAACAGATACTGGGAACACTTTTGGGGAATCTATGTTCTTCACGTGACCACGCGATGCTACTTGCTCCCAGTTAAACAATAACTTAGGTATGAAGCAAAACTATCACTAGTTCTAAAACACATCCGTTGGCCTCGAAACAGACAACCAGAAAGATCCTAGTTCGATAGAGGTAAAAGAAAGGCCATTTCAAAGAAATCACAGTCATACCTAAAGTGTTTCCCAGTTTATTCGCGTTGACCCTGATAACCTCGTTCAACGATCGCGGCTCGCCACATGGGAACATCATGTGTTTGCTGGACTAGTGCCCTTATCCATGGCTATGTTCCTACGTTGTTTTCCCAGCAATCAGGCCAACTTTAATGTATATATCAAGACAGGAAAGATGCTAAGCGATTAGGAAAAAAAACATTCCTGAGACTGGTCTGGCACGCAGAGGTATGTTGAGCGCTGCCAGAGCCCCCCCCCCCGGGCCTCCTCCCTTTTCCACAGCCATTATCAAATAAAAGGGTAACTCTCAACGCACCCGACATCAAAGGTCGTGAACTCCGTCAACGTCCCCAAAATTTGTGGCTCTGAGTGAGGTGAAATTAATCCCTCCACTGTCGGTGGTTATGGGTGAGGCAATCAACTCCTCCACCATCCATGCTTCTATATACGAAACTTTGTAATGCCTCCTTGAATTACCACTGGAATTAGGTAACTGGTTCCCCCTTTTTTTGTTAAACCCTT
Organism: Pseudotsuga menziesii; assembly: GCA_001517045.1. Lineage (NCBI taxonomy): Eukaryota > Viridiplantae > Streptophyta > Pinopsida > Pinales > Pinaceae > Pseudotsuga > Pseudotsuga menziesii. The sequence goes on along the minus strand of LPNX010060618.1, from coordinate 46,027 downwards.
GATCATAAATTTCTGATAACGCCTTCACAGTCAGAGGCTATAAATCAGGATAAAAAGAAACCCCGCCATAATCAACGTCTCTGGAAGAAACGATACCCACAGAGGACACCGAAAATACTGATTCCATGTCCAATATAACAATTACATAGCGTGTTTACCTTCTGTCTGGGTTCAGAAATTTCACCGTAAGTGAAATCCTGTAGAAGTATAAACAGCTGGCTCCCATCCATTACCTGGAGAAGGACCAAAGATTTGTCTATTCCAATGTGCCACCAGCGCACTTTAATCAACGACTGACCGAGCAATCTTGGAGTGTTAGGTTTGGCGAAAGATTGGGTCACCCAGTCAATTTTTGTTACCTTAAAGTAATTATGCGGCACTGAATAAGTTAGAAAACCCGCTCTGTAATAGTCAAGATGTGACCTATTATATTGATGGTGATCAGGCAAATAATGAAACTGAGAGAACAGTTAATTCAGAAAATAAACGTAGGTCCAATAAGTCCTATTGACATGTGGTGTAATTACATGTACAGAGTAATGCTCCATTGTAGGGTTCTATATATCTATATACATATATACATGGGATTCCTTTTCAATATATGCACTATGATGTTATACATATACATGCATATATATTAAAATGCATGAAATAACTGCTCCATGTATATGTACATGACGCTCCTCATACTTGTATATATATATATATATATTCATGCTTGCATAAGACCACGCTCTATTATATGCATATGTCTTCTATATGTATTTTTTATACATATGTTTATCACTATTATATATAATACCTTTAGATATATATAGATACAAGCATCAATAATGCTTCATTGTTATCTATATATGATTTTCTATATAATTTATTTGATGTTCCTTTCAATTTAATCTCTTTGGGGTTTTCCCCTTGTTCTTTTCATTAACCTTATAACTACTTGCCCCTTTTGTTGTCAAAGTCGATAAGAGGGTAATTCTCCTATATCATAGCTTAATAGCTAAAAGCTAGGCTAGGGTAGTTATTTGGGGCTAATTCCAGCAATAAATTAGGAATCCCTAACCATACTCTTTTTCCCTTACACGTTCAATTTTCCTGTCCTTAAGATATGTCTACAACCTACCTACGACTTGGAACATAGGCTGTATTAATTTAAAGGTCTTACTGGTGGGGCCTTGGCCTTGGGCTCCTCACCAGGAGACGAATACAATAATATTAAAAAAATTTACAAGCAATTAGGGGTTTACAAGAGGGCCGTTACATCCTCCTTCCCTTAAAAACAACACCGTCCTCGGTGTTGATGCCTTTGGCCAGTCTCCTTCTCCTCATGAGTCTTCTTTTCTTGCTTCGCCTTTCCTGTTCTGAACTTTTTTTACTTCTTCTCAAGTTTTCCCATCGTTCAAGACCTGCAGTTTTCCTGCAACAAGCTTTGGGTCTAGCCCACTATTTCTTCAGTACATCATGTACAAAATTGTAATTTAACTAAACATATGCCATAGACTCTTTTGCATTTGTAATAATCTGCAATTTGCTAGTGTTCCTTTATGCCACAGTATCCAATCATTTTCATAATGCAATTTATTCTTTAACAAAACATGATTACTACTCTTTTCCATTGGTTTCATCTCCAATATTTGGTCAATTAGGCCGTCCTCTCCCTGAGGAAACATTTCTTGACCTTACACATTAAGCAATGTAACATTCTTTTGGAAAAGTCATTTAACATGTTTTTACATTCGTTATGTTTTCCAAACTCCCTTTGAGTTTCTTTTTCCTATTTTGGTGTGGACTTACAATAATTCTGAGGTTACTCTCCTCAGTGACATCAAACAGTGTCATATCTTTCCAGATGTCCAAATTTTTTGCCTAGGTCTTTTGCCACACCCCATACCTAACACCAATGTGCTCACGCGGCAATCACTTCCCTAACACCATTGTGCTCCTGCAGCATGTATGCCTAACACCAATGTGCTCACGTGGAAATCACTTGCCTAACACCATTGTGCTCATGCATCATGTATGCCTAACACCAGTGTGCTCACGCGGCAATCACTTGCCTAACACCATAGTGCTCCCACGACATCCAAAAAAAAAAGGTTTTTTTTTTTTTTGGTATAAATTTTAACATTGATTGTTGTGACGCACATTCCATGGTGCCTGCATGACTTTATTGTCATTGTCCCGATTCATAATTCAACTTACATGGTCAGTCAAAGCATTCAAAAATGCCAATAATCAATTTATGAGAGTTTCATACTTCGCATTGATTTTTAATCGTCATTCATGACTTGCCTATCCTCGTAAAAAGAAAAATTATTGCTTGCCCTTTTTCTGAGTAATTTAACGCAACTTACATATGCAGGTGGATTTATATCCCATAATGTACGTTGATGTAGCAATGGTCATAATCTCGGTGAAGCCCATACTTAACCTCCTTACCTATGGCAACAAATATTTTTCAATGGTTGGTTCCAACCGACAATGTCCCTGGCATATCCTGCCATGTTAGCAAGTAACATTATACAACATTCATCAACTCTTTCATTTTTAAGCATCAATATATTTAGATAATCAAGGCCACATAAGCTCTAAAAAAAATGTCCATCTCAACCTCATCCAAGCAACAATCATGTTATTAAATTCTTAATGGTCTTAATCACAAGATTACCAACAAGGTCCTTCAATCTAGCACTAGAACCAATTCTAGGGTTCTTGCTAGCAATCCAACAAATAGTCTATTTGTCTACTAGATCAATACCCAAAATGAAAGTACCATCCATGGATAATCAAAACATGAGATAGTTTCAAGATCAAAACTTAAATCCAAGCACCAGCAACCGATTCTAGAACATTTGCCATTAAGAGCATGACTCTAAGAATTTATTTACTTCATAATTATGAAGCGGGTACTTGTACTATACAGAAAACTTCAGTATGTATAACATCATTCATCAATATGCACAATACCCCATAGCGAGGTCAACACGGATCAAGTACATTCGCCATTTTGTTTAAGGATTTTCAAACGCTCACTCCATCAATGTCATGATTCAAAAAGAGACACAGTTTGACTTGTATTTATATTTGTCAGAACAAGCAATAGATTTTAAAAATACAAGACTTCAAAACCTCTACTAATGGATTTATATCCATAATTCATTATCAAATTTCAATCCTTCATTTTTCTACCAAGCCAAGAACTGTGTCAAACACTCTTTGAGCATTTAAATCGGATCCTTGGTATTCCAATCACAAGAGGGGAGAACACCGTCAAAGGAAAACTCACCAATAATGAAATTTCAATCAGTATGATTTCATCAACTACAAAAACAGATTCAGAATTGATGCCTATGTAACCGGTTTAATTTGAAAGCCAAATAGAGATTTCAATCTAAGCATTCAACCAAAAGGTCAATGTCGGCAATCAAACATAATCAAAGTTTTTACTTTCAAAGTTATTAGCCAAACTTCAACAGACAAATGGGCTCAGATTTGTTAAGTGAAAAGGTGTTTGGAGGACTCACGGAATTCACTTTCAATGCTCGATGATTTAGATACAACGCAATTTTTCAACAGTGTTAATGCCCAAAGAGGTTACACAGGCAACAAACCTTATAAGCCTAGTTTCAGATGCGTGACAGGGTTTTCATCAAACCTTCCAACATGTTTCGATGAGTAGATCATCCATATTATTTGGCATTGCTTACCTTGTGCTTAAATCTTTTAATATGCGTGATAGTTTGGCGGCTAAATAGTTACTCCTAAAGGTCATCTCATCAGGTTTCCCTTCACTGCTACTTGTACAGACATTATTTACTGTGTTATACAATGTAACCTATCACAATTTTTTTCCACACAGAATTCCTTTAACATATATCAAGTCTTTAGCAGCAAATTCAACTACGAATTTCCAACCCCACACTACTATTATAATAGGAACTACTGTAACATCTTCGTCAACCATGAGTTTGTCCAAGAAGACTTCTAAAAACTCAGTAAAGTTTATTGGTGCAACTTGAAAAAGAGATGAAGCAATCATCTTAGCTACTTGTAAACCTATTCGTAAGTGAGCAGGGGAATAACCAGATACCTATTTACTTACATAGGCAGGTCTCACATTGAACTGACCAGGTAATGGGTCATCTTCGTTGTGATTTTGAGCAAAAGTTCCATCCTCCCCTGCACCAACTCCAAGGTCAGTAGGCATGCAGTTCCAAAACAAAAAGTGTAGGAGCGTTTTGAGCCCAATTAGGCCCAAGTGTTTCAACTCCGGCTCTGATACCATATGTAACGTACCTCGGTAACTTGCATGGTGTAGAAAAAGAGGGTAAGATTTCTTTTTGACCGTAATGGTTCAATAGGTTTGGACACAACATACTCTAGATTGTAAAGTTCCTCAACAAATCCCTTCTTATGAATTTTTCATATTTTGTCGAAGATTCTAGTCTTTCTCTTACCCAGTAAACAACACAGAATTACAACGATGGTCTTCGCTTAGTAAGGAATAATTGAGTGCAAGTGAATATACTGGAATGCTCTTCTATTATCATCTTGGGTTAAACCTATGCATTAATGGCTGCACATCAACACAATTATGTTAATTAACTAGATCCTTTGCATAGTGTGTCCATAGCATTAATCCATGTACTCTGCTCTTTAAGTTACCATTAAACCCTTGAAAATATACATGTATTATAAGCATGAACGTTTTATGAAAGGAATTACAGCTTAGTTCCTAGCCAACTTGTTGCATGCAGTCTGTATAAAATTTGCATATCCGTTATCCTTTAATAAAGAAAACTGAACATACTACATGTATAAAAATAGCTTAGGATCGAAGCATGAGATTATTTCAACATCTTAACTGTAACCAAATACAAAAAAACCTTAAACATGCGAGAGACACAAACAAATACAATTTAAACATTTATCCAGCGAGAGACACAAACAAAATACAGTTAAACATTTATCAGGCAAGAGACACAAAGAAAATACAATTAACATTTATCAGGAAAGAGACACGAATGTACGTGGTTCACCCCGTTCTTGGGGTTACGTCCACCAACCGTTTTTCATTATTATTCATTTAGTAAGAGAAAATTACAATTTTCTGCAACCCCTTGTTGCCATGCTTACTTGCATCCATATAGCGTTTACCTGAATATACCCGCTCTCAACACTTGGATATTTTTAAACCCTAACTTCATTAGGGAAGACATCTTACCAACATTAACTTTACTTCTATACCTCAAGAAGTAATCCCCTCGACATAGCTAAGCATTGCCAAGCTTTCTGCCCAGTAAAAGGAAATCCTCTTCCTCAAAACAAGTAGTGACTCTTATCGACAATATATTGAATCTAAGACAGGACACACATTCTCTTAGTTTCATTATATTCAAAACAGGTTTCCTGGTCATATTACTTTCAATCTCAATAAAATAGGTGTACGAAGTATAAGCATTTCTCCGTGTCACATTCAAGTCAACAATAGGTGCACGCAGTATAAACCTTTTTCTGCATTATGCTTGAATTCAAAACAAATAATACAGACGCTATAAACCCTAAATCACTTAATGATCTATTAGCATCTGTCCAGTTTGGAGAGAGAAATCTCACATATGACTCGGGACTTATTCAATCATCTTCCCTACACCCAAGTCATATTGAAAGTAGATTCAATTCCTCTACAACAAATTTCTTTTTAATACATTTTGTTAATTAACTCTCTCCTCGCTCATCAAATCATTCTATAAGGAGCTACGTGTTTTTGTCACTATGATTGAATGACAATGACACTGAGGTATACTGATCTATGCCTGCCATATGACCAACAATGATGTAACTTAGACCTACAATGACACTGAAGTCCTAACTCTGTCCACCGATCCAACAAACAAAGCGGCAAATACCTACCTCCACATAACCGAGCACAGTTATAATGGAAGACCACGTATCTCCATTGGTCATTCATATTTTTAAGGTTTGTCACTGATTTCAAGACCTAGCTTCCAGCGGCACTCTCTACTCCATCTTAAATGACCACTCTCAGATCCTTCAATGTTAGATGAGCAAAACCAGCAGGATGAGGCCTCTAATTTTCATAATGCGCTGAGGATGAAACCACTATTTTCATAAAGAGTGGCTAGCCTGCCATATTCTAACAATCAAGGGTATTCTCCTTAAGACTGTTCAAATAACAAAATAAAACCTGCCAGATCATTCGATCCAACGTTACTTACAAGTGGGAGATGGAGTTTGAACAAATCCTAGACAGGTTGAAGAACTAGCGGTGTTGCAAAAGAAGCCTATCAGAAACACTCTTGTTTCCAGTAGCATTGCAACAGTAAAGATCTAGTAGAACTAGCAGCATTGCAAATAGTCAAGAACTAGCATTGAAGAACTCGCAGCATGGCGAATTGAAGCCTATCAGACACAGTCCATTTACTAGCAGCGTTGCAGACAGTAAGGAACTAGCAGAACTAGCAGCATTGCAACAACATTGCAAAACAGTAAAGAACTAGGAGAACTAGCAGCATGGCAAACAACATTGCAAAACAGTAAAGAACTAGCATTTAAGAACTAGTAGCCTTGCGAATTGAAGCCTATCAGAAGCATTGCAATAGTAGTTTGCCTATTTACAACAGATACTTGGAACACTTTTGGGGAATCTATGTTCTTCACGTGACCACGCGATGCTACTTGCTCCCAGTCAAACAATAATTTAGGTATGAAGCAAAACTATCACTAGTTCTAAAACACATCCGTTGGCCTCGAAAGAGACAACCGGAAAGATCCCAGTTCGATAGAGGTAAAAGAAAGGCCATTTCAAAGAAATCAAAGTCATACCTAAAGTGTTTCAGAGTTTATCCGCATTGACCCTGATAACCTCGTTCAACGATCACGGCTCGCCACAGGAAACATCATGTGTTTGCTGGACTGGTGCCCTTATCCATGGCTACGTTCCTACGTTGTTTTTCGAGCAATCAGGCCAACTTTAATGTATATATCAAGACAGGAAAGATGCTAAGTGATTAGGAAAAAATAATCCAGAGACTGGTCTGGCATGCAGAGGTATGTTGAGCGCTGCCAGAGCCCCCCCCGGGCCTCCTCCCTTTTTGACAGCCATTATCAAATAAAAGGGTAACTCTTAACGCACCCGACATCAAAGGTCGTGAACTCTTGCAACGTCCCCAAAATTTGTGGCTCTGAGTGAGGTGAAATTAATCCCTTCACTGTCGGTGGCTATGGGTGAGGCAATCAACTCCTCCACCATCCATGCTTCTATATACTAAAATTTGTAAGGCCTCCTTGAATTACCACTGAAATTAGGTAACTGGTTCCCCCTTTTTTTGTTAAACCCTTGATCATAAATTTCTGATAATGCCTTCACAGTCGGAGGCCATAAATCAGGATAAAAAGAAACCCTGCCATAATCAACGTCTCTGGAAGAAACGATACCCACAGAGGACACCGAAAAGACTGATTCCATGTCCAATATAACAATTACATAATGTGTTTACCTTCCGTCTGGGTTCGGAAATTTCACCGAAAGTGAAATCCTGGAGAAGTATAAATAGCTGGCTCCCATCCATTGCCTGGAGAAGGACCAAAGAGTTGTCTATTCCAATGTGCCACCAGCGCACTTTAATCAACGACTGACCGAGAAATCTTGGAGTGTTAGGTTTGGCGAAAGATTGGGTCGCCCAGTCAATTTTTGTTACCTTAAAGTAATTATGCGGCGCTGAATAAGTTAGAAAACCCGCTCTGTAATAGTCAAGATGTGACCTATTATATTGATGGCGATCAGGCAAATAACGAAACTGAGAGAACAGTTAATTCAGAAAATAAACGTAGGTCCAATAAGTCCTATTAACATGTGGTGTAATTACACGTACAAAGTAATGCTCCATTGTAGGGTTCTATATATCTATATACATATATACACGGGATTCCTTTTCAATATATGCACTATGCTGTTATACATATACATGCATATATATTAAAATGCATGAAATAACTGCTCCATGTATATGTACATGACGCTCCTCATACTCGTATATATATATATATATATATATATATATATTCATGCTTGCATAACACCATGCTCTATTATATGCATATGTCTTCTATATCTATTTTTTATACATATGTTTATCACTATTATATATAATACCTTTAGATATATATAGATACAAGCATCAATAATGCTTCATTGTTATCTATATATGATTTTCTATATAATTTATTTGATGCTCCTTTCAATTTAATCTCTTTGGGGTTTTCCCCTTGTTCTTTTCGTTAACCTTATAACTACTTTCCCCTTTTGTTGTCAAAGTCGATAAGAGGGTAATTCTCCTCTATCATAGCTTAATAGGTAAAAGCTAGGCTAGGGTAGTTATATGGGGCTAATTCCAGCAGTAACTTAGGAATCCCTAACCTTACTCTTTTGCCCTTACACGTTCAATTTTCTTGTCGTTAAGATATGTCTACAACCTACCTACAACTTGGAACATAGGCTGTATTAATTTCAAGGTCTTACTGGTGGGGCCTTGGCCTTGGGCTCCTCACCAGGAGACGAATAAAATAATATTCAAAAATTTTACAAGCAATTAGGGGTTTATAAGAGGGCCGTTACAATGCAATTTGTAGTTCATGAAACCCTAGTTGGTTTTGAATCTGTACATGTACATGTGTTTCTAGTTCCATCTCATAACTTGTAAAGAGGTCACAAAACCCTACTTCCATCTCATAACTTCTAAACCCTAGTTCTAGCATGCAATTTGTAGTTCATTAAACCCTAGTTGGTTTTCAATTTGTACATGTACACGTCTTTCTAATTCCATCTCATAACTTGTAAAGAGGTCACAAAACCATAGTTCCATCTCATAACTTCTCAACCCTAATTCTAGCATGCAATTTGTAGTTCATGAAACCCTAGGTGGTTTTCAGTTTGTACATGTACATGTGTATCTAGTTCCATCTCAAAACTTGTAAAGGGGTCACAAAACCCTACTTCCATCTCATCACTTCTAAACCCTAGTTATAGCATGCAATTTGTAGTTCATGAAAACCTAGTTGGTTTTCAATTTGTACATGTAAATGTGTTTCTAGTTCCAGCTCATAACTTGTAAAGAGGTCACAAAACCCTACTTCCATCTCATAACTTCTAAACCCTAGCTCTAGCATGTAATTTGTAGTTCATTAAATCCTAGTTGGTTTTCAATTTGTACTAGTACATGTGTTTCTAGTTCCATCTCATAACTTGTAAAGAGGTCACAAAACCCTAGTTCCATCTCATAACTTCTCAACCCTAGTTCTAGCATGCAATTTGTAGTTCATGAAACTCTAGTTGGTTTTCAAGTTGTACATGTACATGTGTTTCTAGTTCCATCTCATAACTTGTAAAGAGGCCACGGAACCCTACTTCCATTTCATAACTTCTAAACCCTAGTTATAGGATTCAATTGTACTTCAGGAAACCCTAGTTGGTTTTCAATTTGTACATGTACATGTGTTTCTAGTTCCATCTCATAAATTGTAAAGAGGTCACAAAACTCTAGTTCAATCTCATAGCTTTTAAACCCTAGTTATAGCATGCAATTTATAGTTCATTAAAACCTAGTTGGTTTTCAATTTGTACATGTACATGTGTTTCTAGTTCCATCTCATAACTTGTAAAGAGGTCACAAAACCCTAGTTCCATCTCATAACTTCTCAACGCTAGTTCTAGCATGCAATTTTTAGTTCATGAAACCCTAGTTGGTTTTCAATTTGTACATGTACATGTGTTTCTAGTTCCATATCATAACTTGTAAAGAGGTCACAAAACCCTAGTTCCATCTCATAACTTCCTAACCCTAGTTATAGCATGCAATTTGTAGTTCATGAAACCCTAGTTGGTTTTCAATTTGTACATCTACATGTGTTTCCAGTTCCATATCATAACTTGTAAAAAGGTCACAAAACCCTACTTCCATCTCATAACTTCTCAACCCTAATTATAGCATGCAATTTGTAGTTCATGAAACCCTAGTTGGTTTTCAATTTGTACATGTACATGTGTTTCTAGTTCCATATCATAACTTGTAAAGAGGTCACAAAACCCTACTTCCATCTCATAACTTCCTAACCCTAGTTATAGCATGCAATTTGTAGTTCATGAAACCCTAGTTGGTTTTCAATTTGTACATCTACATGTGTTTCCAGTTCCATATCATAACTTGTAAAAAGGTCACGAAACCCTACTTCCATCTCATAACTTCTCAACCCTAATTATAGCATGCAATTTGTAGTTCATGAAACCCTAGTTGGTTTTCAATTTGTACATGTACATGTGTTTCTAGTTCCATCTCATAACTTGTAAAGAGGTCACAAAACCCTACTTCCACCTCATAACTTCTGAACCCTAGTTATAGCATGCAATTGTAGTGCATAAAACCCTAGTTGGTTTTCAATTTGTACATGTACATGTGTTTCTAGTTCCATCTCATAACTTCTAAACCCTACTTATAGTATGCAATTTGTATTTCATGAAACCATAGTTGGCTTTCAATTTGTACATGTACATGTGTTTCTAGTTCCATCTCATAACTTGTAAAGAGGTCACGAAACCCTAGTTCCATCTCATAACTTCTCAACCCTTGTTATAGCATGCAATTTGTTGTTCATGAAACCCTAGTTGGTTTTCAATTTGTACATGTAAATGTGTTTCTAGTTCCATCTCATAACTTGTAAAGAGGTCACAAAACCCTAGTTCCATATCATAACTTCTAAACCCTACTTATAGCTTGTAATTTGTATTTCATGAAACCCGAGTTGGTTTTCAATTTGTACATGTACATGTGTTTCTAGTTTGATCTCATAACTTGTAAAGAGGTCACAAAACCCTACTTCCATCTCATAACTTATAAACCCTAGTTATAGCATGGAATTTGTAGTTCATGAAACCCTACTTGGCTTTAAATTTGTACATGTACATGTGTTTCTAGTTCTTTCTCATAACTTGTAAAGAGATAAAAAACCCTAGTTCCACCTCATAGCTTCTAAACCCTAGTTATAGCATGCAATTTGTAGTTTATGAAACCCTATTTGGTTTTCAATTTGTACATGCACATGTGTTTCTAGTACCATCTCATAACTTGTAAAGAGGTCACATAACCCTAGTTCCATATCATAACTTATAAACCCTAGTTATAGCATATAATTTGTAGTTCATTAAATCCTAGGTTGTTTTCAGTTTGTACATGTACATGTGTTTCTAGTTCCATCTCATAACTTGTAAAGAGGTCATAAAACCCTACTTCCATCTCATAACTCTTAAACCCTAGTTCTAGCATGCAATTGTAGTTCATGATACCCTAGTTGGTTTTCAATTTGTACATGTACATGTGTTTCTACTTACATCTCATAACTTGTAAAGAAGTCAGAAAACCCTGGTTCCATCTCATAACTTATCAACCCTAGTTCTAGCATGCAATTGTATTTCATGAAACCCTAATTGCTTTTCAATTTGTACATGTACATGTGTTTCTAGTTCCATATCATAACTTGTAAAGAGGTCACAAAACTCTACTTCCATCTCATAAGTTGTAAAGAGGTCATAAAACCCTAGTTTGTAGTTACACGTCTCAATTTGTGAACCCTAGTTTTATTATGTGGGTTGTTGGCTTATAATTTAGTACGAGAATACTATAGCTTGTTAACCCTACCAACACAGGCATAGTCGATGGTTTTGTAGAGTTGACCCACCAATGATATAGTTGCAATTAAGGGAACTGAGCAAAACCCTAGTTTACGAAATCAAAGCACAATGAAGTTACTAGGCCTTGAAAACATGAGGCAGAGGGCCACCTAAAGGTAATCGCATGCCAGGAGACCAACGAAGTCAGCGGTTCTTCGATCCGACCTCTGGTTTTTAAGCTATGTCTAGTTGAAAGTTGCATGAAAATGTCGTTCAGGGACACTTGGTGACTTTCGATTCGGGAGCGAAAAAAATGGAGCAGCAAAATTGCATGTCATTGGCTCCTGCAAGTCTGTATGGGAAAGGTCGATATGGGAACCCTACCAAGACAACCATGGTCAAGAGTTTTCATACGTTGACCCACCAATGATAGAGTTGCAAAAGTTGAAAATATGCCCAAGTAGGAAGTCTAAATGGAAAATGTAGCCTTTTCATCATTAGTTGATAATATTATTTCATTATTGAGACTAATATGTATGATTAAAGCATAGAGTTAAAAAAAATGAACTCATCATCTAAAAAGGTAAATAGGAGATCGGGTGTGTTACAAATGGTATCAGACCGAGGTTTACAACACTCAAACCAAATGGACTCACTTGCATATAGGTATGTTGTAAATTTTGTGATTTGAAAATGAGATTATATGTTTACTTATTGGCACACATGCTATAGAAAAGATAATATTCAATATATGATTGTCAAAGTACATAAACTAGGTCACTTAGAAACATGTGCACGAATGCATGTAAGCAAGTTTATATAGAACTAAAATGCAAAAGTAAATGTATGGGAGTGAAATTTTGTTTGAAAATTGACAAGATGATATGTTTAATTTATGTAAGGACATATTTATGCTAATTTATATACATAACGATGCATAACGTGTAATTTTATGTCTAACTCGCTGAAAATATTGCTAGAAGAGTTTGGTGTATAGTTAGTTATATGTGCTAAATGACTAATGGATACATGGGTGCTTGCACGAATTTGGTTGCACTTTTTAGTGCCACTTTAGAAATCCGAAACAGACTTTCTAAATGTAAATATATAACACATATGCGTTATTGATGCTACGTTCAGAAAACTCGAGCCCAAAGATGAGGCTAAGGTTAGTTAATCAATATCGCATGTGCGATATATCACATATGCATTTTTAATGAGTTAAACATCGCAAGTGCGGTTTGTAAAACCAAATAATAAAAAATAAAAAAGAGGCTTTGGACCTCATTTTCTTATTTGCACAGTGAAGGCGACATCGGGATAGTGAAAAACCACAGCAACGAAAAATTGCACTAGCGTTTTGCGTTAAAGGCTTCGGAGGTACCTTTGGAGGGTAGATTGCAAGGGCCAATTCAGAACTTGGCTCCAACGGAAGGTAAGTACTCATACCATTCGCACTTGTTTTCAATATTTGTTTGTTTTTGTTAATTTCATAGTTTTTATATTTGTTAAAACAGATTTAATAAAAAAATTGAATTACATCAAAGAATGATATATTATAACAATTTGTAATTTGTTGTTTTAATTTTGACAGATAATCGAAATGTTGAATATATTGTGCAAAATGAACCCACTAATAACCAAGAACCAAACCCAAACACAAATCCAAACACAGAGGGGGAACAAGACTGGAATTCACAGATTCTGGCTCATTTGGGTGCATTGAGGCGCCTTAGCTCATCGTTTAGAGGGGGGGAGCATTTGATACAATCATTAGCCAAGGCATTGGACACCATAACAAACACAATCGCCAATTCCCAAGGAGATATGTACAACATTATCTCACACAAAGAATCCATGAGGAAATACTATTTCGATGGTTTGATCTATAAATACATTAAAAAAACTAAAGATAACTAAAGACCAATTGCTTTCATTATTTCACGACCCTAGCACCGGATTGGTTCCACCCACCAGTCGAGCACACATTTCCATAGACTGGTGCATGGAACCAAATGTTAAAGAACATTGGATGGATCGCTGGTATATGGTATTTGATGAAGATCCTCATGGGAATAGGAACATCCCTTTCTATTTCGTAAGGAATTTGTATGTTGAATTTATTTTGGGGAAACATGTTAACTATTTTGATATTTTAAAGTTTCAAGGTGTGGTTCATGGGATGCCCCAAGATAGCGAAGGGGCTAGGACTGATCCTAACCGAGTGCCATGCCCTCCACACACACAAAACCCCCCTCGGGTATATCCTCCTGCAGGTCCTATGATTGATGATACACAGGAGGCCTTATTGGACTTGGTAGATACATTGATTCATCATGGGGTTGCTGTCCAAGGCAATGTAGGCCAACGGGTTGGCACTTCTTAGGCTATCCCATTCCACACTAAGGATCCACATACTAAGTCTCTAGACCGTATTAGAGGTACCGATCGCTCGGGAGACGTTGAGGGTTTAGAGCACCGTGTTATTCCACACCCTTGCACAACGTGTGGAGGCATATGCTATGGCCCTGCTTCAAAGTTCCAGGATGATGGATTACTTCGATATGTAAGTAAAACTCATTCTTTTCGTATTATATTTTGTTTTATATCACAATTTTAAATAGTTTCGTAATTTATTTCTATTTAATTATCTAACAAATTATGTGAACAAATATGTAGATGGTGTCCCGCCACACCCCAGATTCACATAGTCCGACCATTGATGTTGATAACATTGATGCAGTGGTTAATGCCACTTTGGATTTAGGTGCTTCACCATTAGCTGTAAGAACTTTACTTTTTAATTTGTCATCATTATTTACATATTTATAGTAGAGATTGCAACATTCAATATGTCCTAATTTGGATACAATATGTTTTATGCAGGATGGGAAGGATGAGTATGTGGAATCCTATCCAAGTCCCTCGCATGTAGAGGATGATTCTGAGACACGGGTATTATTTTAATTATGCTTTTAATAATTCAACATTAATGCTTTTAATTATTATAAATTTTCTAACTGTATGTTTATGTTTTGTTACATAGCATGATATCTATGCCAATAGAATGACCATTGTGATTGGGGACCCACCTCTCCCCCTCCATGTACATGTATGTTTCGCTTTCTTTGAAAAAATCATTTTTCGTCCATCTTGTATATGTCTCGTTTCCTTTGTATTATCTGACATTGAAATATGATAATTTATGTAGGCATCTATTGAGGAAATGGTGCTTAAAGAGCACCAAATCCAGGTTTTGGGTGACCCACCTCTCCCTCGCCCTAAGGTACGTGTATGTTTCGCTTTCTTTGAAAACATCATTTTTCGTCCATGTAGTATATGTCTCGTTTTTTTGTATTTGCTGAAATTGACATATGTTACTTTATGCAGGAATCTAGTGAGCTAGTGGTGCTTGAAGAGCACCAAATCCAAGTTGTTGGTGACCCACCTCCCCCCCCCCCCCCCCCCCCCCCACAGATACATGTATGTTTCATTTTATTTGAAAACATCATTTTCTGTCCATGTAGTATAGATTTCTCGTTTTCTTTTTATTATTCGACATTGACATATGTTACTTTATGCATGATTCTAGTGAGGCAACGGTGCTTGAAGAGCACCAAATCGAAATTGAGGCTGAACCACCTCTGACCCACCAGCAGGCATGTTTATGTCTCGCTTTCTTTTAATTGTGCTTTTAATGATTCAACATGTACTTTTTTAATCATTTGAAATTGTATAATTATATCTTTATCCGTTTGTACGTAGGAACGTGATTTTGATTATGTTGTCCAGCAAGCGACCTTCTTCGCTAATGCATGTAGAATTCCTTTTATCCCATTGACAGTTGTTCGACCCACTGGTTACACACCTCTTCACGCCCCCAAGGTATATTTATATATTTCTTATCTTGCTTATATTACTTTTTGTACATGCAAGTATATTTTTCCTTGTTTCCCCTATTGATATGCTGACATTAACATATATATTATTTTATGCAGCTTGATAGTGAGCAAGTGGTTATTGAAGAGCACCTAATTGGGGTCGTCAATCACCCACCTCTCCCCCCCCCAAGGTACATGTATGTCTCGTTTTCTTTGAAAAAGTCATTGTCCCTCCATGTAGTATAGTTTTATTTGGAAATGCAAGTATGTTTTTTCATGCACCCATTGTTTTTTTGGCATTCACATTATATTATCTTATACATCTTAATAGTGAGTGAGTGGTTATTGAAGAGCACCCAATCAGGGTCGTCGCTCACCCACCTTTCCACCCCCCCCTAAGGAACATGTATGTCTCGCTTTCTTTGAAAAAGGCATTGTCCCTCCATGTAGTATAGTTTTATTTGGAAATGCAAGTATGATTTTTTGTGCACCCATTTATTTTTTGACATTGACATATATATATTTTATGCAGCTTGATAGTGAGCAAGTGTTGCTTAAAGAGCACCCAATCGAGGTCGCTACTAGAGAGGCACCTCGACCCACCATCACTTACTCACGTACAGTAAGTAAAAATGTTATATTGGTTTGGAATTTGAACAAATGCACATAGAATTTTTATAGGTTGGTAAACTAACTTACAAATTTTGGTTTGTCTGCAGTCTCCACTAATGCGACCTGTCCCTCTTGTTCAACATTGGGGATCACCACTGAGCAACTAGAAAAAAAAGCTATACTTCTCAGAAGACATTGACAGTGGCAGTGAAAGGGGGGATACATAGAATAAATGTATAGGAGGGATGTACATACATGTAACTTTTTGTTTGTATACACACAGATGTACAGTTTGATCCAGAATTTTGTATTATGGCCATGTGGCATGCCAATTTTTGTAACATTATTTGTATACATATATAATATAAAGCAAGGTTCAAATTTACACATATATGGTTGAATTGATTTTGGAACATGATATGTGTGGTTCACCTATGTGATATTATTATATTATAGACCTTATCATGACATATCATACTCACTATTTGAATACTTCCAATACTTCAAGGAATAATTTATGACTCATCCAACTAAGATCAAGTAACCATTAAGTAAGTCATGGGAGATAATCACTAGACACCATAACGATAACCATACCATACAACTACCTAAATTCAGTTATCATCAACTTTTTAACATTATGGCTATCCTCAACTTTTTAACATCACAACCATACCATACACTACCTTGATTACATACACTAACATCATAACATACTATAACCTACAATACCCTATGATACTAACATCATACCATACTAACATACCATACCATACCCTACAATACTAACATCATACCATACTAACATACCATACCATACTAAAATACCATACCATACCCTACAATACTAACATATCATACCATACTAATATACTATACCATGTCATACCCTACAATACCCTATTACATGTACATGTGTTTCTAGTTCCATCTCATAACTTGTAAATAGGTCACAAAACACTAGTTCCATCTCATAACTTCTAAACCCTAGTTATAGCATGCAATTTGTAGTTCATGAAACCCTAGTTGGTTTTTAATTCGTACATGTACATGTGTTTCTAGTTCCATCTCATAACTTGTAAAGAGGTCACAAAACACTACTTCCATCTCATAACTTCTAAACCCTAGTTCTCGCATGCAATTTGTAGTTCATTAAACCGTAGTTGGTTTTCAATTTGTACATGTACATTTCTTTCTAGTTCCATCTCATAACTTGTAAACAGGTCACAAAACCCTAGTTCCATCTCATAACTTCTCAACCCTAGTTCTAGCATGCAATTTGTAGTTCATAAAACCCTAGTTGGTTTTCAGTTTGCACATGTACATGTGTATCTAGTTCCATCTCATAACTTGTAAAGAGATCACAAAACCCTACTTCCATCTCATCACTTCTAAACCCTAGTTATAGCATGCAATTTGTAATTCATGAAAACCTAGTTGGTTTTCAATTTGTACATGTACTTGTGTTTCTAGTTCCATCTCATAACTTATAAAGAGGTCACAAAACCCTACTTCCATCTCATAACTTCTAAACCCTAGCTCTAGCATGCAATTTGCAGTTCATTAAATAATAGTTGGTTTTCAATTTGTACTAGTACATGTGTTTCTAGTTCCATCTCATAACTTGTAAAGAGGTCACAAAACCCTAGTTCTAGCATGCAATTTGTAGTTCATGAAACTCTAGTTTGTTTTCAAGTTGTACATGTACATGTGTTTCTAGTTCCATCTCATAACTTGTAAAGAGGCCACAGAACCCTACTTCCATTCCATAACTTCTAAACCCTAGTTATAGGATGCAATTGTACTTCATGAAACCCTATTTGGTTTTCAATTTGTACATGTACATGTATTTCTAGTTCCATCTCATAAATTGTAAAGAGGTCACAAAACTCTAGTTCAATCTCATAACTTCTAAACCCTAGTTATAGCATGCAATTTGTAGTTCATTAAACCCTAGTTGGTTTTCAATTTGTACCTATACATGTGTTTCTAGTTCCATCCCATAACTTGTAAAGAGGTCACAAAACCCTAGTTCCATCTCATAACTTCTCAACCCTAGTTCTAGTATGCAATTTGTAGTTCATGAAACCCTAGTTGGTTTTCAATTTGTACATGTACATGTGTTTCTAGTTCCATATCATAACTTGTAAAGAGGTCACAAAACCCTACTTCCATCTCATAACTTCTCAACCCTAGTTATAGCATGCAATTTGTAGTTCATGAAACCGTATTTAGTTTTCAATTTGTACATCTACATGTGTTTCCAGTTCCATATCATAACTTGTAAAGAGGTCACAAAACCCTACTTCCATCTCATAACTTCTCAACCCTAGTTATAGCATGCAATTTGTAGTTCATGAAACCCTAGTTGGTTTTCAATTTGTACATGTACATGTGTTTCTAGTTCCATCTCATAACTTGTAAAGAGGTCACAAAACCCTACTTCCATCTCATAACTTCTGAACCCTAGTTATAGCATGCAATTGCAGTTCATAAAACCCTAGTTGGTTTTCAATTTGTACATGTACATGTGTTTCTAGTTCCATCTCATAACTTGTAAAGAGGTCACAAAACACTAGTTCCATCTCATAACTTCTAAACCCTACTTATAGCATGCAATTTGTAGTTCATGAAACCATAGTTGGTTTTCAATTTGTACATGTACATGTGTTTCTAGTTCCATCTCATAACTTGTAAAGAGGTCACAAAACCCTAGTTCCATCTCATAACTTCTTAACCCTTGTTATAGCATGCAATTTGTATTTCATGAAACCCTAGTTGGTTTTCAATTTGTACATGTAAATGTGTTTCTAGTTCCATCTCATAACTTGTAAAGAGGTCACAAAACCCTAGTTCCATATCATAACTTCTAAACCCTAGTTATAACATGTAATTTGTATTTCATGAAACCCGAGTTGGTTTTCAATTTGTACATGTACATGTGTTTCTAGTTCGATCTCATAACTTGTAAAGAGGTCACAAAACCCTACTTCCATCTCATAACTTATAAACCCTAGTTATAGCATGGAATTTGTAGTTCATGAAACCCTACTTGGCTTTAAATTTGTACATGTACATGTGTTTCTAGTTCTTTCTCATAACTTGTAAAGAGGTCAAAAAACCCTAGTTCCATCTCATAACTTCTAAACCCTAGTTATAGCATGCAATTTGTAGTTTATGAAACCCTATTTGGTTTTCAATTTGTACATGCACGTGTTTCTAGTACCATCTCATAACTTGTAAAGAGGTCACATAACCCTAGTTCCATATCATAACTTATAAACCCTAGTTATAGCATATAATTTGTAGTTCATTAAATCCTAGTTTGTTTTCAATTTGTACATGTACATGTGTTTCTAGTTCCATCTCATAACTTGTAAAGAGGTCATAAAACCCTACTTCCATTTCATAACTCTTAAACCCTAGTTCTAGCATGCAATTGTAGTTCATGAAACCCTAGTTGGTTTTCAATTTGTACATGTACATGTGTTTCTACTTACATCTCATAACTTGTAAAGAAGTCACAAAACCCTCATTCCATCTCATAACTTCTCAACCCTAGTTCTAGCATGCAATTGTATTTCATGAAACCCTAATTGCTTTTCAATTTGTACATGTACATGTGTTTCTAGTTCCATATCATAACTTGTAAAGAGGTCACAAAACTCTACTTCCATCTCATAACTTGTAAAGAGGTCATAAAACCCTAGTTTGTAGTTACACGTCTCAATTTGTGACCCCTAGTTTTATTATGCAGGTTGTTGGCTTATAATTTAGTACGACAATACTATAGCTTGTTAACCCTACCAACACAGGCATAGTCGAGGGTTTTGCAAAGTTGACCCACCAATGATATAGTTGTAATTAAGGGAACTGAGCAAAACCCTAGTTTACGAAATCAAAGCACAATGAAGTTACTGGGTCTTGAAAACACGAGGCAGAGGGCCACCTAGAGGTAATCACATGCCAGGAGACCAACGAAGTCAGCGGTTCTTCGATCCGACCTCTGGTTTTTGAGCTATGTCTAGTTGAAAGTTGCATGAAAATGTCGTTCAGGGACACTTGGTGACTTTTGGTTCGGGAGCGAAAAAAAATGGAGCAGCAAAATTGCATGTCGTTGGCTCCTGCAAGTCTATATGGGAAAGGTTGATATGGGAACCCTACCAAGACAACCACGATCAAGAGTTTTCATATGTTGACCCACCAATGATAGAGTTGCAAAAGTTGACCCAACAATGTAATTAAATGTACATTAATATAAAAAACATCAAAAAAAGTAAATTTCAACAACTCTAGAGCATGTTATTTTCCAATTTCTATTTGTTGGTTTCTAAAGACACTGGGTTTTTCTTGGTGCCTCTAATGTGCCATACATGGCATTTTTATCCTAGGCACACGAAATGGTAAACATTAGTACTCTCATAAGAAAATAAAGAGAACCCAATGAAAATGTGCAAACATGATTTATAGATAACTCACCTGAGGTTGTACAATCGTGTTTATAGCACGTTCAGTATCCTATGAATAATATTATGTGTGTGAATGGTGTCCATCAATCACATGTTTATTACATTGGGAATAAAATAAGGCTAAATAATTGAAATTGTGTTTTAGCTTGCACTTTAAAGGTTAAATAACGCGCCTCACAATCTAGCCACACTTTATAATCCAGAAAGACCTGACAATGCTCTCACTTGAGTAGGCCATCTAGACCGGCTCTACTGTTGATGGTGTCCATCAATCTTTCATGCTCTATATGAGGTATAAAATATCGTGCATGTGACCTATTTTTGTTCGAAAGTGTGCGCAACATGATGTTTATACCAACTACTAGGTTGGTGAAGTGGTATACAATGTCTCCTCGCCTATAATCTTGATATACATACCCACCCTTCCTTTTTTTTGTTGCTAGTGTCAAGTACTCCCCTTTTATAACCATTGATCCAGTTGGGAATTCAATATTTCCATCATCTATAACAGGTTTGAGAATGTTTTGTTTCCCCTCTAAGCAATGTGCCAACCAATAGTCAGAACCCCATTCATTATTTTTTGGGGCAACCACTGCATATATCTGACCTGTGAATAGTCAAAACCCCATTCATTATTTTTTGGGGAAACCACTAGATATATCTGACCTGTGAAAGGAAATAGGTCGTGTTAACGATACATAAATTAAATTTCTAATTTAGGTACTACTAATTTACTTTTTTTGTACCTGCTTGTATGAGATCCGATATGTGATCATAGTCTATAGAAATGTGTGCCTGATCATCTTTCAAATGGTCTATTTCATTAACAACATAAAATTATGTACATGTAGTCACCAACTTAATGTACATGAAGTCACCAATTTAATCTTCCTTCTTTCTTTTCCATCTTGTAGTTGATATGTCTCGTACTAATAGTTCTTCTACTCGACAATTGCATTTCTGAATGCTTGTTCTTCACTCTCATGGATGCAATCAGACCATAATGATAGCCCTCCACAAATGTTGCAAGAACCCTCTAGACATTGTTTTAAGTAATGTGTCTGCCCATGTTTCCTTGGACACATCATGATATGGATCAAATCTTTGGATGACATTGGCGGTACTGTACTTGAGCATTCCTGCACATGGTTAGGATGCAACAAATGATGTATATGTGCAAATGTATGATAATATATATAAAAATATATGTGGTATCTACAACAACAAGTGTTTCTGATGGTATTGATTCTAACATACCAAGGCTTTCATTTTTCAAAAGATATTTGTCCGAGCCTTAGCTCTGCATGGGAAACTTTAAACATCTTGAACAATTGAGTCTGTGTCATGTCAAGATAATGTTTAACATGAGGTTCATTGTTCGTAGAAACCCTACAATGTTTTAACAATTCCTTTGTGTTTGAAGAAGGCCTAGTGTTATCATGCCAAAACGTGTGCACTAGTCCCTTCATTGCTTCGACTAACGACATGTCTTTGCGTGGAAACCTACCGCTAAATGCCCATAATGTTTCCATTTGTCCCTCTACATCAAGGTTGTCTCTTCTTACTGAATATTTATTAAGTGTCTTTGGATGTAAAGGCACAATTTCTGATGTGCATTTAAGTAAACGATGGTGTCTTATGGATCTACATACAATTGATTCATCCAATACGCGGAAAGCCACATTACAATCCCTTGAATGTGTTTTTTATTAATCGATGTGAATGCAGCAATAAGGGATTTAACTATGTGATTACTTGATTCGATATTCTTTAATGTTCCTATGCCTAAATTTCTTCTAACAATTGTCATATTTCTAGATTTAAGCAAAGCTAAAAACAATTGGCATTTACCGGCTTCGGATTTGTTATCAAAATAATGTTTCATTATTTGAAAACAATGATGGAGGATAGTGCGTTTAGCCACATTACCTTCCATGGAAGTCAATTTTCTCTCATCCACTTGTATGCGTTTAGGAGTTCTCTTTTGTTTTGATGCGATATTTCTTACCATTTGAAATGTTGGAGTGATGTTTACATCCACTACAGGCTGACAACTTCAATTAGGAGATTGAACCACTTGGCATGGTTGTTGCCGAGTCACATTTACATCAAGAGTAACATATTTATTGAACTCTTCACAAGATTATCCTTTTAATAATGGATCAATAATATCATCTCCCCTATAACTAGCTTCCTTTAATGTTGCATTATCTTCCTCAGCCTCTACGTTAGGTATCTGTTGAGCAGGAATGGGAACTATTTGCTCATCCAATGAATGCCAATGATTTCTTGAATCTTCCCTCTTTTTTTCTTTTTTACTTTTAGCTTCTTTCGGAGTAAGTACCTTCCTCGCCAACTTTTGACCTCTATTACATACATTCATCATTGAAATCCACCCAAAATTGTACAAAACCTATGGATTTGTGTAAGTAATGATTAAATTGCAGGTTGAACAGTTCTCTGTGCATGGGTTTAGAAAAATTATGTCTTTTGCTATAGTAAACCTGGCCCACAACACGCAACCCAACATTTTTATATAACATATATCGCATATGTGATATAACGCATGTTCGTTTTATTGCATATGCACTATATCGCATATGCGATATGGATACACTGCTTTTTACGTAACTGGTAGTTTGTATTATGTGATCGCCAAATCGCGTATACAATTTAGTGCATATCAAAAATTATATATTCACAGGCTACCACTTATATATTAAATATCAAATTTTAATATATTTAGTGCATATCAAATATTATATATTTACTAGTTACCCATTCATGGGCTACCACTTATATATATTGTTTATTTCTAATTTTGAATGACTGCCATAGAATCAATCTCTATAGTCCTAGTGCATAGATGAAAAAACATAGGTGGTAGTCCACCCCAAATCTCAAATAAAAACGTCTATAGACTTAAATATGTTAAACGTCTATAACCTTATAATGGACCCCATACCAATGGTTAAGACCTCCAAACCTATCCTTGGACCATGGTAGTGTCTATAGAACTATCTCTTATTGGGAAATATTCATAATGGTTCCTATATGACCATGGTCAACACCTCATGAACAATCTTCAATGCATAAAATAGACTAATGGCACATATATCCCATATTAAGGCTAAATATCCCCTTTAAAGGGCATGTGTAGTGGTTTAAGACTTGTTTATGTTACACTATTGTCCCATTACCATGGTTAAGACCTTGAGACCCATCCTAAGTGCATAAAACCTCATAATGATATCCATATCCCACTAAAGGCCAAATATTCCATCTATAGGGCATGTGTGTTGATTTAGGGACTTATTGTCTACTCTTCCATGACTATAGTCAATGTCCAAAGACCCATACCTCCCATCCAAAAACCTATAATGGCACCCTTATCCTATTATAATACCATTTAGACTCCCAATATTCCATCCAAATGGTCTATGGGGTGGCTCATGGCCCAATGTTACATTGGTTAAGAGGGGTGGGGAATCAAAGGAGGGAGAGGAAGCTGTTATGGGAGGGAGGGATGGGTAGGGGACATATATGAGGGAATGAAGGGAGGATAAATATAAGGGGAAGGGAGGGATGGGTATGGGAGAGATATGGGGGGGGGGATGGAGGGAGGAAAAATATAAAGGGAATGGATTGGTGAGAGGGGAATAAATATAAGTGGGAGGGAGGGCTCTAGGGTCTTAGACAATGTCAAGGGATGAAACCTCTACTTTAGGCCCTAAATGAAGCTTCTAGGCATCTAGGACCACCAATAACACCTTAAAGCACCATATGTTACCACTTGTTGTCATTCTTAGCTTTGTGTGTGGGCATTGACACTATTAGGTTGTTTTAATCACTAATGATGGGTTAAGAGAACTTTGACATGGTTGAGCGATCGTGAAACCCAGGTCGTAGAGACTAAAGGAAGCTTCCAAGGATCCAGAGGAAAGAATAATGTATCAAGCCACCACACATGACCTCTTTAGGGGATCTTTGGCCTAGGATTAGGGTTATTCTATTGATTGGTGATTTTTTTTACAGTAGTTATGGGTCTCGAGGCCATATGCATGGAAATTGGAGGAAAACTAAGCCTTTGGCCCTAAATGAATCCCTTAGTCTTTGAAGGTCAATAAGGACACTTCAAACTACCACAAAGGACCTATTGATGGTATCTGTAGGAGGATCAAGTCGATAAGTCGACTTAAACGATAGACGACTAAGTCGATCAATCGACTAAACTAGAGATTAGTCCAGCCACCTAAGGTCGTGTCGGTTCACCGAACCGACATGTAGTTATTTTGTAACTATTTTGTAATCATTTATATTAGGCTGTTGAGCCAGATGAGAGCTCAGTTTAGTTCTCTGTGTTGTATGGACTCATTCATGTAATATAATCTGTTAATTCACCTACTTGTTCTTATCTCTTATCTTTGTTATATATATGTATGTTTTAGTATGTATTATTGGTAACCTTATGTGATTTGTGAGATTACAACATTGTTTCCGTTGCTGGTATTACATGTCTGAAATGTATGCAAACGGATGATATCAGAGCAGGAGATTAAGGACTGGTGGGAATGTAAAGTTGTAAATTATTTGTAGAATTACGCACGAAGGAACAGATTAACAATCACACAAGAAAAAGAAAGATTCTTTATAGAAACACATGAGAAGTTTGTAGAATTAGTGCCCCAACTTCTAAAGAAACTCCTGGATGAAAAATCCGGAAGGGACTAACGACCAACAGTTGCTGGAAAAACTGATCCGAGGAGGTAGAACAAACTTGTCGAAGTGGTTCAAGAAAATCGTTGACGACTTCTGTGAGGAGCAAGCAGTAGAAGACAGAACCTCGGTGGAAACCGTCAAGGATAAATTTTACATAGACCTCACCGAGAAATTTCTATGCTCCTTACCAACCTTGCTGTTCAAATTCATGATTGAGAAGGGAGTAGGTCATATTGTCGAACCTCATCCATCACTTCATGAAATGCCATCAAACTCTAACTAGGCGGAAAAGAAAAAGAGGTGGGAAAAATTCATTGCAGAAAGGGAGTGGGAATACTTCCTAAGCAAGTAGACCGAACTATCCGGGATTTATAAAAGCATCGGGTAGGCTATGGGGGGGTAGCTGGTCATATGTCGAGATAAATTGGAATTGATTCTAGTCGACTAGAAGCAGATACCATGCACCAGTAATCAGAATTCGACCAAAAGGGAAATCAAGAGAATAGTATCACACAACAGTATGTCGGACATTCAAAAAATAGAGAGGGAAAAGAGACAACAAAGGAGGGAAGCAAGAAGAGAAAGAGCCTTAGCGTTGCATAGAGGAAGGAGTCCTAGGGGTACTGACCAGAAAGGGAATCTGCCAGAGTCGGGTCATGACTGACATGAAGAAGGCATGGAAGAAGAGGCATCCCCTACGGAGGAAGAATTGTGGATAGAGCAGCCAGAAGCTCTCCAATTAAGAGCTCCCCATGAAGGAACAACCCTCTCTCCTTTGAATCCATGTACTCAGATACAAACTATTATCGAAGAGGGCCTCCGACTACAAGCTGGTGACTTTGGTATATGGAGTCGAATAGATGACGAGACATACACTGGACAACACCTCATTATCCGTCGACCAGAGGAAGGAAATTGGGTTACCTTTCAAGCGGTACCTTCCAACTGAAGTATCCACTTAGGCTTATCGACACATGAAGGAGCACCCCCCCTGCCAAATACAGCTTTGGAAGACACAAAAAAATCAGAACTGCGGACAAATAGTTGTAGTGGGCCATCAACAAAAGAAGTCGACATCAACCAACTGCTTGTCAAAGAAGAATCGACAACCGACGAGATCGAAAGTTCCGTCGACCATAGTCCCGCAGAGACGACTAAACCAATAACCCCACCACCCCCACCCCCACCTCCACCACCGCCGCCTCTTGAGAGCAGTGACAGTGATTCTGACATGGGTCACGGGTCAGCACACATTTCTCTATATGAGGGGGATGAGGACCCCAGACGACACTGGTTTGTCTGTGAGTCGACTTGGGATGCTAACCAAGTTACGGACGAAGACAGACAGATGGCACAGTTCGTCGGTACCTTGAGGAAAAGGGCATTAACTTGGTATATGACCCTTTCTGAAAGACAACCTAGAGCAACCAAAGCCGAGATCAAAGCGCAATTTCTATCATTTTTCAAAGCTCCAGATGCAAAACACTTGGCAATGAAAAAACTAAAAACAACATCACAGAAGCTAGGAGAAACTGTCCGCGACTATGATAAGCAATGGAAAGACCTTCTGAGCCAGATGGACTATGTTATAGATGAACAATTACTAATCCAGTGGTTTCTTGCAGGTTTATCTCAGAAATTCCACCGACACATCAGTCTGGAAACATTCAAATCTTATGAAGATGCGCTTACAAAATCTCTCCAAGTAGAAATGGATGAGGACATCCCAGCATACTCCACTAATCACAGATTAGAAGAACAACTCGAAAGTGTGCAGAAGTATTTAAAGGAGTTAAACCTCAAAAATCAAGATATCTAGTGCACAAAGTGCTCGACGACCGGACACTCCAAAGACAACTGTCGACGGGAATACAGCTGACAAGACATTCGATTTGTATAGACAAAATGTTTTTGTGACATTTTCCAGGATCATGGGGACCAATCGACAAAAGATTGCCCGTTCAACATGAAGAATGGTAAGGCAGCCTGGTGTGCAATCTGCGAAATTAAAAATCATAACAAAGCCTACTGCATTTGAACCTGAAGAATCGACAAAATTATCATGCAGTCTAACAAACCAATGCAGTGGCACAAAATAATGAGCAAAATAATTTACCAAACAATCAGAACAATCAGAGATATGAAGGTTAGAGATACGAGCGCTGGTACGACAATCGACGTGGAGGCTACAGAGGACGAGTTCGATTCCCTGGGAATTGCAACAATCGACCACGTTGACCCATCCAATGCTTTACATGTTATAAGGAGGGGCATCGGTATGCAGACTGTCCATATAAAGACAGAACTGACCTCAAATTTTGTACTCATTGTGGAGTAGGGGATCACTCACTAGAGGATTGCCCTACCATGTTGGAAAAAATAAATACAAAGAAAACTGTTAATGTCTTGTCATGTGTGAAAAAAAATGATGTAATAAACACAAAAAAAATTCATATTGTAACTCGAAAAGGAACAAAAACAGGAAGTGATAACCCAAGAATCAGTAAAATAAAAGAGAAAAATATCTACCTTGGTCCACTTAAAGAAAAACAAACATACAAAGAAGTGACCAATGTATTCCAAGAATTTGCACGACAAGAACAAGCTCACGGCAATTGACATAACACAATAAACAAATTAATACATCTCGTACAAAAAGACAACTTACTATCTCAGTTCATTGATTTGCTATATGAAATAAAACATAATAACTTTGAAAAACAAACAAATAACATCTGCAGCTTAAATGAAAAAGATAAAGGTGATGTCGACCCACTTGTCAACTTGGAAATCGAAGGATACCATGTCCGACAAGTAGTGCTCAACTTTGGATCACAAGTAAACATCATGACTCGTGACACTTGGGAACAAATGGGTAGACCTCGACTCTATAAGTTAGGCATATACCTAAAACTAGCCGACCAGGGCCTAATTGAACCTATTGGAGTCTGGAAAAACGTTGACACAACTATAAAAGGAATTTCAACCAAAGTCGACTTCCAAATCATTGAACCTAAGAAAGGATCCAGTTCCTTGCCAACGTTAGTAGGTCAACCTTGGGGTAGAAAGATGAAAGGATTGATATCCTTGGACAAAGAGAGAACCAAATGAAAAGGAAATGGACAAAAGGTCATTGTACCTATTCACCCACCTCAAAGAGAATCTTGGACTGAACCTATCGATGAAGAAGTCGACGTCCGACAACTCTACCAGATTAAAAACAATGCAGATTATACAAAACCTAATATATACGGAGAACTTCATTTAGGCAACCAAGACTCAGTTGGTTATAATTCAGACACATAATTATATTATTGGGATATCGAGAACTACGAAACACAAGCAAGAGGGTGTTGGACTATTCAAAAATTGCAGAAAAAGCCCACCCAACACTGCTTCATAGTGTCCATTATCCCAAAAATATTTGAGAAGAAAATTAGGGAATACCCTACCTTACAAGCTACCATTGTAAATACTACACAAATACCAAGATACAAGGAAAGAGAATCACCAGGCATGCATGTAGAACAAGTTTCCAAAAATATTTGCGAACATGGCCGACTTCAAAGCCTGGTAGAAACTTTTACAGGACAAGCTGCTCGATGGTGGGATACCCATCAGACAAGACTGCAGACCTGGACAATAGCTTCGACTTACTTTGTCGAAAGGTTTGGAGGAAATAAGTTAACCCAACAGACTCAGATACCTATATTCACTCAAGGACAGAACCCCGAATATCATATTAAGACATGTGAAAGCGAATGGAAAAGACTTGGATACAAGGATGAACGAACATGGCCACATCTGTTCCCATCAACCCTCGCCGACTTACCAAACAAATGGTATAAAATGCAAAAAGCTAGAGGTGAAACATTCTTATGGCATGAACTCAGGGAAAATTTCATTAAAGATTTCAAATTTATACCACAAAATGAAAACTTGATCGAAACAACAAAACAGATTAAAGAATTTATACAACCAACCGAAAACAAACCCTTAAAATATAACCGACAGACAATGAAATGCAACAATATACAAACGAGGACAAAACCACAGTCGACAAGAATACAGTTAGAAAATGAAAACACATAAGGGAAAAGCTTTAAATGGAAATCAAACCATGTTGAAACAACCAAACCTACTTGTACAATCCTTAAAGTGGAAACAACTGACAAACCGGATACCGACAGAATGACTGTAGCCAACTTCCTTGCCACATTCTCACAATTTAAGGAAGGAATTCGACCAATTAATGAAGCCAAAGCACCAGAATGGCTAGATGCTAAAGTCAAAACTAGGGAATTTGACATCTCAAATGATGATTGACCAAAAATGGAAAAGATTGGTGACTACTGGAGTGAAGAGCAGACCACAGAGATAGTGAACTTATTAAAAGAGTTCCAAGATGTATTTTCTAGATATTATAAAGACCTCAAAGGCTTAGTCCATGAAATGGGAGAAATGAAGATTGATACTAAACCTGATGTTCGACCTATGAAGAAAAGGCCATATAAAATAGCTCACAAATACAAAGAGATAGTCAAAAAGGAAATTGATAACATGCTTGCAGTAGGCATCATCTATCCTATTGACCAATCAGAATGGGAAAGTCCAATGGTTGTACAGCCTAAGAAACATGATCCGACCAAACTAAGAATTTGTGTCGACTTCAAAGAACTAAATAAAGTAACACTGATAGACCCATTTCCAACTCCTTATGAAGATGAAATCTTAAATGAGGTTGCAGGACATGAATGCTACTCATTTTCAGATGGATTCTCAGGTTATAACCAAGTTCCAATAGCTAAAGAAGACCAGAAGAAGACAACCTTTGTGTGTGAATTTGGCTCATTTGCTTACAAGGTTATGCCTTTTGGATTAAAAAATGCACCTTCAGTATTTTCTAGAATTGTTGTCAAAACATTTCAAGAATATATTTACAAGACCATGGCAGTATACTTTGATGATTGGACAATATACTCCATGTTAAAGGATCATTGCAAATGGCCCAGGCTTATGTTGGAGAGATGTCGACAAATTCAACTCTCCCTAAACATCAAGAAATGCATATTTGTGACCCCCATAGGGATATTATTAGGGCACATTGTCTGTAAGGAAGGTATTAAGGTTGACTTTGCAAAGATCAAAACTATCCTCAACCTAAAACCACCAGTAAACCCAAAACAAGTCAGGGTGCTACTTGGCCACACAAGCTATTACAGAAAATTCATAAGATATTATTCAGATATGACCTATCCGCTTGAAGAACTATTAAGGGAAGATAAAGAATTCAACTGGACAGAGGAGTGCCACATATCATTCGAGAAATTTAAAAAAAAACTAGTCGAAGCACCAATCCTAAGGTTTCCAAACTGGTCGATCAAATTCCATGTTCATATTGATGCATCAGGCTTAGCAATAAGAGCAATCTTAACTCAACCAGGAGATAATGGAATGGATTATCCTATAGTTTACAGTAGTAGAAAATTAAACAAGGCTAAGAGAAACTATTCAACAACCGAAAGAGAAGCACTAGGAATGGTCTTTGCACTACAAAAATATTGACATTATATTTTAGATAACCCATTTATATTCTATATAGACCATCAGGCACTTAAGTATCTCGTCAATAAACCACTACCTCATGGTAGGATGTGTAGATGGCTACTATTATTCCAAGAATTCGAATTCGAAGTTGTTGTTAGACCAGGCAACTTAAATGCCAGTCCCGACCATTTATCTCGAATCGACATAGGAGAAGAGCTGACAGGAGTCAAAGATGACTTACCTGATGCACATTTATTTTGGATAGAAGTAGTCCCAGCATAAGTAGAAGAAATAGCCCAGTTCTTGGAAGATGGACATGCACTAGAAGGAATGAGTACGAAGAAGAAGGAGATCTTAGCTACGAAGGCTGCACCATACAGTCTTATAAATGGATTCTTATACAAAATGGGATTAGATGACATCCTCAGAAGGTGTGTACTAGAACATGAACAAGACAACATTATGCATGAAGCACATTATGGACCTGCAGGAGGACATTTCCAAGTAGACACAACTGCAAAGATGTCAACACTCCACAGAGATTGCAAAAATTTTGTCAGTCAATGTGACAGATGTCAATGACTAGGTCAACCCCTTCCTAGCACAGAAATGCCTTTGATATCAGTGAACCCAAGTTTTACATTTGAAATCTAGGCCATAGACTTCATAGGACCATTTCCTATACCAGCAACGAAGACTCAGTTGGTTATAATTCAGACACATAATTATATGATTGGGAGATCGAGAACTACAAAACACAAGCAATAGGGTGTTGGAATATTCAAAAATTGCAGAAAAATCCCACCCAACAGTGCTTCATAGTGTCCATTATCCCAAAAATATTTGAGAAGAAAATTAGGGAATACCCTACCTTACAACCTACCATTGTAAATACTACACAAATACCAAGATACAAGGAAAGAGAATCACCAGTCATGCATGTAGAACAAGTTTCCAATAATATTGGCGAACATGGCCGACTTCAAAGCCTAGTAGAAACTTTTACAGGACAAGCTGCTCGATGGTGGGATACCCATCAGACAAGATTGCAGACCTAGACAACAGCTTCGACTTACTTTTTCGAAAGGTTTGGAGGAAAGAAGTAAACCCAATAGGCTCAGATACCTATATTCACTCAAGGACAGAACCCAGAAGATCATATTAAGAAATGTGAAAGCGAATGGAGAAGACTTGGATACAAGGATGATCGAACATGGCCACATCTATTCCCATCAACCCTCGCCGACTTACCAAACAAATGGTATAAAATGGAAAAAGCTAGAGGTGAAACATTCTTATGGCATGAACTGAGGGAAAATTTCATTAAAGATTTCAACTTTATATCACAGAATGAAAACTTGATCGAAACAACAAAATAGATTAAAGAATTTATACAACTGACCGAAAACAAACCCTTAAAAGATAATCAACAGACAATGAAATGCAACAATATACAAACGAGGACAAAACCACAGTCGACAAGAATACAGTTAGAAAATGAAAACACATAAGGGAAAAGCTTTAGATAGAAATCAAACCATGTTGAAACAACGAAACCTATTTGTACAATCCTTAAAGTGGAAACAACTGACAAACCGGATACCGACAGAATGACTACAACCAACTTCCTTGCCACATTCTCACAATTTAAGGAAGGAATTCAACCAATCAAAGAAGCCAAAGCACCAGAATGGCTAGATGCTAAAGTCAAAACTAGGGAATTTGACATCTCAAATGATGATCGACCAAAAATGGCAAAGATTGGTGACTACTGGAGTGAAGAGCAGACCACGGAGATAGTGAACTTATTAAAAGAGTTCCAAGATGTATTTGCTAGATATTATAAATACCTCAAAGGCTTAGTCCATGAAATGGGAGAAATGAAGATTGATACTAAACCTGATGTTCGACCTGTGAAGAAAAGGCCATATAAACTAGCTCACAAATACAAAGAGATATTCAAAAAGGAAATTGATAACATGCTTGCAGCATGCATCATCTATTCTATTGACCAATCAAAATGGGAAAGTCCAATGGTTGTACAGCCTAAGAAACATGATCCAACCAAACTAAGAATTTGTGTCGACTTCAGAGAACTAAATAAAGTAACACTGACAGACCCATTTCCAACTCCTTATGCAGATGAAATATTAAATGAGGTTGCAGGACATGAATGCTACTCATTTTCAGATGGATTCTCAGGTTATAACCAAGTTCCAATAGCTAAAGAAGACCAAAAGAAGACAACCTTTGTGTGTGAATTTGGCTCATTTGCTTACAAGGTTATGCCTTTTGGATTAAAAAATGCACCTTCAGTATTTTCTAGAATTGTTGTCAAAACATTTCAAGAATATATTTACAAGACCATGGAAGTATACTTTGATGATTGGACAATATACTCCATGTTAAAGGATCATTGCAAATGGCTCAGGCTTATGTTGGAGAGATGCCGACAAATTCAACTCTCCCTAAACATCAAGAAATGCATAATTGTGACCCCCATAGGGATATTATTAGGGCACATTGTTTGTAAGGAAGATATTAAGGTTGACTTTGCAAAGATCAAAATTATCCTCGACCTAAAACCACTAGTAAACCCAAAACAAGTCAGGGTGCTACTTGGCCACACAGGCTATTACAGAAAATTCATAAGATATTATTCAGATATGACCTATCCAATTGAAGAACTATTAAGGGAACATAAAGAATTCAACTAGACAGAGGAGTGCCACATATCATTCGAGAAATTAAAAAAAAAAACTAGTCGAACCACCAATCCTAAGGTTTCCATGTTCATATTGATGCATCAGGCTTAGCAATAGGAGCAATCTTAACTCAACCAGGAGATAATGGCATGGATTATCCTATAGTTTACAGTTGCAAAAAATTAAAGAAGGCTGAGAGAAACTATTCAACAACAGAAAGAGAAGCACTAGGAATGGTCTTTGCACTACAAAAATATTGACATTATATTTTAGATAACCCATTTATATTCTATACAGACCATCAGGCACTTAAGTATCTCGTCAATAAACCACTACCTCATGGTAGGATTTGTTGATGGCTACTGTTATTCAAAAAATTCGAATTCGAAGTTGTTGTTAGAACAGGCAACTTAAAGGCTAGTCCTGACCATTTATCTCGAATCGACACAGGAGAAGAGCCAACAGGAGTCGAAGATGATTTACCTGATGCACATTTATTTCGGATAGAAGTAGTCCCAACAGAATTAGAATAAATAGCCCAGTTCTTGGAAGATGGACATGCACTAGAAGGAATGAGTATGAAGAAGAAGTAGATCTTAGCTCTGAAGGCTGCACCATACAATCTTATAAATGGATTCTTATACAAAATGGGATTAGATGACATCCTCAGAAGGTGTGTACTAGAACATGAACGAGACAACATTATGCATGAAGCACATTATGGACCTGTAGGAGGACATTTCCAAGCAAACACAAGTGCAAAGATGTCAACACTCCACAGAGATTGCAAAAATTTTGTCAGTCAATGTGACAGATGTCAATGACTAGGTCGACCCCTGCCTAGCACAGAATCGCCTTTGATATCAGTGAACCCAAGTTTTACATTTGAAATCTAGGCCATAGACTTCATAGGACCATTTCCTATACCAGCAAAAAGAATAGGAACAAGGTACATCATAACTGCAGTCAAATATGTAACTAAATGGGTAGAGATTGAAGTAGTCAACACATGTTCTACTTCGACCAACCAGTCGACATCTCTGGAGAAGTCATCTCCAAGCTGACAGGTCTCTCAAACATAGGAGACCCAGTACCAGTTGGTATTAAAGAAGGACTGGTCAAAGAACTAACTAGGTTTCCTTTGGGCAAAACTCGAAGGGGTTGATGATTAGTCAAATCACAACACGAACACCACAGATTGTGGCCAAAATAATAGCGATAACACTCACCCTGTCAGGTCAAGGAAGCAACCTCAAATTAGACATGCTAGAAGCTGTCAACACCATTGCGACAAATGGGAATTTATACAGATGGGATGAATATGTTGCCGACATGGTCAAGACCATCTGTGAAAGATGCCAAAAAACGGGCGGAATCATCAGGTTCCTCTCCCTCATTTTATGGATAGTCATGTACCATATTTGCCCAGAAGGAAACCCAATTTTTCAGGAATTGACAAGGTTCCACATGTGGAGATTCAAACCATTCTCCCAGAGAGGAACTTTGCAGGAACTTGAAGATGAAAAAGTGATGTTGGAGATCTGGTTTCAATAGCTCAAAGTCCACACGACTAGATGGAGGGTGCCTCAAAACATCCGAAGAAGTCTACCGACAAAATTCCACATCCAGCTAGAACTCGACCATACCTCAGTGTGGTACATGCAGGGTGATGACTCAAATGTAAAAGCCCTCGACTATTATCCATCGGTCAACCAGACACTAGTACAAGTGATCAATTTTGCCACGGAAAAACGTGGAAATATCCACGGAAAATTGTGGATATTGCCACGTCTAAGTGTTTTTTTTTCCATGGAAACAATTTCATCGCAATAGAGACGACCCCTAATTTGCGTTGCAAGAGCGAAAATGTTCTATATTTCATTAGATGTCTAAGCCGTCACTATATCCACGCCTGGCCGTCTCTGTATCCATGCATGGCTGTCTCTGTATCCACGCTCTGTATAAGGTTTTAGAAAAAAAATGCAAACCCAGGAATAACACGTCGTTATAGCCACGCCTTGTCGTCTCTGTATCCACGCCCGGTTGTTGCTGTATCCATGCTTTGTATAAGTTTTTTTTTTTTTTTAAATGCAAACCCTAGGAATAGCGACGGGGATGTTATACGTGTGACGGGCAGACTATACCTGGTCTCAATTCCCCTTACCCTTTAAATTATTTTGTTTACATAGAAAACATATAAAAAACTAAACATATAAACATTGAAACATCAAATCACATAAACATATAAACATCGAAACACAAGAAGGTAATCCATACAAACAATTTTTCATGTTAACATCGATATAAAATACATGTCATGATATTTTACAATTTTTTCTTCATGTGACTTTGTTTTTTTCGATTCAAAAAACCAACAAGTGGCATCTCAAATTCATCATTTTGCAATGTATCTGCTGATCCCTGTCCTTTTGTGGTTTGTGTAATTTGCGTGCGCTCATGTACCATACTCCTGGTATGTCGCTGAACAGGGCAAGGAGGCCACTGCGAACGGGAAAGAACTGCAACAACGAAAATACCATTTTTCTTAGGTTGAAAATTGATTCAAATCACTATTTCATTGTTTCAATAAACATTACAATATCGCTTTTTACCTGTTTGTCTATCTGTGAAGGTCGGTGTTCCGACTGCTTCAGTCGTTTTTTCCTCTTCTAGTTCATCCTCGTGAGCTACATGCTCTTCCATTTAAAGAATGAAATATGTAAGTATACGTAAAAAAATAAATATCTATAATCAAAATACATATATATATATTTCTAAAACTCACTACATGAATCCCTAGCCTGCTCCACATTATCATCCAACGGGTCCTCCCCAATATGAACTGGCACCCTCCCAGTACCGCTAGATTCACTGCTGCGGTTGCACTGTTGTTGCCAAACAAACATAAAAATATAGTTATTGGTCTACTGTGGGAAAATATGAAGCAATAATATTTCAAATGTCCTTATTCATTCTATTTACCTGCATTCCCACAATTGGGCTGATTGGAGTCTGCCCCAAGCTTTTTCTATGCTCAACCACACTTTCAAAACCATACTTGAAACCAATCTTGAGGTCTTCCTCGGTGGCGGCATCTGCGAACGTACTTCCCTGCAATATTGCAAAGAGAAGTTTATTATTAGAGAGGACGCAGCATATTATGTGCTAGTCTAAAAGGACTCAAGAACTCAAAGTTCAATACTGTTCAATATGCTTAAAAACAATGAAAACTATTCTAAGAAAACTATGAATTTAATTAGCAGGCACAAATCTCAAACCCCAACACTTGGTAATATTTTGAAAATTTATAAAAAGGAATATTGCAAATTCTTACGATTCGGTGCCTTAGTTTTCTGTAGCCACCCTGGCCCAGTTTATGCTGGCCAACCTTATCCATTCTTGCCTTGGTTGCCTTTGAGGTGTCAGGCATCTTTTTTATGAAATTTATGACATATGTTAAATGTATGATTTGTTGCTTGACACAAAACATAAAATAAAATTGAGCATACCGCAATAGTATAAGTATATGTCATGTACCTTGCTTTATCAGTCCGTGGTTGTTTTCCCTGATTTCTTAACAAAATAAATTTGGCATCAGCCATAAATGCCTTCCACTCTTGCTCCGGTACCATGGGAGGGCGCTCATGCTTGGGGTTATCTGCCAGTTTTCCCCGATATTGGGCCCTGGTATATTTCAAACCATCTCCAGGTAACTTTAAAACCACTTTCTTATTGAAAGTGTCACCGAACAAGAAAATCATGTGTCGCTTATCCGACGGCTAGAACTGTTTAAAAAAAAAAAATACAAACGTAGAATCCTGTTCAATAATTTAATTCCCTCTATAGAAGAGAGATGTATGTATAGTAATCTATTTTTGTTGAAGAACATGGAAAGCCTCGTAAAACAAATGAACTCAAGCAAGGAGGTTAACTTATCTATTAAAGAGCATCTACTTACAAGTGCAACTGATATGTAGCACTCTCATTTGTCAAAGCTGCAACCATGCATGTACAGGAACTTGAAAGTATTAACATGTTTTCTAAATGCAAGGGGAAACATTGCATTACGTAATGGTTTAAGAAAAAATTATATTTCAAACAGGAATGAAAACAACTCAAGGTATACGAATTTGCCACAGGAAGATAATGAATGCTTGTGAAACAAATTGCATGTATATGCAACGCTTTGAGATGCCGATAGCAATATTCATTCACTATTATTCAGCATTGTAACCAAAATTCAAAACTCAATCTAAAACCACAGATACTATACAAAATTTGTCACAAGAAATGAATGAAGGCACACGAAGCAATCATGAAACTGTTGTTTTATACTAAATAATAAATACTAGTTGGCTGTTAAATTCAACAATTAATAAGAGTGTCTTGCCCATAGCAGCGAAGAATTTCTGTTCGAGTTGCATGTTTTTGCTTTGCATTCCTCTATGGTGCAGAGCTCTTAAATTTCATGAAATTCCCACAGGTCATTGGGAAGATCAAGTCCATATATGAATGCCAAAATCATAGAACGTGAAGAAATACTAAGCGAAAGGTGTAGAAAACCCTCACCTACACCAATTGCATATACATTTTTAAGACCTCCCATGACTTCATGTGTGACAAGGTCTGGATTGTCCCATACTGTAAAATGTGGCTGACGAAGGAAATTTGCTAGGGGTTTTGCCCACTTCTTTGATCCGCATATTCGGGCATTAGCATACTCCTTGTTGTATACTTCCGACGCTACTATATTTGGTCCTCCAAGATAGAGTATATTTGATAAAGGGACATTCGCTGGAAACCAGAAACATGGATAATAATATAAATATAAAATAAATCCACAGCAAGTAATCCATTTTCATCTTCTTCAGAATGGATTGATCACTGTAGCCAGAAGTAAACAATCAACGCTACAAAGATAGACAGCAGAATTTGAAAGCAATACGACGACTCTCAAACTAGATTGAGATGCACACCCCAAATATAATAGACATACTGACGAACAAATTCT
The DNA here is from genome assembly GCA_001517045.1 of Pseudotsuga menziesii. NCBI lineage: Eukaryota > Viridiplantae > Streptophyta > Pinopsida > Pinales > Pinaceae > Pseudotsuga > Pseudotsuga menziesii. The sequence goes on along the minus strand of LPNX010060618.1, from coordinate 7,397 downwards.
ATTACATCAGAGTGCATAATAACAAGGTCAAAGTGGATAATAGGCAAGGCATTCTACTAGAGTTTATTGATAGTTAAAGTAGTTGACACAAATTTACAATAACCTAGACAAGAGATGCATCTGTTTTTGTTTCGACTTCAATTTTGAGAAGGGGGAAGCTTAAATGCATACCCCACACTTGTTAGATGCCCAAGTTCTAGCATAGCTTAGGAGATATAAAAATGATTGTCAAGTCCCCAATACTAGATTTGAAAATTCTAATCTAAAGACATGAGGAAATCTCGGACATGCTTCCAAGCACCTCCAAGTGCAGGTGACTGCGTCTATATTAGCAACCCATGAAAGTAAAAGACAATTAGTCAAACTTAGACATACTTTGTATAAAGGTAATAAAATATAGCTTTCTAGGCAAATTTTGCTCCTGGCTGGAGAAACAATCTTAAAGTTTGGTCACAAACAATCAAACATGTGCTTATTTGTTCGATTATTTAGTCTGTCTGAGTTTTTTTATCTATTCAGCTAATTTTATGAAGTTTAATTCTGAACATGTTCCGTTTGTCAAATATCATTGGATACTTCCCAGGAAAAACCTTTTCCCATCTATATTGACCACAAAGGAAAGATTTTTGACTATAATTCACAATGAAAGGATTTCTTTCTGACTGCTAATAAATTGTCAGTATGATTTAATTTTCCACAACATGTGTGGAAGTCGTATAATATTCAAATATAGTCATAAAAAGAGGGCTAACCTTGTAGTCATAAGAAGGATTTTGTAATCAAGGAATAGCATTGTAGAAACTTTGTGGCCACTTGTGTAGCTTCACATATTTTCTAATTTCATAAATTTTAACTTTCGATGAAAAGCAAGGTTGAAACAGAGCACACACACTCTTATAATGGCCATGGTGGGCAATAACCTTGCACTGCAGCAACTACTTGCATAACAGCTTACTACTCCAAATCAGAGAAACTAATAACTAGATCACTGCAGAAAGTTGTAAGTTGTAACACAGTCCAATGGACACACAAGGGTGTAGTGGATAAAATAGGGAATTGACAGATCAGGGGGGTCGAATTGGTCAAAATCGGCAGTTAAACCTTCAATTCAATTCAGAATGGGAATCTCCTGAGTTCCATTCTCATCCCGTGAGTTTCAGTGCTCTTTTACGAATGCTACAGCCACAACTTTCAGTTGATGAAAGAATGGAGGGGGCTGGTGTTTCCGATATGTCCTATGAAAAACACTTCCTTGAACATTTTCACAAAGCATGCTTTAACCTATTACATGAACTTGTTATGAGGCACGCCTTATCCATCGAACTTGAAGAACACCTAGTAAATCAAGTTCTGAAGGTAGAGGATGGGACGTTTTCTTATACTGATGATGCTCTTGTTCTTGTAGCTCGCATTCTTATTATAAGGACATCCACAGGGTCCAGTTTGGGAGATAACTCCTTAAGACTCAAAATCTGCAAAGGCTACGCTGGTTTTATTGTTGAGAAAGTGAAAGCTACATATTCAGGGTGCTTAAATATCCAAGAAGTTTGTGCAAGTCTTCCATCCCTATTTCATTTGAATTTCTTCTCATGGCTTTTCATTCTTCAAATGCATTTGAAAAAATCAAAATGGCAGAGAATATGTTTTCTACCCTCAGCAATGTAAGTTGTCCTCCAGTGGAACTTAACATCACACAATTGGTTTGCTGGTATTTGCTAATTTCAAGACTGATGTTGATTCTTCGGCACATGATTCTCCACTCTACAACCTTCCCATCTTGGTTGATGTTCTATCCATAGAGATAAATCTATACAGTTTAGTACGAATTTTCTTGCGTGGTGGGACTGTAGCAGTAAAAGATTACCTATGACCACAAGATGTGGAGGAGGGTTCAAAACATATATCAAGACAAACCTGTACGAAGATGGATCCTTATCAATGCCAATATACATAAAAAGACAGAATTCATGCCAGTTTGGAAATTTCTGTTAATGATTAAAAAATAGGAAAGAGCTCCCTTTTCACCTCAACTATTTGTTTCTATCAACATAGTTCCATATGCTAGTTATTACATAACAATAATCAGAGCTAAATTATCGCACAGGAAAGATCTTCTTTCAATTGATTTAGGCAACCAGTGTTGGAAAATCCCGTGTCACTTCCATATGGACTAGATTTGGTAGGTCTAGGAAACCTTTCTTTGCTTTGAGCTGGCCTAGGCTCAATTTTGATACCATGCACCTGTACCTTTAATGGACTATTATTTTTCTCGTTCTTTGCTGTAGCAACTGCAGAAGCCTCGTCTGCAATCACGTTCGCTGTCAAAACTAGAGCTCTATAACAGTCAAAGGTTTTCCAAAACTAATAATTCAAGCAATATAAATATATGTAGTACATGATTATGTTGTACCATAAAAAATTTGGATTCAAAATTTTGCAAAAAAATTGCAAAGCTCCCTTCCGATGGAATCTCTTCAGTGGCAAAACAACGCATTTTGGGCAAGGTATTGTGAAGGTATAGAGCACATTATAGGTCCTTTAATCTGGCACTAAAGTTTATCAGACTTTAAATTTCCTGACTTCTCTGAATTCCATGATTGTTATGCTTTAGGAATAAATTTGTCTCAGAAGTTGGGCATTTTTAAAGGCATTTTGAGAATTCCAAATTCTTAGACTCAATTATACTAAACAAGAACAGGAGTTTGAATTAAAACCTATTTTAGGACAATTTTAAATTGACATGCATTGCAATCTTCTATAGGACCTTTAAGAATGTACCCATAAAGATGTCTAGCAGTTTATATCATAAAAAAACCAGCCAACATATTAATATGCATAACCTTCCAGTTTTATTGCTAGACTGAGCAACAATCTGACAAATTCCAACAAAAATAGCTTCCAAAAAGAGAGGGAATTATGCCCACACTTATGCTATACATCTCCAATTGCAATAAAAAGGACCAATCTGCTAAAAAGGAAGGCAAATATTTGAGAGGGGCCAACAAAGCCAAATATTGAACTAGATTATAACTACTTCCAAATTTTTATTTCTTGTCAAAGTATAGTGCACAATGAGATATATCTGCCTCCCAAATGTTGGAGAGAATCTATCATACAGTGAACACTGAAGAATAATGCCTTCTATGATATCAGTTTGGGTACCATCAAACACAGCTGTGAGCATGGCTTCTAAGAGCCTCCTTTGGATCTACCCAAAAGTCTAGTAACACCACAAAATAGATTGCCTCTCGATGTTGAACTTAGCTGAAAACTATCAAATCAAGAAATCCCTGAATGGCTGAAAGTTGACCCATTGAACATGTAGTCAATTTGACAATTACACATCTTAACCTTAGCATCCCAAGAAGTACTGCAAACACTGAATTGTGATGTAGATGGACACATAAACGAAAAATGTCGGAAGTTTCATCAGAGACAATGTATAAAAAGGTACAAGTCTAAGAAAGTAGCAATGATAGCAACCAAGATAGAAGGTCAAGACTCAAGAGACAGAAGACAGCTCTGATGTGGACAAAAACCTTGTCTATATTGTAATGCAGAAGCTAAGGGAAAGGAGAGAAAGGAATGCACCCTTCCAAGTCAAGGTTCATCCTTCAGGTAAGAAAAGGAAGGTAAATGCTGATGAAGATCCCTATTTCAAAAGGCAGTTATAGCAAAGAGCTGTCAAACTTGTTAAAGATAATGCAACTACAAGACCCATTTTAGAAGACATGTTAAGATTATGAATTCAAGTCTTAAACTTCATTTAGTGTGTGTCTTGACAAGAGAAAATTCGAGATCTGATTAAGTGAATGTTCTAAGGGTTTACTGCTGCTTTGGCTTGACCTCCAGGGTTCTTGCTACTCCTTGGAGTGGGCCTTGACCTTGTTGCTGCTCCTTGGAGTGGGCCTTGACCTTGTTGCTGCTCCTTGGAGTGGCCATGACCTTGTTGTTGCTCATTGGGACTAGGTCATGACCTTGCTGCTGCTCCTAAGTCTGGGCTGTGACCTTATTGTTGTTTTTTAGATTGGGCAAGACCTCTTTGTGGGTTGCTAAAGACTGGGCGTGACCTCTGTATGGATCGCCAAGCTAAGCCATGATCTCTTGTTGGACAGTTAAGCTGGGTGTGACCTCCTTATGGGCTGCCAAGCTAAGCCATGACCTTATTGGACTGTTGTAGGGTGAATTGTGAGCCTATTGTTGAGTGCTATGAGCATGAACTGTAACCTCTGCTGCTGGTTTAGGGCCGCAAGGATTCCATGGACTATCTTATGGGTTGCATCCTCGCTGTGGGTCTATCTTGTGGACTTAACCCTCATCTTGGACTGTCCTATAATTTTCAGGGTTTGTAAGGCTACATCAAAGAAATGGAATCATGTCTTTAAGACATAGCCACTCCAAGCATAAACCCAAGGACCCTCTTTGGGGTCTACATTGACCAGCTAGAATCCTTCATCCACAAGCACATTAAGGTTGGAAATGGCTTCCTGTTTCCTTCTATATCAAGTGTTGATTTCCCTGCTCCTTTCACCAATTGGTGCAAGGATATCAACTACTACTGAAAACAAAATTAGCTGCCTCAAAATGAAAGCACCAGTGAGC
>LPNX010060609.1:28856-39087 GCA_001517045.1 Pseudotsuga menziesii | reverse complement strand
ATGATTCAGTTGCACTATGTTGACTTTTTGGAAAATTTTCATGGAAGATACATAGTGAATATCTTCAAAGGAGAGGAAAGTTGTGTTTTCAATGGTGTAATATCTATGTTTCGGGACTCTGCGTCAGGCCCAAAATCTTCTGGATATTCATTAATGGAAAAAGTAAATTTTGTGTGTTCAAAAGATAAGTAAATGTCCATCATTACCTCACAAGCATGAGGCATGTCATGACCAGTCACATCAATGCATGCTCAAGCTCTAGTTCATAAGGACGAAAATATTCCCACTTCTAGAAATCAGAGGCTTTGTTTTCCTTTGTGTACTAAACATATAGTTATTTAGTTACAGTTTAGGAGCTTTCAGATTAGTAGTAGAACTATTTTGTTGACTTTTAGATGTAAGTGTTAATATCCACCATGTCTAGTATTAACACTTGTCACATAAGCAGGGGTTTGCTTGCAACTATCTCAGTCCATTATGAAAAGAACAGAAGTCTGTAGAAACTAAGTGTAAACAACTTCAAACTAACATGTTGCTTGATACATGATAAACACATGGAGAAAATGAGGGGCCTTTTTTTTTTTTGTGGGATCAAGATTGGCACTTCTTAACTCTTTGTTGTTATCTTGTATTTAGGGAATCCATTAAGTAGGATGGACCCATGACGGTATACCCTTGACTAATATGCCACCAAAACAGGCCTGTTTTGGCATTTGTTGTGGCCCAGATAGCCCAGAAGCTCTCTGAATGCTCTCCTTTTGGACTAGAAACATTGGGAATGTTCCCAACATTTCCAATGTTGTTCCCTGCCAATCAGAATTTCCTTGCATGTTCTAAAGTTCTCTGGAACAAGGGACCTAGATAAACAATTCAACCAACAGTGGGAATGAGTTCCCCTGCAACTATGGAAAATACATTATACAGATTGCACACAGCATCTCCAGACTAAAAGGTAACCAAGAAAACAAAAAGGGAATGTGGCATGCAGAAGTAAATCAGCAATGATGAATGTAAGTTACTCATACTCTTTGTGTTTGTATTTCTCATTTAATGCTAATTCACAGTAACTAGAATACCAGAATATACCGGTACACAGGAGAAATCTGTGGCCAATAGCATGTATGAATTGTACTATTAAGTACATGACACAAAATAGCATGCAAAATTTATCAGTAATGATTTTAGACAGAGATAAAATGATTACTTCCATAGTCATAGGATTCACCTAAAGAACAATAGGAAGCTGCTCTCGTGGCTTTTTCCGTTCAGATCCATGTTCCAGCCACACTTCAAAGGCCGTTAGCTGTTCTGTGAATAAAGGACTTGGCTAGAAAATGAAAAGGAAGTTACAAGTTAGAAGAGATTATGCATGGATTATATAAGAGTTTGCAAAAAGGATTCCACTAGACCTCAACTATTTAGGATCATTTTTCTTTTAACTTTTTAAGATATGCAAATTTATATCTATTTCACTGTTAAAGAGTTTTTCAATCATGCAAAAGTCCAAAAGCTCTCTGAATGCCCCCATTTGGACCAGGTACATTGGGAATGTTCCAAACATTTCCAATGATGTTCCCTGCCATATAGGAACCTTCCATACATGTTCCAATGTTCTCTGGAATGAGGGAACTAGTGAAACAGGTGTTGAAACCAACAGTCGGGATGAGTTCCCATGAAACTATGGAAAATACATTATGCAGAATGCACACAACAAATAAAATTCATCTTGTTAGGAACCTACTTGAAACTCCACATTTGGATCGTTGAGAAAAGTTGGAAGCTAAGAAAGGCAAATTTCTGCTGCCATATCCCATGCATCCCTAGACAAGCAGATGCAATAATAAGCTCAATCAACAAACCATTTAGACATGGACATTAATGATGAAAGTAAGATTTCAGATTTCCAAAACACATTACCACATGGGATGTTGATGAGTAGGTGGCAAATGTGGAAAAGAAATGGGAGAACATTTTGCAGTGCACATGATGCGTTCTGCAAGCAAGAAATTTCGGAAGAGACTTGCAACTAGAAGGTCTTGTCGAAACAATCTCTGAAACAGTTCTGCAACAAATGCACTTTGTCAGCACATTTCATGTACTTATTATGATATTAATAATCTTTTACTTTATGGCATTACTAAGACATACAAAACATATAACATGCTACTTAAATTTAGAGCTCATTACCACGAGGTAAGACATTCCATGCAATAGTATCAGTCACTACTGTAAATATCCAATTTTGAGGGATCAAATTTGTTGAGACCAAAAGCGAATTCCTAAACCAATTAAAAAAAAGGGAGGAGAATGGAACTCGTGACCAGGGCCCTTGAGGTGAAGCATGCAGGCGATGTGCTCAAGAACATAACCGAGGCCATCGTTGGAGAGGAGGAGATCGGTAGTGAACTTCGAACATGTGCGAGGCAGTTTTTTCACCTTGCGAGCTTCGGCCGAGGGGGTATCTTGCTGCTGCTTCTTTCCTCCTACTGCTAAGGAGGAGGAGGGGGGGAAATTGGGGGGCTTAGATGTAGTTGGAGCAAATGTGTAGTCCCGAGACCAATGACCTGACCTTCCACACTTGTAACACCCTGTTGGTGCCGTCGCCGATGAGGCATTGTTAGTCTTCATCTTCTTCTCCATTTCAATTCCAATTCCGATTTCATTCCCGGCCTCTACTCTCACTCACTCACTCAGCCTCTGGATCAACCATTAGGTCTCCATTTCCATTTTCCCTCTTCTCTTTAAGCGGGAAACCTTTTGTGGCAAAATTATGATTATTAACCAAAAAAACATAGTTATTTAATATAATAATAATAATAATATAAATAAGGGGCAAAACTCTTGGATTTTTATTGCATCTATTAAGGAATGCGTGAAATTGAATGTTAGAGAACCTTAAAAGTGGTTGTAAATCCTTATACTTTGCAGAATATGTATAGAAATATGATGGAAAATGTCTTTAGAATATGTATGTTTATAAAATATGTATGGGTATTTGCATAGCGAGATTGCATATTCGTAAGGATTTTTCTTAGTCGAGCAAACACGGTATGTGGAAGGACGACAAATTATGGAGGGCATAATTTTTGCTCATTATACAATATATTTACTGAAAACCTCTAAGAAGGTGGGCATGTCATTGAAATTGGACATGTCCAAAGTCTTTGATAAAATATATTGTCATTATATTCACTAGGTTTTGCTAGCATTTTCTCAACATGTTGGATGAATTGTATCTTCTCTCTAATGTCCTATGTTTCCTTTCCCATATTGGTCAATGGATCTCCTTTGTAAACTTTCACTCCTTTGCAAGGTATAAAGCAAGGGTGTCCCCTATCCCATTTAATTTTTATCCGTATGGTTGAAGGATTAGGATGAAGAGACAAAGCTATTATGGTTCCAGACTACATTAAGGGCCTCCGAATTCATGGAAGTGATCTAGTTGCATATCATCTTCGATTTATGGATGACACAATTCTCATGGGTGTCCCCTCCATGCAATAAGAAAAACTATTAAAAATATCCTAAAATATTTTTTTGTGGATTTAGGTGCATTGATAAACAAAGGTAAGTATCAAATCTTATTTTCCAATACTGATCCCCTCATTGTTCAACACAATATTTATCATATTCTCAACTTTGAGAGGACATCCCTTTAATCCAAATACATGGGTTCTCCACTAATCAATAATTATTTCTGTAATATCTCTTGGGAGGAGCTTCTTTCTAGGTTGCCAGAAAGACTCTCAAGCTAGACATTCCTATCCCTCAACCTTACGAGTTGATTAACTCTAATCAAATGTGTTCTTCAATCAGTGCCTATGTATATTCAAAATATATACATGCATTCACTTAGAGCCACCCTGAAATTGAAGGTTCGATTGTAGGGGCTAGTATTTGGTGGCATTGTTTACATAGTAAGGATTCCCTATGGGGTAATATTTGGAAGAAAAATTATGTGTCAGATGTGGTCAATTAGGACTTGATAAGACTAGAAGGAAATATAATTAAATCTCTTATTTGGAACATTTCATTTCCAAATAATGCTTTGATTGAAAACCATTGCTTCCAAAAAATTAGATATGGCCATATGGCCTTGTTTTGAAATGATTTTGGAAACAACTTCTGAAGCTTATTGAAAGACTAGAAAAATCGTCACTAATCCCAATCCTCCATGAAAATAATAAGATATAAGTTAGTCAATCTTGGAAATCTAGAATCCTTGATTGAAGATGCATATTGTGGATTCCCAAGCATGATTGGTCAAACTTACATGTCTACTTAGATTGTGAAGGTTTTTGGGTGAATCTTGAACAAAGACAAATACAAGTAAAAAATGAACTTGACCAATTATGATGTGGATACAAGGATGGGGGGAACTTATTTCTAAACGAATCCTACTCCATATTGATAGGGAATTTCAATGATTGGGGGGGTTTTGGGACCAAATATGGAAAAAGAACATATAGCTAAAGATATACACCTTTCCAGGTTGCCAGAAAGACTTCTTGAGCTATAAATTTTAAACTCTACCCATGTAAAAAGGATTTTTCCTTTTCACTCTTCTCATGAAAAATTTCACAGAGATGAATAAAAGGGAAGTTGACTGTGACTGACAAAGTGCATTTGATGTTATGTGATTCTACATCCCAGTTGCAGTCTAAATTAGAGGATGTCAACTCAGTTCTTGCAAATTACTGAAGGCAACTTTTTGGAAGTTGAAATATTACAATAATTTTAGTCAATCGTTTTATCACTTCCCTTCAATATATGTGATTAAAAATGCAGGTATCCTAGAAGGCTGGAAGCTAGTTTTTTCTCTGAGAAAGATCCCAGTTTCAAGAGAGGACACATTTTGGATAGAGAAGACATCTAAAGATACTTCATTACTCACACTTTGTGAGCGGTTAGCTTTTTGTGTATTGAAGGATGGGCAATCAAGCGTTTTGCTGAAAATATTGACATCCCTTTTGAGCATGCATGTCGAGGCACTGCGAAAAGTTGTGATTTTTGTTCTTGAGGGAAAAGAATGCGAAGATGATGCACTGTTTTCACTAAATTTTCTGCTTCAAGCAGGTTATGACAAGTCAAAGCAGGACTCTTGTTGGGGAAGCTAGGAGCTAGCTTTAAGCTTATAGAGTCTGTACTTGGAACTCTGACAAAGTTTAGAGGAATTGTGAGAAAAGAAAACACAGGGAACCTGAACAAACTTTTTCTGAGCTCCTCGTTGCATGGTTTCCCATCACATGTTCATCCAGGGAGTGCATCTGTGGTCTCTTCTACCCTCTCTGTTGAGGGATTTTTGTATACAATTGAGCAATTTTTCAAAGCAAGAGATGCATCTGGTGGTGTATCATATTCATTTGTTTAAATCTCAAATGGGTCTATGCTCATTTTCACTAAAGCATAGGACCTCATCATTAAGAAAAGTAAAACTGATATCAGCATACAGGTCCTAGCACTCATCACTGTTTGAATCTCTATGTGGAACAAACTCTGAAGAGGTAGTTTTCAAATATTGTATAATTACCCCTTTATTGGGTATATAACATGCCACCCCTACTCACTTCTTGTTGATGAGCAGTTACTTAACATCCAATGAGCAGTTATTACAGTCAATGCTCTAGGATATATTCTTGGAGTTGCTGAGTTCTGGAACAAATTTGGGGAACTCACTTCTTGCTGATGAGCAGTTAAAGGTAAAAGTTCAATGTAAAATTCCTAATGTCTAAGACAGTTATGGCCAGTCTCATAGATTTACTTTTGTTGAGCAGTTATGGCCAGTCTCATAGATTTACTTTTGTCTGAGTAGTAATTATGGCTAGTCTCATAGATTTACTTTTGTTTGAGCATACTGACATTGAAAGGTTAAAAACCAAAATATTTCTTAACTGCCTTTTAAACAATATAGATGGGACTTATTATGCTTTTAATTATCATGGTAGCAAATTCCAGAAAACAACTGTAAGCTATTTTAATAATGAGTTTAGTGAATTGGGGAAAAAACCTCAAAAATATGCATCAACCAAGTCTTTATTGACTTTCTCTTGTCAATAACAGTTTCGCTGCCAACTTCCAAGCGACCAATTTGTTTTGGATCAATTTCATACTTTTCCAAAAGCAACGTTACTGCTGTCAAACTGCAGGCATTCATACAAGGAATCAGCTCATAAAATTATTGGGAAATATCAAACAAGCATGATATAACCTCTATCTTGTGAAAATATTATTCTACTACCATACACAAGTACCATACACGAGAATAAAATGTATAGTTGCCTCAAAATATACGATAATGAAACAATGAATGAATAGAAATTCAATGGTAATAGGCAGTGAAAAAATATGTACAAGATTGTCAAAATGCCATACAAGATATTAGAAAATCTTGTTCTTACCTCATAGAAATAACATCTTCCAAGTCTGTGCAGAAAGTCATGTAGTCTTGTCCTAGACCAATTGTATATTTTCCTTTACTTACTCCATCAAAAGTTTCCAAGTCCTCCTACAATTAAGGGACGGAAGAATGTAAATAAATTATTTTAACTGCAAAAAATAAGAACTAGAAAACATCAAGGGGTGTGCATCCAACATTTCATGGATATCAATGCATACAGTTAGAGAACAAAAAGGCCAACAAATCAATTTGTCAAAATGCAAAAATAATGAAAATCAGGCCATCACAGCCACAGCATAATTAGATTAAAGCTTCCTCTTCTACCCAGTGGGGAAGCCAAAAATACCATCTATATTAATCTTTCAAAATCTTTGCCATGCAGTGAAATTGAAAATAAAGGTAGCCTGAGTCTTCAAGAAACTTACTGAAGAACCTAGACTAACACATCACTGGATTGGAGGAACTTGGTCAATGTAACAGATAATTAGGGTTATAGTTCACCTAGTTATACTTGGTTTTCCAACTCAAGAATGATAAGGACACTAAAACAGCAGGGATATTTTTGGAAATATCTCGTATGGAAGACTGACAAAATAGAAAATGCATGCCACTTGTATAAAGAATCATCTCTTCCTTATGATTGAATCATATTATAATTTCTGAGTTTTGGGCACCTGATTAATTCCTCAATATTTAGTTATATCAAATTCTTTGGATTGAGAAATTGCTGATTTGAAAATTAAGTCATTACACCTGTGTACTCTAGAGCACCAGCCTCACAACGAATGGTTTCTAATCATTAAAAAGAAGTTGGCATGTCAAAGTTAAACTAGCATGCAAGACAGGCTGATAGTTTGCAAAACCCTAATTGCCTGGGAGAAATAGTAAACTAGACCTCATCTCAGAGTATTTAGCATGTAGTAGTCTGATAGCATTATAACGTGCTTGACTCCTCTATCACACATTTGCATAAATTGGCAGTGAGGGTGCTTTCACAAGTTGTTAACTCTTCTTTTGCAGAGAGGTGTTGAAGCACCTATAACTTCATCCACAACAACTGAACACAGTGATCATTTGCTTCTTAAATTGAAAGGAATAATAAGTCATACTATCTCATGTGTCTGCTGATTGAAAGCCTTCCATACACTTCCATATAAGTGTCATCCCCCAACTCTTTTATGACCTTGTAACTACCAAAGATCAAAAAGTATGTCACTAAGAGTCTTAACTAAAGACAACAGAAAACACCACAGAAAATAAAGTCTTAGAAAAATCTTGTCCCTAATTACACTAAAGGGCAATCAAACCAAAGGAATTTAAATGAACTTACAAAAACAACCCCAAACTTAAAACCTAGAACATAAGAAATAAGAAACTCCCAAGTATCCTCAACAGTGAATAAGCCTACAATCGAAAATCAAGAACCAAGAGCGAGAAACCTGCAAATAAGGCAAATGAACCAGAAAAGACCTCCAACAGTCAAGATCTTGTTACCAAATCCACAAATGTGGAAAACGAACTCAAAGAAGCAATTAAGGAGCAAGGATGAACCTCCTCACCTCTCCTCCTCCGACCTACAAGTTTAGATGAGGTGGAATTTCATTAGAGTAGCTATAATAGTGAGTATTTTTGTACAAGGGATACAAGTATATTTATGGAAAAATTATGTTATAAGAAAAAGGAAGCATTTCATTATGGTACTGAAGAAATTGGAAGACTTGGAGGAGATAGAAAACAAGAAATTGGAAAAGGGCAAGAGGATGCTAGGAAGCAATTTGATTATCAAGGAAACAAAAAAACTGATACAAGGACTTAGACATACTGAAAATAAGATGGGATCATCAACACCTAGGACAAAGGGGACTTCAAGAGAATGTTATCATCAGTATCAAAGTCACCATTTGCAATTTTGCACTAGTAGCAAAAGTTGTTCTAGACATCAATATTCCTCCAAATAAAGTCCAATAGATGCAAATATTGCAGCAGCAAATGTTCCTAATCAAACTTGAGTAGGATCTAGTCAAAAATAGAGAGATGGTAGCCTAGGTTTCAATTGATGTCATATTTAGCCTCTTACTATAGTTTGTCATTTAGTGCTTTTGTTATTGGCATTAACAACAAAGCACGTGGTCAAAAATGTCATGAAGTGTTCTCTAAGGGGTCACAGCTAGTTGGAAAACAGTTGCCCACAACCATTGTGTAGAAGTCACCTCAATGAGTATAAAAGGCCCTCGTTTTTAAAATGAAGGTGTCATCAAGGACATTGGGTGGCAAACCTCTATTCTATTGACCACCTTGTCTAAATGTGTAAACCATTGTTATTATTGATAAAGTTGTACCATTCTTGACAGTGCCTTAAATATTACTTCATGTGCTCCTCCATTTATTTCACATGTATAGACTACGATGTTTACTATTTTTTAATGTCATTACTCTAAATTTATAGCCACAAGGAAAATTTTATGCTTAATAAAGATTGAGAAATTTTGAAAAGCTAGTCTAATGATAACCCTAAGCCAATTTACACTAACTATAAAGTGTGTTGGCATTACAGTCATATTCATATCCATGGGCTTATCCAGCAAAAAATAAATCAACTATGTTGAAGATTCTATATGGATATCTGGATGATTATACAACAAAAGGTTCTCCTCCTAATTGTTGCATATAGACGGACAAATTCTCAACACTGACTAATGAAACTCATTCGCTTTGTTGAAGATTCTATATGGATATCTGGATTATTATATAGCAAAAGGTTCTCCTCCTAATTGTTGCATATAGACAGACAAATTCTCAACACTGACTAATGAAACTCAATCGCATGCTATGGCCTCATGCTGTGTGACCTGTACAACTTCAAGATGTAATTTTTAGATAGCAACTAGGAAAAGATGAAACTTACTAGCATAAGATGAAATTTTTAGATAGCAACTAGGAAAAGATGAAACTTACTAGCATAAGATGAAATTTTTAGATAGCAACATTGCGACCAAAGATGAAACTTACTAGCAATATAAGATGAAACTGCATGACATCTTTTATCAACAGCCATATTCGAATGAACACTTAACTTTTACTATTTGAGTGTCTGGAAAGTGAAGTTGTTTCCATCCACTAAGCTTTTTATCTAATTCCAATCCAGCATATCTAGAAGCCATAAAACCTCACTGTCGGAGTTTGCAGCATCGCAAAAGTCCAATTCAATGCCAAAGACGTCCATGTTGCCGTCTTGAGCATCCACCAACAGCAGTGCAAACTAGGCTATGATCTCTGATACAAATGGATATGAGGGAGAAAATTGCAAATAATCATAAGCAAGGGCCCTGTATGCCGGTCCATCAACATAATCGAAGCCAGATTTATCAATAATGCAAGCAACTTTATCACTGTCTCTTCACCCTACGAGAAGAGAAACACAAATGCTCTCACTGAACACAACCCGAAACCTGGGACTCACGGGAATTGTCATCTTGCAAGTTAGGCTTCTCAAATGATCCCTCATCATATCGTAAATTCCGGGAGGAGGGTTTATAATCCCTGACTGAAGGAGCGTACCGGGGACTACATCTGAATAAACCGACTTATCATCCAGCCATATATCAACATAGAATTCTATATCATCAAAGGACAATATGGGAACTAAGAGGGGGCTACGCCGCCGCTTGCAGAGACTCATGTAAAGTTTATGGTAACCTTGAGAAGCCCCAATTGGAGGAGATCCCTTGGTTTTGCAAATAGATAGCCATTTCTTTGCACACAAATTCTTCCAAAAATTATCATCTTTGGCTAGATCTCTCCTCCGCGTGCATACACACATATAGAATGCTAGGT
>LPNX010060609.1:0-28674 GCA_001517045.1 Pseudotsuga menziesii | reverse complement strand
GGTTGCAACAAAATAAATGTGGTTATTTCTTCAAGACTAATTGGTTTAGATGTTAAACCATACTCAAGAACAATGAGGACCAAATGAACATTATGGACCATACAGATGAACGATTAGGACCAAATGAACATTATTTCCATTATATTGAGAAAGATGGCATCACATCATTGATCAAATTGGAAATAGATAGTTTGATAGCCTTTATAATTACGGGTTCCAAAGGATTGAATTTTGATATACAAACTATGGAATACATTTTTTTTTCATTTTTTTAGAATAGACATTTAAAATCCACCTATATGGGCTCCCTAGGAGACAAGATTTATTTTTCATTAGATTCAAGACATTCAATGGGAGAGTTTGTTTTGGTAATCTCTTTGCTTGTTCAATGGACTCATCTTTTTCCTATTATTGTTAAGGCAAGTTGTATTCTCTTTTAAGGAATATCATTGATGGTCACTTCAACTCATAGAGATTTTGTTAATTCATGGTAGTGTATTGAAATTATGTATCAATACGAGGCTTATATATCCATGTCTATAGAAATATGTGACAATAAAACCTAAGCGTCGGATATGAGAGCTCAAATTTACATAGAGCTGAACAGAGAGCTCAAATTTACATAGTAGAATCCTTTCTTCTCAATTAAACTTATAAATAGAAGAGAGAGGATTTTGCGGAGGAAATAATCCCTAGTTCACTGGATGGTTGAGCCATAGGTCTATTGAGTGCTCAAAATTTACTAAAGAGAAGTTTTTGTCTATGTCGAAGAAAGTGGGAAAAAGGTTATTGGAAGACTCTACAAAGAATGGTAAATGGACCTTGTGACTACTCTATTGGTAGTTAAGGATGTAACAAAACTCCCATATGATACTCATACCCCACCCAATGATTCAACTCTCAATTCATTCCTAAGGTCTGACAAATTTAAGCAACTATGGAGAAAATTATGTTTGGGATATGGATTTTTTCTTATTGCAAGATATATGGAAACAAAATAGCTTCCTTCCCAAATAATACTTTCAGTATCCAACTTGATTTTTTATGAAGTTCATAAGATGATTCTCTCTGAATTGTACATTTATTAAGGAGAAGACATGTTCATACTCATAATTGTTTTTCCATAATTTAGTTAAGGTTTAATGGTTTTTCAAGGAAATAGTTCTATTCAAGACTTAAATAGGACATTAATTCAATAGACCCTAAATAATGATACGTTTTATTTCCTTATGTTATATGAATCACCTTAATTGATAAATTTGTGGCATACTTGTTCATGACTCAGTTGGAATTCAACTTGACCGTTGTAAAAAGTCAACAAAAGATGGTGCCGTCGCTATAGAGACGGTCAGGCATGGATACAGTGATGTCCAAGAGTTTATGCATGGATATAGAGACATCTAAGAGTCCAGGCGTGGACACAGTGATGCTTCATTCCTGTTACATCGGATTTTACACCAAAAAGTAAGAAACGTGGAAAACCTCCGTGGAAAAATCCATGCTTTTGTGAGTTTCTCATAATTGATCAACTAGCCAAGGACCCTCTATGCTATTTAAATAGAGATCATAGACCAATCAACTGTTAAGCCATAGATCAATGGTAGGTATGATGTAAGATAAGTTGAATCGTTAGATCACTCTATGTCTAAAACATATCGTGACGGTTGGATTAGAATATTTACAAATGCATACTAATGCATACTAAAGAAACACACTTTTACCTAATGGATATATTACACAAGTTGATATTAACTAACTCCTAAGTGTCTAAATATCCTAACAGGAACAAGGTGGATCCATACTCAACAATTGATCATAGCCACAAAAATACAAGGCGGATCTATGTCTCAGCAAAATGTCATATAAAGCGCGATAAGGTCTTGCGCAACTCAGGCAATAGCAAAAAATGACGATGCTACTATCAACCCAAGGTATTCAATCCAAACTGCCCGAAAGGTACGAATCCTAACCATGCGAATAAAGGAGCTGAAGTCAAACATGGAGGAAACCGTTTGATTACTGGTCAATAATGAGAACCATTAACAAACGCGAGGGAAACCACCATTAATGAAAATGGTCCCCAAGGTACCCAGTACATTCTAACAAGTGTGAATACAAGGACTTGAAGTTGAACACTTGAAGAATCCATCAAGTATGAGACATTAAGGTATTCCCACTACCCAATAGTGAGGGAAATTGCCACTGATGACTGCAATCCCCAAGGTACTGTCATAAAACTCTAAATATCATTCCCAGAGAAATATGTGTTGCAGTCGATAGGAAGAGATCCAATGGAAGGAAGGAATTAAGGCATCCTTCATCATCCAACATGAGGTAAGTCAAAGACTAATTGGATCTGGAATTGGTATTGAATTTCATGATAAGGACCGTCGAAGACATGATGTAATGAACTGATACCAAGGAATGGCCTACACGAAAGGTCAAGGCAACTGTAGAATGGCTGACAAAGGTTTAATCCTTGAACAGTGAGCACGACAAAAAAAGTGACTTAGGCATATTTTGACACAAAAGGGACCAACGACACAAATATGCAATGTAGGAGACATTGACATATTCCCCATATAATTGGAAAAGAAACCAACTGGAGGAGTAAAAAATCTGAACCGGGATAAAATAAAAAAACTAGGACCCAACTGTTGATAGACTCAAAACTGGTGCTTTGTTCAAGGAAACAAGACTTGCTACCATGATGTAAAAAACATGTAAATGAACTTCCCTTCTCCTCTTTCTTGTAAAGGTTTAACGAGTCCAAGAAAGCAAACTTGGGACCATCTTCATTTTTGGCAAGCTCGAAGAAAAGACAGAAGAATGCTTGATAAAGCACTGATTCGTGGATTTTATGAGCCCGAACTAGTACATGCTTGTCAGTGTTTTCATAGTTTAGAGAGTCTAAAAAATCCAAAGAAGACTCCAGGGGGGTCCTTTTTCATCCAATTTAGTCTCCTGAGGCTGAAAAAGTATAAAACAAACCACAGAAGAACTCTCTTAGCTTCTGAAAAAGTAAGGTGCAACTTTTTTGTATTTAGTCAAGAAGGTCTGAAAAAGGTTAAATTACCACCTACCCAACACTCCTTCAAAAGCAGCATATAGCCTGAGTTTTACGAGTGTGAAGGAAGGCAATATCACTCGAAAAGATCCATTTGATTACGAGAAATGTGGCTTACAATAGTAAACTCGATGCTTTGTTCTTTAGGGTTTAACGAGCATGACAAAGACATAAAGTACACTCGGAATCTTTTTCATGTTTTGGTCCAGAGCACGAAAAAGAAAAAACTAAGCTCATACCCGGGGTTCTTTTTTCGTAGGTTTAGTCCCTCAGGTCCGGAAAAGAGATAAACCTATGCCTGAGAATAATCTTCTCAATTTCGAAGAAAAGAGAGTGTTCCTTTCTTGTATTATTCCACATGGTCTGAGAAAGCGATAACCTACCACCAATGTGGATGCCCATTCACATATTCTTTCTGAATGGACAAGTTTACTAGGTAGTCAAGTCTATTTTGAGGAGTTAGACTTGGGGCTAAAGAAACTCAATATCTTTCCCGTGAAGTTTTAACGAGTCCGAAAAAGTCAACTCGTGACCTCCTTACTGTTTTTAACGAGCTCGAAGGAGAGAAGAAAGAATGCTCTAAATGCGAGGAGACGAGTGTCAAGGGCAAACGAAACTAGTTCCAAGTGCGAGGAACAAATATATGCATAATGCAAGGAACAAGAGCAAGATAAAGACACTCAGGGAACGTCTCCTCAAGGTAAAGGGTGTCAAGTTGCAAAGGAAAAATGATACAAGGCTTAGCAATGATGAGAACAAAGATGAGGGGTTATACAACGAGCCGAAAGAGTGAAATCCGACATCAGGCTCATAAATGCGAGCAGGGCACATGCAAATGCAGTTACAACTTGAACAACAAGATAATTCTAGTAAACATTTGTGAATCCAACTAAAAATCCTGTCTCCAAGAAACAACAACATCAGAATCATATTCAGAAGAAAATATCTGATGTAGGTCACTTTGGAAAAAACATATGTGCCTTTGCTATCTTCTACAAAAGATGTAGTGAAGGTAGAATCAACAAAAAAGGACTCTATAGTGCCAAGATCCGAGGGATTATAATCAATAATATCAACCTCAGAAGGAGAGCAAAAATCAACAAGGGATATAGAGTCTGCAGGACCAAACTCAATATCACAGGAGTTGAAAAATTCATAAGAAAAATCAAACTCATCAGGATCACTGACTTGTTGTTTACAGAAAGAGTCAAAAGACTCAACAAGTCCAAAATAAGAAGAAAAGTCACAATTACTAGGAAAATCAGGGTTAGACTTAGGCATAACTGAACCAACATCCAACAGAAGATCAGACTATATCAAAGACTAGCCTAAGAATCCATCCGAAGGAAGAAGATCATCCGAGATAGGACACATGTCTAAACTTTCAAATGGATCAACAGAGTGGAGAGCACGCTCCATAGTATTTATAGGATGACTCATTTGTTCAACTGCTAGGACCAAGTCCCGAGAAGGTAAGCATGAAAATAGAGGCTGCTTCTCAGTAGCAATTGAACGCAAAGGACATGAGGCCACATAGATCACCTGTGGCGGGGTAGTGTCTATAGAAACACTGGGAATTAATAAAGGAAAGACCTGGTCTCTAGTTGGGTTAGGAGATGGATCAAGAAAATCCAACTGATCGATAGTGACAATTTCTTTGCCATGATTAAAGTACATCAAATAAAATAATGTTGACACCATAGCTTGCATGGCATAGACATAATCACGTCCAAGGAGCATATTGAAGTCCAAGCGGTCTTCTATCACCATATTGAAGTCAACTAAGACGGTCTTCCCACCAAAGTAACAGGTGTTTGAGAAAGAATTCCCAAGGCTATACAAGTTATTCTATCAAATGCCAGTAATTGACTAGCAGTCGACACAAGTCTGGGAGATCCAATTCCTCGCCAAGCACAAGCAGACAAGATACTAATCGAAGCTCCTTCATCAACAATACAACGAGCAATCGTGTATGGTTCAACTTTGACCTTTATCTGGAAAGGTGCATTATAAGGAAGGTGCGGCTCAACTAGGCTATCCCAATCAAAGGAAGCAATCCAAGAGCTTGGTGGGGGTTGATCCGAAGCGAGTTCAGTGCCCCCTTGTTCAGTAAGTTCTGAATTGGCAATGAAAAAAATGTGACTAGCAGACACTTCATTCTCCAAAGGAAGAGTGGGATTGATCGACAATGGAATCGATTCAACCGCTTCATGAAATTCACTCTCTGAAGGGAGAGTGGGATTGACCAAATATGACATTGGTTCAATCACATCAGGATCACTATTCGAAAGAAGAGTGGGATCGACCAAATCTGAGATTGGTTCGACCACTTGATCAACCAAAGTTTGAGTAGGTTGTTGAGAAACTATAGGTTGTTCAAGAGAAGGAAATTCTTGATTCTCATACCACACTCAAAGCACCTCTGTGATAGCAGGGCACTGGTGATTAAGATTGTCTCCCTCGCATAGCTTACAAGGGAACTCAAGTTTGCACTTCGAACGACCATTTTTCTCAACGGTGTCAATATGACTAGCAATGGATGACTGTTTGATCTCAACATGACCTATAGAGGTTGAGATTTTTCCCCCAGCATGACCACTAGAGGCTAGGTAACTGGGTCCAACCTGACTAAGAGAGGTCGGTTGTTGAAAAGCTTCAGAATGTTCAAAAACGGGATGACCATGAAACCAATCTCTTCGCACCTCCGTGATAGAAGGGAATTTATAAGTAAGGTGGTATCCCTCATAAAGCTTACAAGGAAACTTGGGCTTTTGTTTTGAATGGTTAGTCTTTTCAACAGTGTCAACATGACTCGCAGTGGTTGATGGATTGTCTTCAGCATGAACTACAGAGGCTGAGAGTCTGCCCCCAGCATGACCTACAAAGGCTGAGAGACTAGGTCCAACATGACCTGCAGAGGTTGGATGGGTACCACCAGCATGAACAACAGAGGCTGAATGGTTAGGATCAACATGCTTTGCAGCAGTTGAGTCTATGCCCCCAGCATGAACTTCAGAGGTTGGGTGGATGGATCCAACATGACGTGTAGAGGTTGGATGGGGAGGTTCAACTTGAACATCAAAGTTTGAACGGGTGCCCTCAACATGAACTATAGAGGCTGAGTCACAGGATCCAATGTGACCTAGACAAGTTGGAAGGATCCCACTAGCATGATCAACAGAGGTTGGATGGTGAAGATTAACTTGACTTGCAGAGGTTGAGTGCTTAGATCCAATATGACCTGCAGAGGTTGGATAGGTTCCCCCAGCATAAACTGCAGAGGCTAGGTGGTGAGGTTCAACTTGAATTGTAGAGGTTGAATGGGTGCCCCCTTTCTTATGTGCCTTCTTCCTATTCCTCCTTCTTTTACTCCTTTTAGATTGTCGGTTACTAGTATCAGTACTTTCAACGCATGAGGTAGAAGGAGGAGGAGAATAAACTATAGGTGAAGGGGAAATAGTGTTTTGATGCCCTTGATATAAGGAGCTTGCTTGAGAAGCATCATGAGCATTCAGGACATTTGGAGTGGAAAACAACCACACCGGTAGCCCTAGGGTGAATCCAGGTAGATTCAGGGTGGCCATCAAGGGAACACCAACATTCCCCGTGAGAGGAATAGTATAAGGAGTTCCCAGCATGGGGATCTCTTGGTTGGTGTTCAAAGGGGTGTTAGACATAGTTTCAAACAAGGAGACAAAGTCTAAGGTCAACAGGAAACCAAAATTACCAAGCACACACCTGAAGGTAGACTAAGTATAGGCAAACCACACAGCACTCACTAAAAAATTCCTAAATCCAAACAAACAAACAAATATAAGATACACTTTCCAAAATAAAGCTAATAGATAGTTACTTGGCGTCCTTGTAGATGTTCTTAGGCACAGGTGGAGGAATCACCCACCGCCCTCCCACACCTTCTACTGGGGTTACCTTCCAAGCCTGTCCAAGGTCAACCAGAAATAGCCTTCTGATGTACCTGTGTATGAACCCTAGATGTCAAAGAGACTAAAGGCTACCTTAACTATATTGACAGTCTCGGGGGATAGTCGCAAGCCTGGTTCATACACATGGGTTTGCTAGCAAATCTTGAAACCCTGTCTAAGACAGAATCCCCAGATGCGCAAAAACCTTGGTCTATGCTTTGACAAGGAATCAGAGGGTTATCTCCTCAGTCCAAGCCTTGACGCGGCCTCGTTCTTAACTCCCGTTTGATAGGAGCTTCCTAGATACAATCAATGTAGAAAAGGGTTTACCTAGTGACTGGCCAACTACGTCTGAAATTTTGTACTTGTGGGGAGTTTAAACTCCCTATCCCACAAGTCTAGCCTGAGCTAATTGGTGTATGACCCTATAAAATAAAAATTACTAATAATTTTTAAATTACATCGTTTATTTTAAGGGCTATTTTTAATCAGAGGGTAAATGGTGTGAAACTTATGTGGTGTTTTGACTCAAATTTGAAACAAAATGACTAAACAAAGAGAAATGAAATGCAAAAAGCAAAAATTATTCTCTTCTTCTTTTTCAAATAGAAACTTGAAAGCCACAAAAGAACAAATTATTTTTATTTTTTCAAAAATAATGATATGCCATGCAATCTAGACTAAAAAACTAATCTACATGCATATAAAGCAAACATGTTTTTTTATTTTATTTTTATAAATTCAAAAGAAAAAATAGCCTATCAACTAATGCAAGCAAGTACTGTAAGCAAAGCAAATAGACAACTACTCTACACCCCACAAACAAACCCTAGGTTTCCCTAAAGTTGGATATCAACCTCTCTTGAAAGGAAGGCTCACAAAGGTAAAAAAGCCAACAACTTTGGAATGAAGAGATTGAGCAATAAGACTGACATAAAAAAAGTTCAAGAAGTCCCAAGTATCAATCTAAACCTACAAACAGAGGTTGCTCAGTTCCTTGGCCAACAAGGTCAAGCCAAAGAAGGGGGGGGGGGGGGGGGGGAAGCAACAAAAACAAGTTCAAAGACTTGAAAGAGACATACAAGATAGAGAAAGAGCACTTAGCAGAGATAAAAAAACCTCTCAAGAGTCATGCACTTGCAGAGGACCCTTGAACACCCTACAAAATCCCTCAAATCACCCAAAAACCCTAAAAAATGATGAAATAACACAAATTCAGGTGCATATGCGAGTTGCCTTAAGGCAGGTCACGTACGACATGTGGGTTATAGGTAGTGCATGTCACATATACAACATAGACACACAACTGTTTATCCTGACAGTCGCGTATGGATGACAAAAGGCACAAAAAGGGTAAAAAACTGACATAGGAAGGCAGGAAAGGTGTTCCAACAAACTCAAAAGGTGTTCCTAACTTGTAAGAAAGACCTGAAAATTTACAAAAGGATGAAAGAAAGACAAAGAAACCCCAAATAGACAAGGCTCTCCCCAGTGGAGTCACCAGTTCTGTTGTAAAGGAAAGTTTCTAATGGCTAGGGTTTAAGAGGCCATCAACGTACTGGGGTTGAAAGGTGGATGCATATATTTCTACAAGTATATATAAGCAATATTTAGAGATTAGAATGGTTCATACCTTAACAAGTGAAGGTTGATCCAAGTAGCCCTTCAATCCTCTTCTTTCTCCTCTTGCTCCTCCTACTCCTCTTGCTCCAAGAGACCTACAAAAAGAATTATACCTTCCTCAAACCAAATAGACTATATGAAAAGAGATTATATTCAATGAAACATAAAAACATAATCTAATATATAACATCATATAATCACAATCAGAGATTCAATATACAAGACACATTGATTTGGGAAGAAGAAGGACATCACATCTTTATTAATCTTGAAAACAAGTACAAGTATACCTTCTCTTCAAGTTCGGCACTATTCATACCCATTATTTTGTAACCTAACATATCGCCCTTCTCAATCAAATGATATAACCATTTAAGATTATGTTTGAATGATCAAGGTTGACAAGCATCATGTACTTCATAAGCCTTTATTTTATTATGTTTATATTTATATTTTATATTTATCTTGTTTTTACTGTTTTTTTATTGTTTAGTATATTTTACAATTATTTTAGAATATCTATTTACAAACTATTATTCCTCACAATATTATATTTATATAGAATTTTTATTTTCTACTAACTATTGATATACTCACATAAAGTTATATTGTTTCTAATTGTAGTTTCTACCAAAATCTTCTCTCTATATTATTCATTTTACTTAAACTTTTACAATTAGTTTGTCAATAATTGGATTTTGAGATAACATAAGATGAATTAAACTTCTTTTTTTTTAGTTTTTCTTTTGTTGGCAAGTAGGGTACGTTATTTGCAAAGTTTTCCTTTGATTAAGAAACCACTAATCACATGCATCTAATTGCAACATAAATACATTATAGTCAATAATAATAAGTATTAGTTTATACTAATAAGTTTCTATTCTTACATCATGGTGGTATTGCATTTTCCTGTGGTTATAATAAATTATATGATTCTTGTAATATCCCTCTTGTAAACCCCTGAATGTTGTTTGACCTTTTGAATATTATTGTATTCATCTTCTAGTGAGGAGCCCAAGGCCAGGGCCCCACCAGTAAGACCTTGTAATTGGTACAATCTAAAGTTCCTTAGGAGACTTAAGAGTTGGACACAGCTCAACGATGGGCAACTGAACCCAGGAGGGAAAATAAAAGAAAATGGTGACAGAGCCTTAATTACAATAACATAGATTTAGTATCGTTATAGCTACGACATCCTACAGGGATTCCTGTGTCGTCATAATTAGCCCAATTACATGGCCAGCTCTGTAATATAAAACGTAAGTAAGACATGATCTAAAAAATTTCGATGATAGTGACCTTGATAAAAGGGTCTAGGGGCTAAATGTAAAGTAGGAAGAACCAAAGGGAAAACCATCCCAAAGAATTAATGGTTAAGAGACTATATGATTTAGTCACCTTATAAATTAAGAAGAAGAAGGATATATATATATATATATATATATCGTCATCAATATACTTGGATTAATTATACCTAAGTATTGTATGGAGCTATTCGAATATATATATATCATAGGATTGTAGTCAACCCTACTAAGAAAATGAGGGGTAAGACAAGCGATGGGATGTTCCATCGGAAGGAACATCAAACACTTCAGGAAAATCAATGAAAGTATGATGATTTCCTTGACATCTTAAACCTCAGGTGTCATCCTAAGAGGAAACAAGTTATGGAAAAGACTGTTCCTCGGTTAAAGAAACAATTGAAGGATTAGGTCTTTTTTTTATAAAAGGGTCATGAACTATTATTATATAATTCTATCATAAAAAGAAAGATAGATTAAGACCTTTTTGTTATATAAAAAGACATGGTTTTTATTATATAAATTATGTCAAAAGGAAAAGGTAAAAAATGATAGATTAATCCTTTTTAAAGAAGGGCATTAATTCGTATATGGATTGTTTTTATCTTAAAGAAAAAAAAATGATGGATTGAGCATTTTTAATATTATATATATGGTTATGATAGATTAAGAAAGGAGTTTAAAACCTTTGTATATTTTGAGAGGTTATTGCGGGAAAAATGAAGATAAAGAATTAATTTCTTCAACCAAAAACATGAATTCTTATTCCATTCATGCGTTAGTATCGGCTTGATAGAAGGAGGGGAACTAAATGATTTATGAACACTATAGTCATGCCGAGGAAGGAATTAAATGATTTATGAATGCAATAATTTTAGGGCAGAAACGGTCACCGAAAATAGTGGAAGTTGATAACATAAAAGCCTCCAGGTCAGTCGCAACGTCTACCCTATGTTTAGGAAATTCTAGGGGAGGTAAGTGGAAGGGCATGGCCTTATTTAATAAATGATTGTTATATATTGACGGGGGGAAGGAAAAGCAGGGGCGATTGGAGTCGGACTGAAACCCTTAGAGAGAGGCTGCAGCCGTAATTTTCCAAGGAGAGATCCGCGTGGTAACTGAAGTAGAGCTCTACGCCTCCAAGAGAGATTTGCTCTCTACATTTTCCATAAGCTTGGAGGTCTTCATGCGATTACAAAGAAAGGACGCAGCTTGATTTGTATGTATTTTTTATGTGGTTTTTATAATTTTGTTTTACTTCCTGGCAGGCTGTCCAAGACCTTAATTTATATAATGCACAGGCTTGGCCCATGGGATATGCTTGTGAGTGCCCTCGCACTCGGACGCAAATTTTTACTTGATTTTTCGTTGCGTCCACTATATTGGGACCAATATTTTCAGCAGCGAAGTCTGCAGCTTTGAGACTACCATGACCCTCAAATACACCAAAAATGAGACATCCTCGGCCTGTTTAGAATCCTGGTCAAGAATATTGATAGTCGTTGTCATGGTCTTGTGTGTATCCTCCATTGGTTTCCATGTAGAACTACCTTTTCTGCTTGAAACAATGTAATGAAATCCCTCAATAGATGTATTCGTCGACATTGATGAGGATCCTGCTCTCTTTGATCTAATACTATAAGTAGATAGATCTGCAAACCGAGAAATGACCCCGATGCCATCATGTGTAAAGAGGGGGTAAATTTTTTTTTTTCCCTGTTACTAATAGAAAGAATCAATCATATTAGCGTAAGAGATTTTTACATGGTATTTCATAGAAACATGACTAATCAACTTGTTAACATCAGATGTATACCCAATGTAGCAATCATTAGACTAAAGATAACCACAATCTGTTTTACATGAATATAGATCTTTCTTAAGGGATTTTATCCATCCATCAAAATACTTAATGTAGCACACCCATATCAGCTAGAACAAAATTGTAACATCTCCCTAATAAATGATAGGAAAAATACAAGTTTTTGCGGGAGTCTCTTCAAATCTGATTTAGGGTTTACGAGTGATAAAGTTAAATCAATTAAAATCAATCACCACAAAGTCATACCTATGCACTTGCATTTCATAAATATAAACAGAGTCATAACTTTGTATTTTAGCTAATGAAATCCATATTTACTACATTAGGTACATGAACATTTAAAATATATAAGAATCACATTTCCTCAAATTACAAATCCACAAAATCATTCTGAATAAATATATCAAAATACACCTTGGGTTTCAACATACATTCCGACTAACATATTGTACGTCCCTTCATGTTTATGAATGTCCAAACAATTCATTTGGGGTCCTTCAACTGTGGGCACCATTGCATTAGTTGTAACCTTAGTTTAAACCTTTGGGACACATAAGATCAAGTTCATAAGATGAATTTCATGCAGAACACAATGCCTAAAACATGTAGGATAAATTGCATCAAGTACACAATGCATAAACATGTAAAAAGATTGCATCCAATACGTAATGCTCAAACATGTAAGACAAATGGCAACAAGTTCACATAGGATGGCCACCCAAAAACACATAAAGTAATTCATATCAAAACACATAAGACATAATAACAATGTACATGGTTCACCCCGTTCTTGGGGTTACGTCCACCAAACTGTTTATCATATATTATTCTTTCAATAAGCACAAAAATTTACATTCCGCAATGTCCTTGTTGCCATAAGTACTTACATCCATTAAGTGGGTTACCTTGTTGCCATAAGTACTTACATCCATTAAGTGGGTTACCTCGTATCAACCGTCTCAACATCAGGTGCAAAATCCCTACACAACCCTAGGGAACACCTTACAATAATTTAGGACTGTTTGTATTAAATAAACTGCTTATCAAAGCTGAGCATACAACCGTAGGTTTCAGCTCGACCGAAAGAGTACATTTATTTTATATATATATATTCATTAGAAGGATTTTTGATTTAAAGGTATAACCTTAAATATAAATCCTAATGCATAGTCACAGTTTACTCAAGGTCTTTAATCATTTCAAAGCTGGTTTTCTTTTGCTTTCTTACCTACTAAAGTGTCTGTTAATATGCTCTTACCTTTACACCAACTAGGATACACTAACTTTCCAGAATTCCTCTCTCGTCTAGAAATTCTATTTAACAACCATAAACCAGAAGCAACACAAAATCCCGATTACATACTTAAGTTTTTAAAAGTGGAGATTGACTCAACATGTTACAGCTTATCAGCATGACATGGTAACCTGGATCAAAGGAGGCCGATGTTGGACAGGCGCTGATCAACTCTCGCGCAGAGGTGTCCTCTCATGAAATCCATGAGAGAATATAAAACAAGCACGATGTAAAGGAAGTCCTAGCATGTAAAATACCTCCTAAAATCGCATTTCTCTTATCAAGAGACTGCCATGTTCAGCACGTAGTGGGTAGCCACTACACTGTATAAAAATCAAGTAAAAAAATAAGAAGCCAAAATTTCTTTAGGCAAGCTACCACATCAAACGCAAAGACGTATGCCTCACTTCATAAGTTAAAAGATATGCTGGCTCCTTGGAAACTACCAGTTCAATGCACTGAGGAGTACTATGTTTTCTATAGGTTAAAAGAGATGCCCAGGACTTCGGCAACCTGCCACTTCAAAGCGTAGAGGCGTATACTATTTTCTACATACGTTCCAAGGTAAAATGATGCCCAACGCGGTGGAAAACTGCCATTCCAAATGGAGGCGCAGCACATAGGAAAACTATCATTTCAATGGAGGCGTAGCACTCAGGCAGAGTTCCATTTCAAAAGGAGGCGCAGTGGAGGTAAGCAGTGCAGGCGAGCCCTATCGAAACAATAAGGCTTCGACCAGGATCGAACTCAATCGAGGAAACAAAAGGAGTTAAAGCCTAGACCAAAATTTCATAACTACTAGATCTTGAGATCCATAAGGCACATAAAGACTATGTAGACTTACATAATGCAACAATGTGATCAATCCCCACCACGAGGGCATGGGTTCGACCTTCTGCAAAACGCTTACTCTCTGGATTATAATTTGACTGAAACAATACGATATGGCTTTAGTATACGCTGCATATACTGCACATCATTGAAAATAAGGGACAATTTTCAGGGAGGTTTTCCTCACCTTTAAGTGTTCAGATCCTAATTACAGGATTTACCTAACTCATATGTTTGGAGTCATGCCCGATCCCGAACTGAGGCATTGGAAGCTGGACCATTTGAAGCCTGAAACATTTTTCCCCGATAGCCAAAACACCATGATTCTAATCTCCTTCTCCAAGGAATTTACTTCCCTTTCTTCGACTAAGATCTCTTTCCCATACCCAACGACAACCCTCTCTATGATGCCCAAAAATGGGGATTGAGGAGCGTCCAACCACCCCCCCTCTGCCCAAAAATAGCAATAATTTAAATGGCAAAGAAAGAAAAGAGAAACCGTCATTTCCTTGAGGTGCGCCCATCTTCCCGACATTCAAGGCAGTATTTCTGCCATCCTTTTTTTCGAGGCCTGTCTCCTCTCAATCCGTTGTCTGTCAACCACCTTTGCCCTCATTTTGTCGCAGCCTGTCTCCTTTTATTTAGCTGTCCAAAATTTAATACCAGAAAGTGACTCCTTCTTTTATAATTCTCCCTTTATTACATGGAGTTTCGTTGGCATGACTATAATTCTCCTTTTATAGTTTAAATGTAATATATGTATTACTTCCTCCAACACACATGTTGTGTCTCGCAGCTACCTATATAGTTGTGCGTGGTTGGTGATAGTTGATTTTATCATAGACATCCTACTAAGATGGGATATATATAATACCATCACCATCCATTAGAGTCTATATGGTACAACTAATGACTGGTATAATCAATAAGGAATAAAAGAGAATATGATAGGCTCTCCACCCTATGGTCGAATGAGAAGACATTACAGTTGCTCCATTCAAAGGTAGGTTAATTTCTCTTTTTCCATCCCTTTAGCTCCTCAATACATGTAGGGTTGAGGTGAATTGTGAGTGATTTCCATTTTATAATATAGCTCTCTTTTTATAAGTATATTTGACCCATCGTTGTGGTCCTTAAGGTATATTAATTTACATCAAAAGGACTTCATTCGTCTTCCTTATGACTAGAAGAAATAAATGTATCTTTAGACTTTAAAATACTTTATGTATTTTTTTATAAAAGGACTTAATACTTTATGTCTTTCTTTATAAAAAGACTTAATGTATCCTTTGTATGTTATTTCTATCATTCCAACTCGTAGCTCATTTTCATTATTTGATGTCATGACCATTGTAAGGTAGGACATCATGTTTCCCTCGAAACGGATCTTAACGATCATTATTTTTATGACTTACGTTATTATAGGTTGATAATTTAGGAGTTCATGTTGTCGAGGGGGTTGTCGATCTTTTCTCGATTGTTGAGGCTCGACTAACGTTTTTACCTTCCCCTTGGTGAATCTCTTCCACCATCATCATTTTAGTCCCACATATATTACTATATATAAATATATATATGTATTTTGTTTTCCCCTGGCGGATTCAGTTATCTTTCGATTAGGGTGTGTCAAGGCCGTGAGTCTCCTAAGCTTTACTGCTTAGGCAATAATTATACATTAGGGCTCATTTCTGGTGGGGCCTTTTCCTTGAGCTCCTCACCAGAATATGGAATACAATAACATTAGAATCTATAGGGTTCTTGTGAGAGGGACGTTACATCCTCTCCCTTTTAAAAATAACACCGTCCTCAGTGTTCCTGTTTTCAAACAATTTCCTCCTTCCTTTTTGTCATCTTTTGTCCTCTTCATCCTGATTCCTTTATGATCTTGTCGTACCTTCTCTAGTTTCTGTTTTCTGAAACCTGCAGTTTCCCTGCAACATGTTTAGGTCTAGCACAATTTTTCTTCAGTACATCACGTACAAAATTTATATTTCAACTTAAACATCAGTCATAGATTCTTTTTTCATTGTAACCATCTACCATTTTCTAGTGTTCATTGGTGCCATAATACTCAATTATTCTCATAATGCAACTGGTACACCAATACTACATGATTACTAGCATCGACATTGAGGAAATGTAGAAATCCAACACTATTCAGTTTTTGTAATCCTCATTGGTTCCAATACACCTGTTAGTTATGTTTGTCAATAATGAACATATTACCTCATAGGTACAAGTTTTACCTGTAATGCACTTACCTATTTCCAGCATTATTCTCTTTCTGAATGTCCTCCATCCCAGCACTCCCAGTGCTAATAGTACTCCCAGTACTAATCCAAGCCACCCAACACAAGGACAATACCCTTCCTTAGGCATATCTCTTTCTTGTGATATTCAGGGTGCTTCATTATTATTCTTTTCTCTGGATGTTCCTCCATCCTAGCACTTCAAGTGCTAACAGTACTTCAAGTACTAATTCAAGCCACCCAACACAAGGATGACACCTACCCTTAGGTGTATCTCCTTTTGTGCTATTCAGGGTGCTTCAGTAAGCTAAGGCACTCCGTTCTCCCACAGCGCCTAGAGGTTATTCTCTTCACAGAGAGCCCACTCATGTGACAATCCTCTAATGTGTGCAGAATGAGTCTTAACCAAGATGTCTTACATCTAGGCGTCCCCAGAATACATAGTGGTCCCTTTCTGGCCCAGGGGAAAACAAGGTAGCTTTAAACCACTACCTCCATCACCACTCCCTCGTGGTGACAACTTCATACACATGAGATCTCTCTCATATCTTCTTAACTCATCACTGTCCTGGAGATTTAGCCATTTTCTCATGGCCATAATTTCCCATGCCTGCAAACACTCTATAGGTGTCAGTTTATCATATTGTGGATAACCCCAACAAGTAATCAATTATTTAGAGTTTCCTGATTTGCATTGATTCTAATTTTCCATTCACGAGTCATGTAACCTTATGAATCATGTAGAATATTACTCCTTACTCTTTTCTGAGGGCAACTTACATACGTAGGCAGATTTATATACCATCATGTAAGTCGTTCATAGCAATTGTCATAATTATCTGTGAAGCCTACAAGGTTAGTATGTAAACATCATCCGCAAAAACTCGACATTCGTCAAAACAACACCCATACTTAACCTCATTATATGCAGTAGTAATCATTTTTCTATCAGTCAATTCCGACCGATAGTGTTCCGAGCACATCCTGCCAGGTTAGCATATAACATTATACAGCCATCATCAAAATTACTTACTTTCATTATCCATATCTTTAGATGACCAGACCCACGTAAGCTCTTAAAAAAATACCAATCTCAGTGCGACACTAAGAAATAACAATGTTATAAAATTCTCAGTGGATTCAATTCACAAGACTACCAACAAGAGCACTAAAATCCACTCTAGGGTTCTTACCACATTCTACCAATAGACATAGGATATTAATAAGTATTCATTCCAACAATTAGTCTGTTCGGCTAGCCAAAATGAGAATATCGTCCATGAGCTAATTCAAAGCATAAGATAGTTCAAAACTATAATCCAAGCACAAGGAACCATTTATAGAACATTTCACCAATATGAGCATGCTTCTATTTACTTAACAAGCATGTAGCTTTTTGTGGCTATACAAGACTTTCAGGTATGTACACATCATTCATTGATATCAGGAAACAATTCGTCAATCTATTTTTTTAAGGATGCTCAATCCAGCATTATCATGAATATAAGGAGATGGTGTTTAACTTGTATTTATAAATATATGTTACTTTAGTGATCAAGTAATAGGTTTGAACTACAAAACTAAATTACTTTTATTAATGGACTTAACCAAAAGAAGAATCATTATCAACCTTCAACCCTTCATTTTTCTACCAGGTCAAGTAATGTGTCAAACCTTCCTTAAGAATTAAAATAAGTGTCAAGGGAATCTCATCAATAATCCGATTTGAATTTATACCATTTTTAATAAAAAATTCAACCAGCAAGGGTCAATGTTGGCAACCCAACATAGTCTATGTTTATTGTCATTGTTATCCATCCAAATTTCCAAGGACAATGAACTCAATGTTAAGTGAAAGGTTGTCAAAGGACTGACGACATTCACTTTCTAGATTCACATACTCGATGATAGCAATTATTCAACAAAATTAATGGCTAAAGAGATTATACAGGGAACAAGACTTTCATAGTAAGACAAGCCTAGTTTTTCAGATGTGAGGCAAGGTTGTCATCAATCCACCCAAATGTTATGATCAGTAGATCAAGTAACCAATGTTCATGTTAGTAGCACAATCCATGATACTTACATTTTGGTTGTCCATCAAATTATTTTAACTAGAATATTAGGATTGTAGAATAATTACAAAAGCAGAGGATGTGACTCTTTAGGTCTGTAGGTAATTAGGTAACTCTCTAGTGCTACTTTTCACAACAGTAATTACTGAGTGTTACAATGTAACCTATCACAATCCACATGGAACTCTAAGAATTATACATCGCGTGATTAATAATAATTTAACTCCCACATTATTATTATGGTAGAAGGTACTTTCACCCACGAGGAGTCTGTCTAAGAGGACTCCTATAACTTACCAAAACTTAATTGTGAAGTTTAAAATAAAGACGAAAAAATCGTATAATTCTTTCGAAAGAAAATCAAGGAAAGGACCAGCTACTTGTGTACTTACATCATTGGCTTAACGCAGAGGTGGAAAACAATGACTATCTTTTGTGATCTCAAAAGAGGTTCCTCCTTCTCCTGCACAACTACAAGTTCAATAAACATTCGTATTGGGTACGACTTAAGGTACCTGGAATGGCCGAACAATGCAAACAAAGCAAAACTCAATCGTTAGTTCAACAAAGCATGCGGAAGCATTTTGAGCCCAATAGGCCCGAGCGTTTCAACTCTAGCTCTGATACCATATGTAACGTACCTAAATGACCCCAATTCCATCATGTGTAAAGAGGGGGTAAATTTTTTTTGTTTTTTTTTTGTTTCCTGTTACTAATAGAAAGAATCAATCATATTAGCGTCAGAGATTTTTACATGGTATTTCATAGAGACATGACTAATCAACTTGTTAACATCAAATGTATACCCAATGAAGCAATCATTAGACTAAAGATAACCACAATCTGTTTTACATGAATATAGATATTTCTTAAGGGATTTTATCCATCCATCAAAATACTTAATGTAGCACACCCATATTAGCAAGAACAAAATTGCAAAATCTCCCTAATAAATGATAGGAAAAATATAAGTTTTTGCGGGAGTCTCTTCAAATCTGATTTAGGGTTTACGAGTGATAAAGTTCAATCAATTAAAATCAATCACCACAAAGTCATACCTATGCACTTGCATTTCATAAATATAAACAGAGTCATAACTTTGTATTTTAGCTAATGAAATCCATATTTACTACATTAGGTACATGAACATTTAAAATATATAAGAATCACATTTCCTCAAATTACAAATTCATGAAATCATTCTGAATAAATATATCAAAATACACCCTGCGTTTCAACATACATTCCGACTAACATATTGTACGTCCCTTCATGTTTCTGAATGTCCAAACAATTCATTTGGGGTCCTTCAGCTGTGGGCACCATTGCATTAGTTGTAACCTTAGTTTAAACCTTTGGGACACATAAGATCGAGTTCATAAGATGAATTTCATGGAGAACACAATGCCTAAAACATGTAGGATAAATTGCATCAAGTACACAATGCATAAACATGTAAAAAGATTGCATCCAATACATAATGCTCAAACATGTAAGACAAATGGCAGCAAGTTCACATAGGATGGCCACCCAAAAACGCAAAAAGTAATTCACATCAAAACACATAAGACACAATACCAATGTACATGGTTCACCCCGTTCTTGGGGTTACGTCCACCAAACTGTTTATCATATATTATTCTTTCAATAAGCACAAAAATTTACATTCCGCAACGTCCTTGTTTCCATAAGTACTTACATCCATTAAGTGGGTTACCTAGTATCAATCGTCTCAGCATCAGGTGCAAAATCCCTACACAACCCTAGGGAACACCTTACCATAATTTAGGACTGTTCGTATTAAATAAACTGCTTATCAAAGATGAGCATACAACCGTAGGTTTCAGCTTGACAGAAAGAGTACATTTCTTTTATATATATATTTATTAGAAGGATTTTTGATTTAAAGGTATAACCTTAAATATAAATCCTAATGCATAGTCACAGTTTACTCAAGGTCTTTAACCATTTCAGAGCTGGTTTTCTTTTCCTTTCTTACCTACTAAAGTGTCTGTTAATATGCTCTTACCTTTACACCAACCAGGATACACTAACTTTCCATAATTCCTCTCTCGTCTAGAAATTATATTTAACAACCATAAACCAAAAGCAACACAAAATCCCGATTACATACTTAAGTTTTTAAAAGTGGAGATTGAATCAGCATGTTACAGCTTATCAGCATGACACGGTAACCTGGATCAAAGGAGGCCGATGTTGGACAGGCGCTGATCAACTCTCGCACATAGGTGTCCTCTCATGAAATCCATGAGAGCATATAAAACAAGCACGATGTAAAGGAAGTCCTAGCATGTAAAATACCTCCTAAAATCGCATTTATCTTATCAAGAGACCGCCATGTTCAGTACGTAGTGGGTAGCCACTACGCTGTATAAAAATCAGGTAAAAAAATAAGAAGCTAAAATTTCGTTAGGCAAGCTACCACATCAAACGCAGAGATGTATGCCTCACTTCATAAGTTAAAAGATATGCCGGCTCCTTGGCAACTACCAGTTCAATGCACTGAGGAGTACTATGTTTTCTACAGGTTAAAAGAGATGCCCAGGACTTCGGCAATGTGCCACTTCAAAGCATAGAGTTGTATATTGTTTTCTACATACGTTCCAAGGTAAAACGATGCCCAGCGCGGTGGCAAACTGCCATTCCAAATGGAGGCGCAACACATAGGCAAACTATCATTTCAATGGAGGCGCAACACTCAGGCAGAGTGCCATTTCAAAAGGAGGCACAGTGCAAGCGATCCCTATCGAAACAATAAGGCTTCGACTAGGATCGAACTCAGTCGAGGAAACAAAAGGAGTTAAAGCCTAGACCAAAAGTTCATAACTACTGGATCTCGAGATCCATAAGGCACATAAAGACTATGTAGACTTACATAATGCAAAAATGTGATCAATCCCCGCCACGGGGGCATGGGTTCGACCTTCTGCAAAATGCTTACTCTCTGGATTATAATTTGACTGAAACAATACGATATGGCTTTGGTCTACGCTGCATATCGTGCACATCATCGAAAATAAGGGACAATTTTCAGGCAATTTTTCACTCACCTTTAAGTGTTCAGATCCCGATTGCAGGCTTTACCTAACTCAGATGTTTGGGGTCATGTGCGATCCCGAACTGAGGCGTTGGAAGCTGGACCATTTGAAGCCTGAAACATTTTTCCCCAATAGCCAAAACACCATGATTCTAATCTCCTTCTCCAAGGAATTTACTTCCCTTTCTTCGACTAAGATCTCTTTCCCATACCCAACGACAACCCTCTCTATGATGCCCAAAAATGGGGATTGAGGAGCGTCCAACTACCCCCCCTCTTCCCAAAAATTGCAATTATTTAAATGGCAAAGAAAGAAAATAGAAACCATCATTTCCTTGAGGTGCGCCCATCTTCCCGACATTCAAGGAAGTATTTCTGCCATCCTTTTTGACGAGGCCTGTCTCCTCTCAATCCGTTGTCCGTCAACCACCTCTGCCGTCATTTTGCCGCAGCCTGTCTCCTTTTATTTAGCTGTCCAAAATTTAATACCAGAAAGTGACTCCTTCTTTTATAATTCTCGCTTTATTACACGGAGTTGCGTTGGCATGACTATAATTCTCCTTTTATAGTTTAAATGTAATATATGTATTACTTCCTCCAACACACATGTCGTGTCTCGCAGCTACCTATATAGTTGTGCATGGTTGGTGATGGTTATTTTGATCATAGACATCCTACTAAGATGGGATATATATAAGTATATATATATATATAATACCATCACCATCCATTCAAGTCTATATGGTACGACTAATGACTAGTATAATCAATAGGGAATAAAAGAGAATATGATAGGCTCTCCACCCTATGGTCGAATGAGAAGACATTACAATTGCTCCATTCAAAGGTAGGTTAATTTCTCTTTTTCCATCCCTTTAGCTCCTCAATACATGCATGGTTGAGGTGAATCGTGAGTGATTTCCGTTTTATAATATAGCTCTCTTTTTATAAGAAGATTTGACCCATCGTTGTGGTCCTTAAGGTATATTAAAATTTACATCAAAAGGACTTCATCCATCTTCCTTATGACTAGAAGAAATAAATGTATCTTTATACTTTAAAATACTTTATGTAATTTTTTATAAAAGGACTTAATACTTTATGTCTTTCTTTATAAAAAGACTTAATGTATCCTTTGTATGTTATTTCTATCATTCCAACTCGTAGCTCATTTTCATTATTTGATGTCATGACCATTGTAAGGTTGGAAATCATGTTTCCCTCGAAATGGATCTTAACGATCATTATTTTTATGACTTACGTTATTATAGGTTGATAATTTAGGAGTTCATGTTGTCGAGGGGGTTGTCGATCTTTTCTTGATTGTTGAGGCTCGACTAACTTTTTTACCTTCCCCTTGGTGAATCTCTTCCACCATCATCGTTTTAGTCCCACATATATTACTATATATAAATATATATATGTATTTTGTTTTCCCTTGGCGAATTCAGTTATCTTTCGATTAGGGTGTGTCAAGGCCGTCAGTCTCCTAAGCTTTATTGCTTAGGCAATAATTATACATACAGGCTCGTTTCTGGTGGGTCCTTTGCCTTGAGCTCCTCACCAGAAGATGAAATACAATAACATTAGAATCTATAGGGTTCTTGCGAGAGGGACGTTACATGACTTATTGCAATTGTCTATATATTAACTTTTGAACTAAGTATTAGATACAACTATTAGTTGGGAAAATTTAAAATTCAACTTCAAGTACTGGATTATTAGATAGAACTATTCACTTAATGTATATAACTATGGGCTTAACTCCATTGATGCTACAACTATTAGCTTAACTTCAAGTCCAATCATGATATTTACTTAAACTTCAAATTCAACTTGGTAATTAAAACTCCAATCATTATGATGTACAACTATTCGATTACTAGATACAACTATTAGATTAACTCAAATGATGATACAACTTTATCTTAACTTCAACTTCAATCACTACTTTAAGATGAAGTGCAATTTCTCATATATTAACTTTTAAATTGATTATTGCATACGGCTATTAGCTTAACTTCAACTCTAATCATAATTATATTAGATTAAAACTATTAGATAACTATATTAATAATTCAAATATATACCTACATTATCTTATTAAGAACATATTAATCTTATTAATATAGTTATTGCTAATTTAATTGATATTACATTGAATTTTATTTCATTTGTACTTTTCATCATTAATATAAATTAAATAATTTAATTAATATATATTAATTAATTTAATTAATATTACATTGAAATTTAAAGTTTATAACTTTTAACTTTTAACAATAAACTATTCCACGTATATAAATATATATAATCCAAATAATATACATTATTTTAATTTTATTGCAATTTAATATATTAAACTCTAAATTATATTTATACTAATATGCCTTACATTTGGATAATCACTCCTTATAAAAGTCTGGGAAACTGCCCCTTCTCGCCTTTCTTCAAGTATATGCACTAAATATGTGTCAAAAGTTAGTCTGGCATGGTTTTTGTTTCTTTCTTCAGGCCTAGTATATTCTGCCTTGACCCAAAGGGCACTGTTAAGGTCTTCATTCCTGTATTTTTGTGCCTCAACGACTCTTTTATAACCTCTTTTTGCATGCAGATAAAATGGCCTAAGTCGTGGTGGATGGCCAAATGCTTTACAAATATATCTCACAGTAATCGTTTGGAGAAGAGCTTGTTGGATCAGGGTACGTTGGACAGCCGAATGGAAGGGGTTTGCTGCGAAAGTACTTGAAGTTTTTTCAGATATTTAGCCACAGAGCGGTCATCTCTAGACACAGCCACATAGTGATCATCTTTAGCCACAAAGCGGTCATCTCTAGCCGCAGCCATAGAGTGATCATCTTTAGCCATAGAGCGTTCATTTTTGTTTAATATAAAGAAAGGAATCTTCCATATCCCATTCAACGCATTGTCGGGCCATACAATGTGTAAGGAGGGGTGGGTTATTGGTGGATCCTGCAAAGATTTCAGTAATTTGAAATTGATAAATTCCCTGAAATGTGTCTACACTGTGGTCCACATTGGGACACACAAGGTATTGCTGCAGATTCATTAGTGGCTACACAGAATTGATGGTGCGGATGGAAGAGATTCTATGGAAAGGAGTCTCGTTTGTCTGGAAAGAAGCCTACGAGGCAGGGTTCATGGAATTGAAGCAAAGGATGGTTAGAACTGCAATTATGAATTTTTCAGATTGGACAAAAAAATTGAATATACATGTGGAAATCTTTAATTGATAAAAAAAACAAGCTTAAAAACTTTAATTGATGAAAAAAATAGAGATTTTAATGGAGTAACTTTTATTATTTTTAAGAGTGTTAAATAACTTTTAATTCAAACTCTAAATTATATTTATACTAATATGGCTTATTTGGATAATCACTCGTTAGAAAAGCTAGAAAACTTTAATTGATGAAAAAAATAGAAATTGTAATGGAGTAACTTTTATTATTTTTAAAAGTGTTAAATAATTTTTAATAAAAATAATTTTAATTAGGAAGAGGGACCAAAGCTCTAATAAATTAACTTTATAATTTAAATCATTTTAATTTGAAAAAAAAGTGAGAAAAGCTAGAATAGTCTAACTTTATTATTTTAGTAAAATAACTTTTTCTTTTTCTTACTACTTTTATGCACGCAACTTTCGCTTTTGTGTTTTTAGAATTTATACAGCCATCTCTAGCTTTTATCTTTTTACATTTTAGTATAAATATCTATGGATGCTAAGAAGCCATATATTGTTGCGAAAATCTTTTCCAGCGGTTACTTATTGATTTTGTGAAAACTTCTTTAGCCTGTTATTTATTGATTTTGTGAAAATCTCTTCCACTTGTTATTTTTTTGTAAACAAAGAAAAATGGAAGCCCAACAGGGGGAGGTGGACATGGACATTGAGTTAGAGGCTAATGAGATGGATTTGAAGGCTGATGAAGATGAATATAGTGATGCCATCTTGGAAGAATTAGAAGAGATGAAGAAAAGAATGAAGGAACTAGAAGAAGATTCCTCTAATTTGTTAACAAATCCGCAGACCAACTCTGCAAAAAATGTCCAAACGCCTGTTTCTTCTGAGAAAATTAGCAAACAAGAAGTGGATTCATGTTCTGTGTTTGTAGGCAACGTCGATTACTCATGCACGACAGATGTAGTCGAGTGCCATTTTCAGTCATGTGGAACAATAAATCGAGTTACTATTTTGACAAACAAATTTGGTGAGCCAAAAGGATATGCTTATGTCGATTATTTAGAAGATGAGGTTGCTGCTGTTGTTCAAAATGCTCTTCTTTTCGATCTGTCTGAACTTTGTAATAGGCAATCAAACTACAAGATTATCTTTATCGTGGTGCGCAAAGATTAAATCCTTATTTTCCTATCAACCACATGGCCGATCCTCTCCTTATAATGGCTATGGGAAAGGCAAGATGAGAGGAAGATTTAGACACCCCATGGGATATAGGGTGTATTATTGAAATCACTCAAAGTAATTTTTCCTCGATTTGTTTTGTAAGCACTCTTACTTATATGTCTCATTTTCTCCAACACTTCAAATTTGTATTCATCAACATTTTATGCTTTTCCAATAAAAATATATTTTTGGCATTTACACTATTAGATTAAAATATAAAATTTTGAATATTTTGGCTGCAATTTTGACTGTTATGTGTACAGATTTCCAAATATTTATTTTCCCGTTTCCAAAAAAGATCAAGCTAAAGCGCTAAAGCTCGGTGTATGACCATATATATTATTTTGAGTCTTACCTAAAAACAATTCAGAAACAAGACAACAAATAATGGAATCGCAGTCATGTAGAGTTTAGAGTGACATAAAAAAAAAAGCTCATAAAAAATTTAAATGTAAAGCATTTCATATTATGAAATGGAATTTAATGCTGGTAGACTTCTTACGAAATTTTTATCTTTATAATGTAATTAGATATCTTTAATTTGCATTGTAATATTTATTTTTAAATTATGTTACAACAATATTAATATTTATTTACTAAAATTTAATATTGTTAGTTATATAATTAATATATTTTTCCATAATATTATTATAATAAAAATATCTTTATAATGTTAATTATTTTATCAATATATATTTTTTAAAATAATATTATAACAAAAATATTTTAAAACTCTTATCATGTTATTTTATAACATGTTTACAAAATTCTAGATATTAAAATGTCTATTATCCTTTAAAATTAAATCACATTTATAATATAATTCTAAATATTAAGAAAAAATTATTTGAATATATTAAAAATTTATATCATAATTTCAAATATTAATAATTTATATTTATTTGAATATATCCAAATATTATTAAAAAATTAAAAATTAATTTAAAAAAGTGATGTACATATATTTATAGATTTAAAAATTAAAATGGTATGAAAATTTAGAAAATATTTGAATTTTAATAAATATTTGAGTTACTAACTTTTTCAATCCAAATCAACCTATATCAACCATTTTTAAATCTGTGACCATGATCGATATAGGTCAATTAGCGTATATAAGCCATATTATTATTTAATATGGCATGCTAGTCAACACTATATGGATATTTTCATTATGCTAGCCCAAGTGTTTTTCAATTGCATTTGAAATATTAATATATTTTACATCTCCAATAACAACTACTACAACTATGGTAGTATCTATCTCTTCTAATATTACGAGAACAATGTCATCTTCATCATTCTTTTTTTTATGACACATAGTTTGTCTGGTATTCTGTTTCCATTTCAACATCTTTAATACATCTCCAACTTGATCAAGTTTACAACCTTTTTTGTCATCTTATCTTCTTCATACTTAGTTTTATATTTAACTATCTCGACTATGCCATTTGGCATCTTTGAGACCTGTTTGAGACTTCCTTGTAAGAGAAAATGGTTCTAGATAAGTTGTTTGAACCTAGAGTGTTTATATATGTTTGCTTATATGTATTATTATGAATACAAGTACATACCTTTTCAACAACATACATTTGGCATCTTTGAGAGTTTGAGACTTCCTTGTAAGAGAAAATGGTTCTAGATAAGTTGTTTGAACCTAGAGTGTTTATATGTGTTTGCTTATATGTATTATTATGAATACAAGTACATACCTTTTCAACAACTTTAAAACAATTAAAAAAGGTTTTGGTATAATTTTATAGGCTAAAGTTCAACCATATAAACTAAGATGGATATAATATTTTAACATTAAATAACATTATATTTGTATAGAATATAACATGAATATATGTTAATTTTAAATTGATTAAATGTTATTATAGTTTTATTTTGGTTTTTTGTTTGTTTGTTTTTTACTACTTAATTTTTTTGTCCAATTTAAAGTAGCAATTTAATAAAATATTAAAAAAAACTTTTAATATAATAGATCTTAATTTAAAGTATATATTAAAACAAAGATTACACATCAATTAATTAAAACTAAAAAAATTAATGAAACTTGCATACTTTGTTAGAGGGCATATATTATCTAATTTATTCAATAATATCAATTTCAACCATTACAAGCTTGACTAGGTCATACATCTTTACCATTTGCATTTTATATAATAGTGGTGTCATTAATCTTTTGTAATTTCATTTAAAATAATTTCATGAAAAATCTAAATCCATTTTTACTCATAATTTATCATTTACAATTAAGTGTAATTTCATCAAATATAGTTTTATAAAAAGTCTAAATCCATCTTCAGTCATGATGCACCGTTAAGATTCAAATCCTTGGAGATTCAATTTTTTCATGACTTTTTTTTATTTCTTTAACGAATCAAAATACATTGACTTAAATATTTGTTGTCTTCTTTTGAAAGTCAATTGTTTTTTACAAATATAACTAAACTCAAAATACAAAATATAGATTTACAGACGAATCAAGCGCTTATAATTAATAATTAGGTCATAATGTCAATTAAAAAGAATGCCGGTTCACTCATATATGTTGATCGAGTGATCGTTTCACTCGTATATATGATCTTGAGAAGAGAGTCCCGTAATGGATACATAATTGATCTCCTTATGCTATAAGATAAGAGAACCATATCAATAAATCAAGATGTTTTTCTCGCAGTTAATCCAAGTTCACTGGGATGCCGATGAACCGAGCGAATTAGTCGAAGGCTACGAAGAATTCTGGGCTGAAGTTTTTCGAGCCCACGGAAGAGCACTTCAAAGGTTTTCTACTGGAAATTCGCAGTGGAGAGAAGCCAAACGCATGCTGTCAGACCACGGCTGGGCAGACATGGCATATTTTCGCAAGAAAGAAAATTGGGTGTATGAAACAATGTTAGAAATAATTGAAGACAGTGTATTAACTATGCGAGATGATGAAGACATACAATTTAGAAACTGTATGTGGATGATGGAGAACAACCTCAGAGATGA
The DNA here is from genome assembly GCA_001517045.1 of Pseudotsuga menziesii. Classification (NCBI taxonomy): domain Eukaryota; kingdom Viridiplantae; phylum Streptophyta; class Pinopsida; order Pinales; family Pinaceae; genus Pseudotsuga; species Pseudotsuga menziesii. The sequence goes on along the minus strand of LPNX010060609.1, from coordinate 5 downwards.
CCTAA
>LPNX010060601.1:0-11164 GCA_001517045.1 Pseudotsuga menziesii | reverse complement strand
TTTAAATTTGATCATAAATTTGGATGCCAATTTGATCAACAAGCGTGCATGCAAACTTTTGAGACATTCCAAAATATTTTCACCCCCTTTAAGCCCAACAATAGCAAAACCGCACAACGCAGTTTCAGGTTTGACTAATTTCTCAAAATTAAAATTTAATCATAAATTTAAATCCGCATTTGGAAAAAAGGAGTGCATGCCAAGTTTCATGATGTTGAGAGTTATTTTTGCCATCTTTAAGCCAAACCCTAACAAAACTGCATGATGCAGTCTCAGCCTTGACCAGATTCTTAGAATTTAAACCTGATTATATGCTTNCATGATGTTGAGAGTTATTTTTGCCATCTTTAAGCCAAACCCTAACAAAACTGCATGATGCAGTCTCAGCCTTGACCAGATTCTTAGAATTTAAACCTGATTATATGTTTGAATGCATATTGGATAGACAAGCATGCATGCCAACTTTCACGATGTTTCAAGCTATTTTGACCGCCTTTAAGCCCAACCCTGTTGAAACCGCACGACGGAGTTTCCCTTTCGAGCAGTTTCTTAGAATTAAAATTTGATCATAAATTTGGATGCCAATTTGATTAACAAGCGTGCATGCAAACTTTTGAGACATTCCAAAATATTTTCAGCCCCTGTAAGCCCAACCTTAGGAAAACCGCACAACAAAGTTTCACGTTTGACTAATTTCTCAAAATTAAAATTTAATCATAGATTTAAATCTGCATTTGGAAAATAAGAGTGCATGCCAATTTTCACGATGTTGAGGGCTATTTTCGCCATTTTTAAGCCAAACACTAACAAAACTGCATGATGCAGTCTCAANAACCTTAGGAAAACCGCACAACAAAGTTTCACGTTTGACTAATTTCTCAAAATTAAAATTTAATCATAGATTTAAATCTGCATTTGGAAAATAAGAGTGCATGCAGATTGGATAGACAAGCATGCACGCCAACTTTCACGACGTTTCAAGCTATTTTGACCCCCTTTAGGCCCAACCCTGTTGAAACTGCACAACGGAGTTTCCCTTTCGAGCAGTTTCTTAGAATTAAAATTTGATCATAAATTTGGATGCCAATTTGATCAACAAGCGTACATGCAAACTTTTGCGACATTCCGAAATATTTTCACCACCTTTAGGCCAANGAGTTTCCCTTTCGAGCAGTTTCTTAGAATTAAAATTTGATCATAAATTTGGATGCCAATTTGATCAACAAGCATCCATGCAAACTTTTGCGACATTCCGAAATATTTTCACCAGCTTTAGGCCAAACCTTAGCAAAACCACACAACAAAGTTTCATGTTTGACTAATTTCTCAAAATTAAATTTTAATCATAGATTTAAATCCGCATTTGGAAAATAAGAGTGCATGCCAACTTTCACGATGTTGAGAGCTATTTTTGCCATCTTTAAGCCAAACCCTAACAAAACTGCATGATGCAATCTCAGCTTTGACCGGAATCTTAGAATTTAAACCTGATCATATGTTTGGATGCATATGGGATAGACAAGCATGCACGCCAACTTTNACAAAACTGCATGATGCAATCTCAGCTTTGACCGGAATCTTAGAATTTAAACCTGATCATATGTTTGGATGCATATGGGATAGACAAGCATGCACGCCAACTTTCGTGATATTTCAAGCTATTTTGACCCCCTTTAGGCCCAACCCTGTTGAAACCGCACCACGTAGTTTCCCTTTCGAGCAGTATCTGAGAATTTAAATTTGACCATAAATTTGGATACCAATTTGATCAACAAGCGTGCATGCGAACTTTTAAGATATTCCGAAATATTTTCACCCCCTTTAAGCCCAACCTTAGCAAAACCGCACAACGAAGTTTCACGTTTGACTAATTTCTCAAAATTAAAATTTAATCATTGATTTAAATACGCATTTGGAAAATAACAGTGCATGCCAACTTTCACGATGTTGAGAGCTATTTTCACCATCTTTAAGCCAAACCCTAACAAAACTGCATGATGCAGTCTCAGCTTTGACCAGATTCTTAGAATTTAAACTTGATCATATGTTTGGATGCATATTGGATAGACAAGCATGCACACCAACTTTCGCGACGTTTCATGCTGTTTTGACCCCCTTTAAGCCCAACCCTATTGAAACCGCACGACAGAGTTTCCCTTTCAAGCAGTTTCTAAGAATTTAAATTTGATCATAAATTTGGATGCCAATTTGATCAACAAGCGTGCACGCAGTATCACCTTTGACTAGATTCTTAGAATTTGAACCTGATCATATGTTTGGATGCATATTGGATAGACAATCATGCACGCCAACTTTCACGATGTTTTGAGCTATTTTGACCCCCTTTAAGCCCAACCCTGTTGAAACCGCACAACGGAGTTTCCCTTTCGAGTAGTTTCTTAGAATTTAAATTAGATCATAAATTTGGATGCCAATTTGATCAACAAGCGTGCATGCAAATTTTTGAGACATTCCAAAATATGTTCACCCCCTTTAAGCCCAACCTTACCAAAACCGCACAACGAAGTTTCACGTTTGACTAATTTCTCAAAATTAAAATTTAATCATAGATTTAAATATGCATTTAGAAAATAAGAGTACATGCCAACTTTCACGATGTTGAGAGCTATTTTCACCATCTTTAAGCCAAACCCTAACAAAACTGCATGATGCAGTCTCAGCTTTGCTCAGATTCTTAGAATTTAAACCCGATCATATGTTTGGATGCATATTGGATAGACAATCATGCACGCGAACTTTCACGATGTTTCAAGCTATTTTGACCCCCTTTAAGCCCAACCCTGTTGAAACCGCACAACGGAGTTTCCCTTTCGAGCAGTTTTTCAGAATTTAAATTTGATCATAAATTTGGATGCGAATTTGATCAACAAGCATGCATGCAAACTTTAGGGACATTCCAAAATATTTTCACCCCCTTTAAGCCCAACCTTAGCAAAAACGCACAATGAAGTTTCACGTTTGACTAATTTCTCAAAATTAAAATTTAATCATAGATATAAATCCACATTTGGAAAATAAGAGTGCATGCCAACTTGCACGATGTTGAGAGCTATTTTCGCCATCTTTAAGCCAAACCCTAACAAATCTGCATGATGCAGTCTCAGCTTTGACCAGATTCTTAGAATTTAAACCTGATCATATGTTGGGATGCATATTGGATAAACAAGCATGCACGGTAACTTTCGCGACGTTTCATGCTGTTTTGACCCCCTTTAAGACCAACCCTGTTGAAACAGCACGACGGAGTTTCCCTTTCAAGCAGTTTCTCAGAATTTAAATTTGATCTTAAATTTGGATGCCAATTTGATCAACAAGCGTGCATACAAACTTTTGATACATTCCAAAATATTTTCACCCCCTTTAAGCCCAACCTTAGCAAAACTACACAACGAAGTTTCACGTTTGACTAATTTCTCAAAATTAAAATTTAATCATAGATTTAAATCCGCATTTGGAAAATAAGAGTGCATGCCAACTTTCACGATGTTGAAGGCTATTTTCGCCATCTTTAAGCCAAACCCTAACAAAACTGCATGATGCAGTCTCACCTTTGACCAAATTCTTAGAATTTAAACCTGATCATATCTTTGGATGCATATTGGATAGACAAGCATGCATGCCAACTTTCACGAAGTTTCAAGCTATTTTGACCCCCTTTAAGCCCAACCCTGTTGAAACCGCACGACGAAGTTTCCCTTTCGATCAGTTTCTTAGAATTTAAATTTGATCATAAATTTGGATGCCAATTTGATCAACAAGCGTGCATGCAAACTTTTGAGACATTCCAAAATATTTCCACCCGCTTTAAGCCCAACCTTAGCAAAACCGCACAATGAAGCTTCACGTTTGATTAATTTCTCAAAATTAAAATTTAATCATAGATTTAAATCCGCATTTGGAAAATAAGAGTGCATGCCAGCTTTCACGATGTTGAGAGCTATTTTCGCCATCTTTAAGCCAAACCCTAACAAAACTGCATGATGCAGTCTCAGCTTTGACCAGATTCTTAGAATTTAAACCTGATCATATCTTTGGATGCATATTGGATAGACAAGGATGCACACCAACTTTCACGACGTTTGAAGCTATTTTGACCCCCTTTAGCCCCACCCTGTTGAAACCGCACGGCGGAGTGTCCCTTTCGAGCAGTTTCTTAGAATTTAAATTTGATCATAAATTCGGATGCCAATTTGATCAACAAGCGTGCATGCAAACTTTTGAGACATTCCAAAATATTTCCACCCGCTTTAAGCCCAACCTTAGCAAAACCGCACAATGAAGCTTCACGTTTGATTAATTTCTCAAAATTAAAATTTAATCATAGATTTAAATCCGCATTTGGAAAATAAGAGTGCATGCCAGCTTTCACGATGTTGAGAGCTATTTTCGCCATCTTTAAGCCAAACCCTAACAAAACTGCATGATGCAGTCTCAGCTTTGACCAGATTCTTAGAATTTAAACCTGATCATATCTTTGGATGCATATTGGATAGACAAGGATGCACACCAACTTTCACGACGTTTGAAGCTATTTTGACCCCCTTTAGCCCCACCCTGTTGAAACCGCACGGCGGAGTGTCCCTTTCGAGCAGTTTCTTAGAATTTAAATTTGATCATAAATTCGGATGCCAATTTGATCAACAAGCGTGCATGCAAACTTTTGAGACATTCCAAAATATTTCCACCCGCTTTAAGCCCAACCTTAGCAAAACCGCACAATGAAGCTTCACGTTTGATTAATTTCTCAAAATTAAAATTTAATCATAGATTTAAATCCGCATTTGGAAAATAAGAGTGCATGCCAGCTTTCACGATGTTGAGAGCTATTTTCGCCATCTTTAAGCCAAACCCTAACAAAACTGCATGATGCAGTCTCAGCTTTGACCAGATTCTTAGAATTTAAACCTGATCATATCTTTGGATGCATATTGGATAGACAAGGATGCACACCAACTTTCACGACGTTTGAAGCTATTTTGACCCCCTTTAGCCCCACCCTGTTGAAACCGCACGGCGGAGTGTCCCTTTCGAGCAGTTTCTTAGAATTTAAATTTGATCATAAATTCGGATGCCAATTTGATCAACAAGCGTGCATGCAAACTTTTGAGACATTCCAAAATATTTCCACCCGCTTTAAGCCCAACCTTAGCAAAACCGCACAATGAAGCTTCACGTTTGATTAATTTCTCAAAATTAAAATTTAATCATAGATTTAAATCCGCATTTGGAAAATAAGAGTGCATGCCAGCTTTCACGATGTTGAGAGCTATTTTCGCCATCTTTAAGCCAAACCCTAACAAAACTGCATGATGCAGTCTCAGCTTTGACCAGATTCTTAGAATTTAAACCTGATCATATCTTTGGATGCATATTGGATAGACAAGGATGCACACCAACTTTCACGACGTTTGAAGCTATTTTGACCCCCTTTAGCCCCACCCTGTTGAAACCGCACGGCGGAGTGTCCCTTTCGAGCAGTTTCTTAGAATTTAAATTTGATCATAAATTCGGATGCCAATTTGATCAACAAGCGTGCATGCAAACTTTTGAGACATTCCAAAATATTTCCACCCGCTTTAAGCCCAACCTTAGCAAAACCGCACAATGAAGCTTCACGTTTGATTAATTTCTCAAAATTAAAATTTAATCATAGATTTAAATCCGCATTTGGAAAATAAGAGTGCATGCCAGCTTTCACGATGTTGAGAGCTATTTTCGCCATCTTTAAGCCAAACCCTAACAAAACTGCATGATGCAGTCTCAGCTTTGACCAGATTCTTAGAATTTAAACCTGATCATATCTTTGGATGCATATTGGATAGACAAGGATGCACACCAACTTTCACGACGTTTGAAGCTATTTTGACCCCCTTTAGCCCCACCCTGTTGAAACCGCACGGCGGAGTGTCCCTTTCGAGCAGTTTCTTAGAATTTAAATTTGATCATAAATTCGGATGCCAATTTGATCAACAAGCGTGCATGCAAACTTTTGAGACATTCCAAAATATTTCCACCCCCTTTAAGCCCAACCTTAGCAAAACCGCACAACGAAGTTTCACGTTTGACTAATTTCTCAAAATTACAATTTAATCATTGATTTAAATCCACATTTGGAAAATAAGAGTGCATGCCAACTTTCACGATGTTGAGAGCTATTTTCGCCATCTTTAAGCCAAACCCTAACAAAACTGCATGATGCAGTCTCAGCTTTGACCAGATTCTTAGAATTTAAACCTGATCATATGTTTGATGCATATTGGATAGACAAGCATGCACACCAACTTTCGCGACGTTTGAAGCTATTTTGACCCCCTTTATGCCCAACCCTGTTGAAACCGCACGACGGAGTTTCCCTTTCAAGCAGTTTCTTAGAATTGAAATTTGATCATAAATTTGGATGCCAATTTGATCAACAAGCGTGCATGCAAACTTTTGAGACATTCCAAAATATTTTCACCCCTTTTAAGCCCAACCTTAGCAAAACCGCACAACGAAGTTTCACGTTTGACTAATTTCTCAAAATTAAAATTTAATCATAGATTTAAATTCGCATTTGGAAAATAAGAGTGCATGCCAACTTTCACGATGTTGAGAGCTATTTTCGCCATCTTTAAGCCAAACCCTAACAAAACTGCATGATGCAGTCTCAGCTTTGACTAGATTCTTAGAATTTAAACCTGATCATATGTTTGGAAGCATATCGGATAGACAAGCATGCACGCTAACTTTCACGACGTTTCAAGCTATTTTGACCCCCGTTAAGCCCAATCCTGTTGAAACCGCACGGCGAAGTTTCCCATTCGAGCAGTTTCTTAGAATTTAAATTTGATCATAAATTTGGATGCGAATTTGATCAACAAGCGTGCATGCAAACTTTTGAGACATTCCAAAATATTTTCACCCCCTTGAAGCCCAACCTTAGCAAAATCGCACAATGACTTTTCATGTTTGTCTAATTTCTCAAAATTAAAATTTAATCATAGATATAAATCCGCATTTGGAAAATAAGAGTGCATGCCAACTTTCACGATGTTGAGAGCTATTTTTACCATCTTTAAGCCAAAACCTAACAAAACTGCATGATGCAGTCTCAGCTTTCACCATATTCTTAGAATTTAAACCTGATCATATGTTTGGATTCATATTGGATAGACAAGCATGGACACCAACTTTCGTGACATTTGAAGCTATTTTGACCCCCTTTATGCCCAACCCTGTTGAAACCGCAAGACGGAGTTTCCCTTTCGAGCAGTTTCTTAGAATTGAAATTTGATCATAAATTTGGATACCAATTTGTTCAACAAGCGTGCATGCAAACTTTTGAGACATTCCAAACTAAAATTTAATCATAGATTTAAATCCACATTTGGAAAATAAGAGTGCATGCAACTTTCATGATGTTGAGAGCTATTTTCGCCATCTTTAAGCCAAACCCTAACAAAACTGCATGATGCAGTCTCAGCTTTGACCAGATTCTTAGAATTTAAACCTGATCATATGCTTGGATGCACATTGGATAGACAAACATGCACGCCAACTTTCGCGATGTTTCAAGCTATTTTGACCTCCTTTATGCCCAACCCTGTTGAAACCACACGACGGAGTTTGCCTTTCGAGCAGTTTCACAGAATTTAAATTTGATCATAACTTTGGATGCCAATTTGATCAACAAGTGTGCATGCAAACTTTTGAGACATTCCAAAATATTTTCACCCCCTTTAATCCCAACCTTAGCAAAACCGCACAACAAAGTTTCACGTTTGACTAATTTCTCAAAATTAAAATTTAATCATAGATTTACATCCGCATTTGGAAAATAAGAGTGCATGCCAACTTTCAAGATGTTGAGAGCTATTTTCGCCATCTTTAAGCCAAACCCTAACAAAACTGCATGATGCAGTCTCAGCTTTGACCAGATTCTTAGAATTTAAACCTGATCATATGTTTGGATGCATATGGGATAGACAAGCATGCACGCCAACTTTCGTGATGTTTCAAGCTATTTTGACCCCCTTTGAGCCCAACCCTGTTGAAATCGCACGACGGAGTTTGCCTTTCGAGCAGTTTCTCAGAATTTAAATTTGATCATAAATTTGGATGCCAATTTGATCAACAAGTGTGCATGCAAACTTTTGAGACATTTCAAAATATTTTCACCCTCTTTAAGCCCAACCTTAGCAAAACCGCACAACGAAGTTTCACGTTCGACTAATTTCTCAAAATTAAAATTTAATCATAGATTTAAATCCGCATTTGGAAAATAAGAGTGCATGCCAACTTTCACGATGTTGAGAGCTATTTTCACCATCTTTCAGCCAAACCCTAACAAAACTGCATGATGAAGTCTCAGCATTGACTAGATTCTTAGATTTTAAACCTGATCATATGTTTAGATGCATATTGGATAGACAAGCATGCACGCCAACTTTCGCGACGTTTCAAGCTATTTTCCCCCCCTTTAAGCCCAATCTTGTTGAAACCGCACGATGGAGTTTCCCTTTCGAACAGTTTCTCAGAATTTAAATTTGAACATAAATTCGGATGCCAATTTCATCAACAAGCGTGCATGCAAAATTTTGAGACATTCCAAAATATTTTCACCCCCTTTAAGCCCAACCTTAGCAAAACAGCACAACGAAGTTTCACGTTTGACCAATTTCTCAAAATTAAAATTTAATCATAGATTTAAATCCGCATTTGGAAAATAAGAGTGCATGCGAGCTTTCACGATGTTGAGAGCTATTTTCGCCATCTTTAAGCCAAACACTAACAAAACTGCATGATGCAGTCTCAGCTTTCACCAGATTCTTAGAATTTAAATCTGATCATATGTTTGGATGCATATGGGATAGACAAGCATGCACGCCAACTTTCGTGATGTTTCAAGCTATTTTGACCCCCTTTGAGCCCAACCCTGTTGAAATCGCACGACGGAGTTTCCCTTTTGAGCAGTTTCTTAGAATTTAAATTTGATCATAAATTTGGATGCCAATTCGATCAACAAGCATGCATGCAAACTTTTGAGACATTCAAAAATATTTTCACCCCCTTTAAGCCCAACCTTAGCAAAACCGCACAACGAAGTTTCACGTTTGACTAATTTCTCAAAATTAAAATTTAATCATAGATTTACATCCGCATTTGGAAGATAAGAGTGCATGCCAACTTTCACGATGTTGAGAGCTATCTTCGCCATCTTTAAGCCAAAGCTTAACAAAACTGCATGATGCAGTCTCAGCTTTGACCAGATTCTTAGAATTTAAACCTGATGATATGTTTGGATACATATTGGATAGACAATCATGCACGCCAACTTTCGCGACGTTTCAAGCTATTTTGACCCCCCTTAAGCCCAACCCTGTTGAAACCGCACGGCGGAGTTTCTCTTTCGAGCAGTTTCTTAGAATTTAAATTTGATCATGAATATGGATGCCAATTTGATCAACAAGTGTGCATGCAAACTTTTGAGACATTCCAAAATATTTTCACCCCCTTTAAGCCCAACCTTAGCAAAACCGCACAACGAAGCTTCATGTTTGACTAATTTCTCAAAATTAAAATTTAATCATAGATTTACGTCCGCATTTGGAAAATAAGAGTGCATGCCAACTTTCACGATGTTGAGAGCTATCTTCGCCATCTTTAAGCCAAAACCTAACAAAATTGCATGATGCAGTCTCAGCTTTGACCAGATTATTAGAATTTAAACCTGATCATATGTTTGGATACATATTGGATAGACAAGCATGCACGCTAACTTTCGCGACGTTTCAAGCTATTTTCACACCCCTTAAGCCGAACCCTGTTGAAACCGCACAACGGAGTTTCTCTTTCGAGCAGTTTCTTAGAATTTAAATTTGATCATGAATTTGGATGCCAATTTGATCAACAAGCGTGCATGCAAACTTTTGAGACATTCCAAAATATTTTCACCTCCTTTAAGCCCAACCTTAGGAAAACCGCACAACGAAGCTTCATGTTTGACTAACTTCTCAAAATTAAAATTTAATCATAGATTTAAATCCGCCTTTGGAAAATAAGAGTGCATGCCAACTTTCACGATGTTGAGAGCTATTTTTGCCATCTTTAAGCCAAACCCTAACAAAAATGCATGATGCAGTCTCAGCTTTGGCCAGATTCTTAGAATTTAAACCTGATCATATGTTTGGATACATATTGGATAGACAAGCATGCACTCCAACTTTCAGGACGTTTTAAGCTATTTTGACCCCCTATAAGCCCAACCCTGTTGAAACCGTACGACGAAGTTTCCCTTTCGAGCGGTTTTTCAGAATTTAAATTTGATCATAAATTTGGATGCCAATTTGATCAACAAGCGTGCATGCAAAATTTTGAGACATTCCAAAATATTTTCACTCCCTTTAAGCCCAACCTTAGCAAAACCGCACAACAAAGTTTCACGTTTGAATAATTTCTCAAAATTAAAATTTAATCATAGATCTAAATCCTCATTTGGAAAATAAGAGTGCATGCCAACTTTCACGATGTTGAGAGCTAGTTTTTTCATCTTTAAGCCAAACCCTAACAAAACTGCATGATGCAATCTCAGCTTTGACCAGATTCTTAGAATTTAAACCTGATCATATTTTTGGATGCCTATTGAATAGACAAGCATGCACGCCAACTTTCATGACGTTTCAAGCTATTTTGAACCCTTTTAAGCCCAACCCTGTTGAAAGCGCATGACGGAGTTTCCCTTTCGAGCAGTTTTTTTAGAATTTAAATTTGATCATAAATTTGGATGTCAATTTGATCAACAAGCTTGCATGCAAACTTTTGACACATTCCAAAATATTTTCACCCCCTTTAAGCCCAACCTTAGCAAAACCGCACAACGAAGCTTCACGTTTGACTAATTTCTCAAAATTAAAATTTATTCATAGATTTAAATCCGCATTTGGAAAATAAGAGTGCATGCCAACTTTCGCGATGTTGAGAGCTATTTTCGCCATCTTTAAGCCAAACCCTAACAAAAATTCATGATGCAGTCTCAGCTTTGACCAGATTCTTAGAATTTAATCCTGATCATATGTTTGGATGCATATTGGATAGACAAGCATGCATGCCAACTTTCACGACGTTTGAAGCTATTTTGACCCCTTTAAGCCCAACCTTGTTGAAA
>LPNX010060599.1:110164-219261 GCA_001517045.1 Pseudotsuga menziesii | reverse complement strand
ACATAGGAGGCCATAGGCCTCATCTCTCCGATTGTGCCATTTGATCTTCTCTGCAGCAGCATTGGGCTCTGCTTCTGTAGCCATAGTCACCCTGTAGAGGTCTTTCGCTCTCAACAAGATCTCCATCTCTGGTTTCCATTCAAAAAAGTTGAAAGGAGTGAGGATAGTTTTCTGTGAATCCATAGCTTTAGAAAATTTGTCCCGGCTGTCAGTAGAAGGCTCCCAGTCTTGATGTCGAACCTGCAAAACAATTTTTGGAGGAGAGTAACAACCTACAATGGCTCTGATACCATGTAGAAATTCAGGCCTGCAGTAGATTAATTTCACCCACAACAATTAACAATTGATCATGAAAAATTATCAACAATGGAGACTGAATATGGAGCTGTAACACAAAATTATATTAACTGAGTGTACAATAGAAAACCTTGTAATAACATAGGCTGCTGAATATATAGAATACATGAGCAAATCGAATGCATAAGGAAGCATCCAAATCTAGCATAAAGCAGGCTTACCCAAAATAGGCAAATCCCCCATAGGTGTAAAAAGCTGATCCCAAATCTATCAAGGACCCCACGAATTAGCAAGGGCACATGGGAAAGCTAAAGAGTGGTCAAATGGCAGCTCATACATGCTTTTGCATGGAGGAAAGAGTGGAGGAGGAAGAGGCAACAAAGCTGATTCACCTCACCTAGTCTTGCTTTCCTATGTGTCTTAAAACACTGAAAAAGCAGGGAATAAAGCAGAAAAAGCAGATGGGTGCCTAGGAGGCCAGGAATAAAGCAGATTTGATTCCCAATGCTTTTTCAAGCGCTCCATGAGTCAATAATGGCAAGTTTGACCTCTATGGATAGGTAATTGACAACTTGCACATGGTGGGACTCATGGACTAGGCAAATAAGACAAAATAAATGAAATAATGTCTAAGTGGGTAAATACTATGGGTTGATTATTCTAAAAATTAAATAGTTTTTAAATGGGTCATTCTAAAATTCTGCCAACCTTTTACTAGTATAGGAACTCAACACCAACAATGTAGTAGTTACCATATCAAATTATAATTCAATTACTTTATCATAGTAACATATACAATATTAATGTCATTACATAAACTTAATCAACTTACCATTTAATTCAAACTATAGATAAGATTAATAGAAATTATGTAAGGAATCAAAGTATAAGACTTTCATCATTTTGAAAGAATCAAAGTCTAAAACTCTCTTCATTTTGATTTGTCACAAAGGATTATAAATGTGTAATCTAGGTTTTAACATAGTCCCTCTCCCCTCATGTTGTAAAGGGTGCTAGCTCAATGGAAGATCATCTGCATTACAAGCAGGACGATGGTGGTTCGATTCCTCAGTGCCCTAACATAAATTAATAGATGATATAAAATATTAATGATAGTATAAATATTGTAAGATATCTATATTTTCAATATAAATATGCGATTTTCAATTAAACACATTGTTCAAATATTTCATAAATAAATAATGAACACTTGCAATAATTAGTTCAATTGGTTTCCCCCTTTCCTCTTGTATATGAAAAAAAACAAATTGTATTGCACTAATGCTATTCTAGTTCATAATTGATTTTGATTGTTAAAATAATTAATATTAATAAATAAGGGAGGCTTTACTAACATCAATATCATTAAATAAATTTATAGTTAAGAAATTTCTCACGTTAATCTATTATTCATAAAGTAAACATCCATCAACTTAGTTTTTAATACACTACCACTACCAACAACAACAATAATAAATTATGTTGCTATTTTAATTCATAATTTATTTTAATCATTACAAGGGTAAAACTTAGACTTTAAAGTCATAAAATATTTTCTCGTTTTGATTATGAGTGGTGCCAACTTCCAAAAATAAAACAACATACTCAACAAAGACAAAAGTAATTACTATGACAATGTTTATAATTGTTGTAATAACAAATACAATGTTGGTATTATGCCATAAAATAATTTAATCAACTTAACATCTAATACAAACTATAAATAATATTAATATAAATTATGTAAGGATTCAAAGGCTATGACTTTCCTCATTTTGAAAGAACTCAATCTAGCGGAACTTCTAAATTCTAGAACTAACCCATCTAGTTCTAATTGAGATTTAATATGTCCTCTGGTTCTAATTGAGATGTAATATTTTCTTTTGAATGGTTGAATACTAAAGTTTTACTTGAAATAAGTAAAAAAAATGAATTGAGAAAATAGCTCATTGGATTAATTCTTCCAAATTTAACTGAATAGTTCTTTGAGTTGATTTTTCTAGATTTAATAGAATATGTATTTAGAGATTTAAAAAAAAAACTCAATGTGGATGAAGTCCTTGTAATATCATATTTCCAAATTTAATGAAATATGTGTTGTTTACTTTGTTTGTTATTTACATATACATTTTATTTATTACTACTCTGTAAGTTATATTTATTTTTAAGCTCTATATAGAAGATAATGTTAAAATCTAGAACTAGGTTTTTAAGGGTTAAAAGAAATACTGTAAACCCTACAGTTTACGAAATTTTTTTTTGGTTAAAGTATTCCGGACTCTATTTTTAAGAAATGGAATGACAGAAGATAATATAATTTACAGTTCTAAGTATGATGTTAACCCTCTAGGAAATGAAAAGTTTCTAACAGTTTTACTTCCAGTTTTTAGTTAAGGAAAAATACTTAGATTTTTAGTGCAGCATACTTAAAAACTAGAATAATCTAGACTCTCGGTAATTTTTGTAAATATAAAAGGATTATAAAATAATCCTTACTCTAGTTTTGTTAAGTTAATTTTTAAAAATTGTTTTGCTATTATCTTTTTACATGCTTTTTCAAATATTAGTTCTTTATTTTACTGTAATACTTTTATTCCCTATCAGTATACTAATACTGTAGTAAAAGTGTCTTTACTATTTTCCTATACCTATGTTCCCATTTAGTTGGTTAAAGTAAAATAATAAGTGCAAGTAAAACATAGCACTTCTTTTTCAATGTATTTCTTAAACATTGAAGTAAAATATAATTCTATTTACATACACACACAAGAATCATACATACTATTTTCATTCTAATAAAAGAATCATTTCATTTACTTAATGCAGTCCATCTGTGCTAGAGTACTACCTGAGTTCAGGTGTGGAAAAACATAGCTTGGAAATTTAATTTCTATTTATTTCACTATTTACATGATCATTTCCATTTGTATAAATAATCTATAAATTTTACTGAACTTAACATTACACAGTTACTTTTCATTCATAAACCCTAAACACTAATAATGCCTGTAATAGATAAACTGTGAATTATTTAACTGAAGACAGTAAAAACAAAATAGAACCTATTGAGGACAAGACGACAACAACTTAAGGAGGTCGCTCCTCCCTACCAATATCCTAGAGAGTGCTCAAACAACGCTTCCTCAGGACCCCCGAGCCTGTTCCTAGTCTACTTGGCTGATAACTGGGTGGAGAATGGAACTTTAAACCTCTATCACCTGATTGGTTCAATTACCTCAGTAGAAAAAAAATTCTCTCAGTAGTATGATCTTCAGCTTAAAAGCTGCAACTATATCAATCTCAGCATTTATCCCCTGAAACACATTCCACACTCCCCTCCATTGAATTTCTCTTGAGTAAAATCATTCAGCCTGAATTACCAGTTCTCTAAAATGAGCAGCCTCAGCTCTCTTCAATGGGAAATTTTATAGAGATGCCTAGGTCTTCTGGGTCAGTTTTCATTAAATGTGCCACTTGCTCTGATTCCACTTTCTTGGGGAATCATGAACACAAATATAGCGAAGTTTCCATCTACAATAGTTGGAAGTGGTTTGAGGATGCTGCCACATGTCGGTTTTCTCTCCACCCAGTATCCTCCACCAATTGACCAGTAAACACTCTTTTAACAGCTCTCCTAAGATGTTGTCTCCTCATTTATTTATTTATAAATAAATCATTTTGAATTTACATTAAATATTCTTGACCTCACTTGGTCATCAATTACAACTTAGCATAAAATTTAACACAATGTTCCTAAAATAATATAATTTTTTTTTGCAAATCGAAGCTTGTGACATACACACCCCCTTAAATTATAACATTGACCTCGATGTTATTTATTCCTTGTCCTCAGAGTTCCCCTAAAATAGAATTGGATATGCATCCAGCATATGACTTTCCAATTCCTAGGTGGCTTCCTCTGGACTAAGGTGCTTCCATTGCACCTTCACTTGACTAATGGTGTGGTTCTGAAGTGTGATCTCCCCCCACTTGAGGATACAGTCCGGTTCCACCAAAAAATCTCATTCCAGTTCCACCTGTACATCATTCCAGTTAATAACATGAGTAGAATCATGCACATATTGATTTAATACATAAATGTGAAAAGCATTGTGAAATCTTAAATTTGGTGGTAAGGCTAACTGATAGGCTACCTGTCCAATCCTGGACAGTATTTCAAAAGGACCACAATAGCGAGTGCTAGTTTGGCACAACTACCCAACCTCAGAGAACTCTTTTTGGGTCTCACCTTAATGAAAACATGTTAACCTACCTGGAACTCTTTTGGAGTTCTTTCAAGGTCTGCTTGGCTTTTCTGTTGATCTTGCATAATTTTCAAATTACCTTATACCTGCTTTACAATTTCTTCCATTTCTTTCAATAATTCAGGTCGTAATACTAACATGTCCACTGGATTACTCCAAGAGATGGGAGTGTTACATTTCCTTCCATACAAAATTTTGAAAGGACTATATTTAGTTGAAGCTTGATAATTATTATTATAAGCAAATTCTACCAGGTGTAAATAATCTTCCCATTTACCTGGTTGTTCCTTTACATACATTCTTATTAAATCTTGCAGTACCTAATTTACTCTTTTAGTATGTCCATCAGTTTGAGGATGGAACGAGGTACTAAAATTTAACGTAGTATTTAATCCTTTAAACAGAGATCTCCAAAAGTTACCTGTAAATTTAGGGTCTCGATCTAAAATTATAATCTTCGGTATTCCATGTAGTCGAAAAATTTGCTTTAAAAAAATATCGGCTAAGTTTGCAGCTTTATAAGTAGTTTTTACTTGGATAAAATGGGCTACTTTACTCAATTTGTCAACCACTACCATTATGGAGTTATTTAAGTTCTGATTTTTAGGCAGTCCAATAAAAAAATCAACACTAATTATCTCCCATTTCCAGCTAGGAATGGGCAAAGGCTGAAGTAATCCAGCTGGATGTTGATGTTCAGTTTTTACTTACTGACATTCAAAGCATCTAGAAATATATTTTGCTAGTTCAATCTTCATGTTTGGCCAAAAATATTATTTTCTTAACATGGTTATAGTTTTCTGATAACCTGGACGGCCTGAGTAAGTTTTATGGATTTCGTCCAAAATTAATAACTTAACCTTAGGTACAATAGGTACATATATATTGTCTTTATACAGTAAAAATCCTTTTTCATTCAAACTGTACCCTGTACTTAGACTTTCTATTGGATTTTCTTTTGCTTTTGCTTGTAACTTTAGGTAATTTTCATTTTGTTCTATCCCTGCTTTAAGTTGTTCTTCCAAATCTGTTATATAAGTGCTGATAGCTGCTGTAAAATTCAGCTTTGCATTCCTACTTAATGCATCAACAACTTTATTTTCTTTCTCTTTAATGTGTTGAATTTCGAAATCATATTCACTTAGAAAAGCTAGCCACCTAGCTTGTCTAGCATTCAGGTTAGGTTGATCTAACAAATATTTTAATCCCTTATTATCTGTCATTAAAATAAATTTTCTTCCAATGAAATGATGACGCCACATCTTTAAAGCATGTATGACAGCAGCTAATTCGAAGTCATAGGTTGCATAATTATTTTTATGAAGTTTCAATGTCCTACACTCATAAGCAATAACATGCCCTTCTTGAGTCAATTCTCCACCTAAATCGTCATTGCAGGTGTCAGTACATACTATAAAATCTTTATTCAGATCAGCTATTCTTAAAATTGATGTGCTGGTTAACAAGGTTTTTAACTTTTTTAAAACTATCCTTGCACTTCTGATTCCTATCAAATTTCTTTTCCTTTTTCTACAAAGAGATTATCGGACTTGCAATTCTCAAAAACACTTCGATGAACCTCCAGTAATAACCGATAATCCTCATAAATGATTGGACATCAGTTACATCTTTAGAAACTAGTCAATCTTCAATTGCCTTTATTTTTTTGGGATCCACCAAAATTCCTTCTTTAGTCACCACATGACCAAAGTATTGGATTTTATCTTTAGTCCTCAAATTTTAATTTATCTATGTTGTTTATATTTTTCTCATTGGTTATTGTTACTGCATAAGCCTTACAACCTTTCCTAACAACTCTGTGAAGTTGAAAAGAAAAAATATGCCTTATGGTTGTTTTCCTAGGGATTCCCTTTACGCTTATTAGTTTTCCATCATTATTTATAGAAGTAAAGGTTTTATCATAGCACTTCAAGACCACCCTATGCTGCTCTGAATGTTGGTGGCTTGATATTCTTAAACTCCCCAGAAACTTCTTCATAAGGTTTATATTTTCTTTTCCTACTATGGTGGTTATCCTCACTATTGTCACTAGTATAACGAGAATTATGTTGATCGTCACATACTTTGGAAGATGAGATACTTTCATTTTTAATCTGTTTAGTCTTTTTATACTTATGTTGGTAACTTATATCTTCCGAATCAGCTATTTTACCCCTTCCCTCTGTATGAAATCTTTCTATTAAGATCTAATTTAGCTCCTCCTGAGCTCTCAAAATCCTCTCATTTTCTTTTTTAACAGATTCCATTTCAGATTTTAATTCTTTTACTATTTTTAAAAGTTATGAGGAATTAGTGGTTATGTCTTCTTGTATAGGTTCTCTTTGTAAATTATCTTGCTCAGTATAGAGAGATTCCTCTTCCACATATTCCTCCAATCTTTCCATACCTGTCATTAAACTCAAAAACAAATTTCTCTGTGGATAACATTAAAAGAAAACAACATCAGCAAAATAATTTAAATTCATTGTTCCATATAAGCAAGTTGAACTTCATCAAGGCCTAGTGTTTGAACCTTGTGCTCTGATACCACATGTCATAACCCCAAAATTTCATAAAAATTTATAAATTTTTATACTGACATAAAATGTCTTAGATCGCAGTTTAGTAACTACTAGTGGTTTGCGAAAAATCAAACATTTTAACAATTTTTTAAGGATTAGTTTCAAATACAGAAACACTAATACAACTTTAATTTTTATAAGTCATAGAAAGAGGACTTGCATTTAATTGCTGCTAGCTGTATTGATGTTTTACTTTTGTTAAGTAGGTGAGGAACCATGTTTGAAATTCGGGGCTTACTTAGCATTCTACTAACTCAAATGCACTGTTGGTTCTTATAGGTTCAGCAGGTAAGCGTATAATCAAGTAGGAGTTTATTTTGTATTATGTTGAGAAGTATTTATTTATCATGATTAGATGCTAGTAATTAAATTGATTAATATGATGCAAGACTCCGATGAGGTAAAGTAAATTCCTTTATTGTTTTGGATCTATGACAGTTTTTATATTTAAGCCATTATGACTTTTACCCTGAACATAATTATTGCTATTTACAAGATTGAGTTCTTCCAAGGTTTATTTATGTCGTAAACATTGTAGTACCTAGGTAAATATAGATTCTTAGAGTGAGCATAGAGCTCATGGTCTTGTCATAAAATTACTTCTATTGTATCATGATCTTACCGCTATTGTCATGTCTTTAAACTCAAGTGCACTTCTCTTTATGTATGAACAAAATCCTATACTTTTCAAAGGTAAAGTTTACAATGAAGGATTAGTTACTTAAGAGAAACTCTTTCCAATGGTTAATCTTCAGTCTTCTGGAAGACTTCTTCCTTTATCAGCATCAAGTCTTTTGGTTGAAAAGTTTAGAGCTCTTTAGTTTATGAAATAAATCATAATGTTATTATTTTAATACTCTAACTATCCTTTACTAGTCATGTAACAATACCAACTTATTTGATTTGCTGCAATGATGATTATCATCTTACACAACTAGTTTACTAGTTGTAATCTTAATCTTCAGGTTATAACCATGATACAAAAGTTATTGTAATATTACAATTAATTTATAATGTTACAAAAAACAATACTAGTTGTATCCTCAGGTAGTTTTACTACCTAGTAACTACTATGGTGTAGTCGAAACTATGGCATGATATATTAAAAGATTTTGTGTCTTGATATAGTATTTCCAAAGCCTAGCATAATATCTTTGATGGCAAAGTTGATCAGATGAGCAAACATAAGGTACGTTAGACTAAGTTCGAAGGTATAAATTTCATTATGGAAAAAGATATGATCTTTTTTTATAAATATCGTCAATAGCATGGGTTGCATTATTGGCAATGATAAGTTTTACATTGGAAAGTGCAGTGTTGACTATAGAGATCGACCCACTCTTGGTTATATTTCTAGAAGGGCACGTTGATAAGTCTCCACCATGCATTGGTTGACTTATAACACATAAAAACCCTACTCTCTTCCATTTTTCTTCGAGGGTTTATTTCCTGTAAGCTGCACTATGAAAACTCTTTGCGGCCATGAGAGGCCTGCTCTTCCTTAACCTTTGGTACTAAGCTTGCAATACTATGCAATGTGGTTTAGGGTTTTGTAGTAGGTGTTTTTAGTTTCTGTAGTGAGTTGAGAAAACACGGTGTGCGTGGTTTTGAACTCCTTCCCGTAGCTCGAAACCTGGAACTGGTTTTACCGTTGTGTCTGTCTGTTCTTTTCTTTAGCATTAAGGATATTGAGTGATGTATCCTTGCTGCCTCTGTCCCAGGGTTGGAATGAGGGTTTTCTTACTTCTTGGTGTAGTTCACTCAAGCTGGTGACCATTTTTTCTCGGCTCCAAATACCTCTTACTCACAGGTAAATGCATTTACTCTGTACTCAATCCTTTCGTCAATTTATTTTCTAGTTAAAGTTAAAATAGGAATAGAGATCTGAAATAATGTTTGGTATTTAAACTTGCAGGCTACCACCAACGGCTCCAGACTTGAAAGTAAATTCCTCTCATGCGTCGGTTAACTTCGTGGGCTTTCAAATGGGTAAGCCCAGGTCTCGTCGTGGGTTCTCCCTGCTTGCAAAATGGGTTATTGGTTGAAGGTTCCTGTGGTTGGAAACCTAGCTTCGATCTCTCTACTGGTTATGATGTTTAGTTTGTTTACTGCTCATATTTTAAGTGAAAACCCTTGCAGTTGTCTGTTGGGTAGCACAGGCTCTTGAGCCGTGATGTGTATGTGGTTTTAGTTAAACAAATTCAGCCTTACGGCTTGATGATGTAATACTGTTGATTTAAGAATATAAGAATCTCCTTTGTGCTCATAGTTTTTAAAAGACCTCTTTCTCGTTCGCTTCAGTTTTTCTTTTACGTGAAGACTGTGAACTGGGTTTTGTTTAACCTGTCAGTAGTGTATTTAGCTTACTGTTAATATAAAAGATTTATATATATTTGATTTTAAGAAAGAATACTATGGAATAATCTAGTTCTATAGTTCGTGGGGTTTTTATTTTTACAGTCAGCAATGTAATAGGTTATATTTTAGTATAAGATTACTATGTATTTGGTTTTAATAATAGAAAGGGTTTCGACCCTTTGATTCTTACATGCTATAAGCCTACCTAGATTTGAGATTTATATTGCACATATTTAATGATTCTTGGTTTACTTTGTTTGTTATTTACATATACATTTTATTTATTACTACTATGTAAGTTATATTTATTTTTAAGCTCTGAATAGAAGATAATGTTAAACTCTAGAACTCGGTTTTCAAGGGTTAAAAGAAAGACTGTAAACCCTACAGTTTACGAAATTTTCTTTCTGCTTAAAGTATTCTTGACTCTGTCTTTAAGAAATGGAATAATGGAAGATAATATAATTGACACTTGTAAGTATGATATTAACTTTGTAGGAAATGAAAATATTCTAACAGATTTACTTCCAGTTTTTAGTTAAGGAAAAATACTTAGATTTTTAGTGCAGCATACTTAAAAACCAGAATAATATTGACTCAATAGTTTTTGTAAATATAAAAGGATTATAAAAGAATCCTTGCTCTAGTTTTGTTAAGTTAATATTTAAAAACTGATTTGCTATTATCTTTTTACATGCTTTTTCAAATATTAGTTGTTTATTTTACTGTAATACTTTTATTTCCTATCAGTATACTAATACTGTAGTAATAGTGTATTTACTATTTTCTTATATCTATGTTCCCATTTAGTTGGTTAAAGTAAAATAATAAGTGCAAGTAAAACATAGCACTGTTTTTTCAGTGTATTTCGTAAACATTGAAGTAAAATCTAATTCTATTTACATAGAGACACAAGAATCATATCTACTATTTTAATTCTAATAAAAGAATCAGTTCATTTACTTAAAACAGTCCAACTGTGCTAGAGTACAACCTAAGTTCAGGCGTGGAAAATCACAGCTTGGAAATTTAATTTCTATCTGTTTCACTATTTACATGATTATTTCCATTTCTATAAATAATCCATAAATTTTACTGAACTTAACATTACATAGTTACTTTTCATTCATAAACCCTAAACACTAACAATGCCTGTAATAGATAAACTATGGATTATTTAACTAAAGACAGTAAAAACAAAATAGAACCTATTGAGGACAAGACGAAAATAGCTTAAGGAGGTTGTTCCTCCCTACCAATATCCTGCAGAGCGCTCAAACAATGCTTCCTTAGGACCCTTGAGCCTGTTCCTGGTTCTCTTGGCTGAGAACTAGGTGGAGAATGCAACTGTAAAACCTCTGTCGCTTGACTGGTTCAATTACCTCAGTAAAAAAAATCTTATCTCAGCAGTATGACCTTCAGCTTAAACGTTGCAACTAGATAAATCTCAACAGTTATCCCCTCAAACACATTCCAGACTCCCCTACATTGAATTTATCTTGAATAAATTCATTCACACTGAATGATCACTTCTCTAGAATGAGCATCCTGAGCTCTCTTCAACGGAAAATTTTATAGAGATGCCTAGGTCTTCTGGATTAGTTTTCATTAAATGAGCCACCTGCCTTGATTCCACTTTCTTAGGGAATCATGACTACAAATATAGGGAAGTTGCCACCTGCAATAGTTGGAAGTGGTTTGAGGATGCTGCCACATGTTAGTTTTCTCTCCACCTAGTCTCCTCCACCAATTGATTAGTAAACACTCTTTTAACAGCTCTCCTAAGTTGTTTTATGCTCTTTTAATTATTTATAAATAAAATATTCTGAATTTACATTAAATATTCTCGACCCCACTAGGTCATCAATTACAACTTAGCATAAAATTTAACACAATGTTCCTCAAATAATATAAATTTGTTTTTGCAAATTGGGGCATGTGACATAGAGACCCCCTTAAATTATAACATCATCCTCGATGTTATTTATTTCTCATCCTTAGAGTTTCCCTGAAATGGAATTGGATATGCATCTCGCATATGAGTTTCCAATTCCCACGTGGCTTCCTATAGACTAAGGTACTTCCATTGCACCTTCACTTGACCAATGGTGCGGTTCCCAAGTGTGATCTCCCTCCACTAGAGGATACATTCCGGTTCCACCAGAAAACATCCTTCGGGTTCCACCTATACATCATTCTAGTTAATAACATGAGTAGCATCATGCACATATTTCTTTAATACAGAAATGTAAAAAACATTGTGAACTCATAAATTTGGTGGTAAGGCTAACTAATAGGCAACCTGTCCAATCCTAGACAGTATTTCAAAAGGAACACAATAACGAGGTGCTAGTTTGGCACAACTACCCAACCTCAGAGAACTCTTTTTAGGTCTCACCTTAATGAAATCATATTCACCTACCTGGAACTCTTTTGGAGTTCTTTTAAGGTTTGCTTGACTTTTCTGTCGATCTTACGCAATTTTCAGATTACCTTGTACCTGCTTTACAATTTCTTCCATTTCTTTTAATAATTCAGGTCCTAATAATAACATGTCCACTGGATTACTCTAAGAGATGGGAGTGTTACATTTCCTTCCATACAAAATTTCGAAAGGAATATATTTAGCTGAAGCTTGATAATTATTATTATAAGCAAATTCTACTAGGTGTAAATAATCTTCCCATTTACCTAGTTGTTCCTTTACATACATTCTTAGTAAATCTTCTAGTACCTGATTTACTCTTTTAGTCTGTCTATCAGTTTGAGGATGGAATGAGGTACTAAAATTTAACGTAGTATTTAATCATTTAAATAGACATCTCCAAAGGTTACCTCTAAATTTAGGGTATTGGTCTGAAATTATAACCTTCGGTATTCCATGCAGTCAGAAAACTTGCTTTAAAAAGCTATCAGCTACGTTTGTAGCTTTACAAGTTGTTTTTACAAGTATAAAATGGGCTGCTTTACTCAATTTTTCAACCACTACCATTATGGAATCATTTCAGTTCTGAATTTTAGGCAGTCTAGTAACAAAAGAAAGACTAATTATCTCCCATTTCTAGCTAGGAATGGGCAAAGGCTGAATTAATCTAGCTGGATGTTGATGTTCAATTTTTACTTGCTGACATTCAAAGCATCTAGCAATATATTTTTCCAGTTCAGTCTTCATGTTTGGCAAAAAATATTACTTTCTTAACATGGTTATATTTTTATGATAACCCAGATGGCCTGAGTAAGGAGTTTTATGGATTTCGTCTAAAATTAATAACTTAACCATAGGTACATTGGGTACATATATTCTGTCTTTATACAGTAAAATCCTTTTTCATTCAAGCTGTACCCTATACTTAGACTTTCTATTGGATTTTCTTTTGCTCTTGCTTGTAACTTTAGGTAATTTTCATCTTGTTCTATCCCTGCTTTAAGATGTTCTTCCAAATCTATTATATAAGTGTTGATTGCTGCTATAAAATTCAGCTTTGCATTTCTACTTAATGGATTAACAACTTTATTTTCTTTCCCTTTAATGTGTTGAATTTCGAAATCATATTCACTTAGAAAATATGGCCACCTAGCTTGTCTAGCATTAAGGTTAGGTTGATCTAACAGATATTTTAATCCCTTATTATCTGTCATTACAATAAATATTCATCCAATTAAATGATGACGCCACATTTTTAAAGCATGTCTGATAGCAGCTAATTCCAAGTCATAGGTTGCATAATTATTTTCAAGAATTTTCAATTTTCTAGACTCATAAGCAATAGCATGTCCTTCTCGAGTCAATACTCCACCTAAACCGTCATTGCAGGCGTCAGTATATACTATAAAATCTTTGTTCGGATCAGCTATTCTTAAAATTGGTGTGCTGGTTAATAAGGTTTTTAACTTTTTAAAACTATCCTCGCACTTCTTATTCCAATCAAATTTCTTTCCCTTTTTCTACAAAGAGGTTATCGGATTTGCAATTCTAGAAAACCCTTAGATGAACCTTCAGTAATAACTGGTAATCTCCATAAATTATTGGACATCAATTACGTCTTTAGGAACTAGACAATCTTTGATTGCCTTTATATTTTCAGGATCCACCAAAATTCCTTCTTTAGTCATCGCATGACCTAAGTACTAGATTTTATCTTTAAAGAAGTCGTATTTACTAAACTTTGCAAAGAGTTGATGATCTCGCAACTCTTGCAAGGCAATTTTTAAATGTTCTTTATGTTCTTCTTTAGATTTTGAATAAATTAATATGTTGTCGATAAAAATGACCACAAATTTATCTAGATATTTATGCATTACATTATTCATTAGACACATAAAAGCAACTAGATCTTTGGTAAGCCTGAATGGAACGACGACAAACTCGTAATGTCCATATCGAATCCTAAAAGTTGTTTTAAAGATGTCTTCATCTTTAATTCTAACTTGGTGATATCTAGACCGTAAATCAATTTTTGAGAATACCGTGGCTCCACATAGTTGATTAAACATATCATCTATGCGAGGGAGCGAGTATCTATTCTTGATATTCATCTTATTTAATTGACAATAATCTATGCAGAGTCCTAGAGTTTCGTCCTTTTTCTTAACAAAGATGACACATGCCCCCATGGAGACACATTGGGTCGAATATAATTACTGTCAATAAGTTCTTTTAATTGTGACTTAAGTTCATTAAGTTCAAGTATATTCATCTGATAAGGATCCTTTGAGCTGGGCACTGCACCAGGTACCAGCTCAATGGTAAAATTTAATTCCCTCTTTGGAGGTAGTCCCAGAATTTCTTTCGGAAATACATTTGCATATTCCTTTAGAACTGGTATATTCTCAAATTTTAATTTATCTATGTTTTTTAGATTTTCCTCATTGGTTACTATTACTGCATAAGCCTTACAACCTTTCTAACAACTCTCTTAAGCTACAAAGCATAAATATGCCTTAAGGTTGTTTTCCTAGGGATTCCCTTTATGCTTATTAGTTTTCCATCATTATTTATACAAGTAAAGGTTTTATCATAGCAATCCAAGACCACCCTATGCTGCTCTGACCAATCCATACCAATCAGTATGTCGTATGAACCTATAGGTAGTACATTAAGCTTAACAAAATCTTCAAATTGATCCATAGTTACTGCACAATTATTTACAAAGCTAATTACCTTTCTCTTTGCACCGGTAGCTAACTGAACTAACCAAGAACTTGCAAACTTTTCAACGAGCAATTTACACTTTTCTACCAAGTTAGGAGAAATATAGCTTAAACTAGCTCCCGGATCACTTAAAATAGATATGGGTGTTTGGTTTATCTTACCTTCTACTTCCACCATGGAAGTTTTATAGTGTATTTGCCGATTCTCCAAAGCTACATTAACCTTGGGCATAGTCCCCACTAAATGTCCAACAGTCATCTCCTCCTGTATTGTGTGGATATTGCTGACAGTCTTTTTCCGATTGGGACAAACTGAGGCATAATGTGGGCCATTGCATTCCCAACACTTTATGGGTTCTTTTCATTCAAAGTTCTTTGTGTAATTACTGTGATTATTAGCAGGCTCTTTATTTTTTTATTGCTCTGATTGTTCTGTGAATTATTCTTATTCCCCTACATATTCTTATTAGAATTTTTTTTGGCATTATTATGTTTAGAATTCCGATTAGGTAGAAACTCTTTCTTTTTTTTATCATAATTATTATTCCTTTTGGCCTTCCAGTTGGCCATACTCTCTTTTTTTCAATTCTGTTCATAACAGAAATTTGCTTTCCTCATAGCTTCTTTCAGGGTTTTTGGATTGTCATCCTCAATCCTATCCTTTATGTGATAAGGTAAAAAGTTGAGAAACTGATGTACTTTCAGTTTTTCATCCACAAGGTATGGCACATACCTAAGTAGACTTAAAAAATTACTGTTCAAATCTTTCATAGTCATTGTACCTAGTTTTAGCTCATAGAATTCTTTAACCCTTTCTTCATAGTACTGTTCAGATAAAAAATTCTTTTTAAAGTATTTCCTAAATGTACTCCAATTTATGTTCTTTTGTCTTATACCTTTCACTCTCTTTAAATCTTTCCACCATATTTCAGCTTTCCCTGTGAGATTATAAATAGCCATCCTAGCCTTTAATTGGTTAGAATAGTTATAAATATGGAAGTACTTCTTCATCCTCGATAACCAGGATTCTGTTTCCTCCCCCTTTTCAGTTTATCCATTAAATGTTACCGGCTTGATCTTCTTAAACTCCCTAGAAATTTATTCATAAGGTTTATATTTTCTTTTCCTACTATGGTGGTTATCCTCACTACTGTCAATAGTATAATGAGAATTACGTTGATCACCAAATACTTCGGAAGATGAGCTACTTTCATTTTTAATATGTTTAGTCTTTTTATACTTATCTTGGTAACTTATATCTTCTGAATCAGCG
Organism: Pseudotsuga menziesii; assembly: GCA_001517045.1. Lineage (NCBI taxonomy): Eukaryota > Viridiplantae > Streptophyta > Pinopsida > Pinales > Pinaceae > Pseudotsuga > Pseudotsuga menziesii. Next base: position 203,335 of record LPNX010060599.1, on the reverse strand, counting down.
CTTTTACCCCTTCCCTCAGTATGAAATCTTTCTATTAAAATATGGTTCAGCTCCTCCTGATCTCCCAAAATTGTCTCATTTTCTTTTTTCACAGATCCATTTCAGATTTTAATTCTTTTACTGTTTGTAAACATTCTGAGGAATTAGTATTTATGTCTTCTTGTATAGGTTCTCTTTGTAAATTATCCTGTTCAGTATAGTGAGATTCCTCTCCCGCATATTCCTCCAATATTTCCATACCTATCGTTAAACTCAGAAACAAATTTATCTGTTGATAACATTAAAAGCAAACAACATCAGCAAAATTATTTAAATTCATTGTTCCATATAAGCAAGTTGAACTTCATCAAGGCCTAGTGTTTGAACCTTGTGCTTTGATACCACATGTCATAACCCCAAAATTTCATAAAAATTTAAAATTTTTTAGAGTGACATAAAATGTCTTAGATCGCAGTTTAGTAACTGCTAGTGGTTAGTGGAAAATGAAACAGTTTAACAAATTTTTAAAGATTAGTTTCAAATACAGAAACACTAATGCAACTTTAATTTTTATAAGTCATAGAAAGAGGTCTTGCATTTAATTGTTGCTAGATGTACTAATGTTTTACTTTTGTCAAGTAGGTGAGAAACGATGTTTGAAATTTGGGGCTTACTTACCATTCTACTAACTCAAATGGACTGTTGGTTCATACATGTTCAACAGGTAAGCGTATGATCAAGTAGGAGTTTATTTTGTATTATGTTGAGAAGTATTTCTTTAGCATGATAATATGCTAGTAAATTAATTGATTAATATGATGCAAGACTCCCATGAGGTAAAGTAAATTCATTCGTTTTTTTGGATCTATGACAATTTTTATATTTAAGCCATTATGACTTTCACCCTGAACATAATTATTGCTATTTACAAGATTGAGTTCTTCCAAGGTTTCTCTCTGTCGTAAAGGTTGTAGTACCTATTCAAATATCTATTATTACAGTGAGCATAGAGCTCATGATCTTGTCATAAAAGTACTTCTATTGTATCATGATCTTACTACTATTGCCATGTTTTTAAACTCAAGTGCACTGCTCTTTATGTATGAACAAAATCCGATGTTTTTGAAAGGTAAAGTTTACAATGAAGGATTAGTTACTTCAGAGAAACTCTTTCCAATGGTTAATCTTCAATCTTCTGGAAGACTTCTTCCTTTATCAGCATCAAGTCTTTTGGTTGAGAAGTTTAGAGCTCTTCAGTTTATGAAATAAATCATAATGATATTATTTTAAAACTCTAACTATCCTTTACTAGCCATGTAACAATACCAACTTATTTAATTTGTTGCAATGATGATTATCATCTTACACAACTAGTTTACAAGCTGTAATCTTAATCTTCAGGTTATAACCATGATACAAAAGTTATTGTAATATTACAATTAATTTATAATGTTACATCAAACAATACTACTTGTATCCTAAGGTAGTTTTACTACCTACTAACTACTACAGTGTAGTCAAAACTATGGCATGATATATTTAAAGTTTTTGTTTCTTGATATACTATTTCTAAATCCTAGTATAATATCTTTGATGGCAAAGTTGATAAGGTGAGCAAACATAAGATACGTTAGACTAAGGTCGAAGGCATAAATTTCATTATGGAAAAAGATATGATCTTTTTTAAAAAATATCATCGATAGCATGGGTTGCATTATTGACAATGATAAGTTTTACATTCGAAAGTGCAGTGTTGACTATAGAAATCGACCCACTCTTCATTATATTTCTAGAAGAGCACGTGGATAAGTCTCCACAATGCATTGGTTGACTTATAACACATTGAAACCCTACTCTCTTGCATTTTTATTCAAGGGTTTGTTTCCTGTAAGCTGCGCTGTGAAAACTCTTTGCAGCCATGAGAGTCCTGCTCTTCCTTAACCCTTGGTACTAAGCCTACAATACTATGCAAAGAGGTTTAAGGTTTCGTAGTAGGTGTTTTTAGTTTCTGTAGTGAATTGAGAAAACACGGTGTGCATGGTTTTGAACTCCTTCCCGTAGCTCAAAACCGGGAACTTGTTTTACCCTTGTGTCTGTTCGTTCTTTGCTTTAAAATCAAGGATATTCAGTGTTGTATCATTGCCGTGTCTGTCATAGTGTTGGAATGATGGTTTTCTTAGTTCTCGGTGTAGTTTACTCAAGCTAGTGAGTGTTCCTTCTTGGCTCCAAATACCTCTTACTCATAGGTAAAATATTTTACTCTATACTCAATCCTTTCATCAATTTATTTTCTAGTTAAGGTTGAAATATGAACAAAGATCTGAAATAATGTTTGGTATTTAAACTTGCAGGCTACCACCAATGGCTTCAGACTTGAAAGGAAATGCCTCTCATGCGTCGGTTAACTTCGTGGGATTTCAAACGGGTAAGCCTCGGTTTCGTCGTGGGTTCTCCCTGCTTGCGAAATGGGTTGTTGGTTGAAGGTTTCTGTGGTTGGAAACCTAGCTTTGATCTCTCTGCTGGTTATGATGTTTAGTTTGTTTATTACTCATATTTTAAGTGAAAACCCTTACGGTGCTCCACTGGGTAGCACAGGCTCTTGAGCTCTGATGTGTATATCATTTTGGTTAAACAAATTCAGCCTTACGACTTGATGATGTAATACTGTTGATTTAAGAATATAAGAATCCCCTTTATGCTCATAGTTTTTAGAAGACCTCTGTCTCATTTGCTTCAGTTTTTCTTTTACATGAAGAATGTGAACTAGGTTTTGTTTAACCTGTCAGTAGTGTATTTAGCTTACTATTAATATAAAATATTTATATATATTTGATTTTAAAAAAGAAGACCGTGGAACGGTCTAGTTGCATAGCTCACGGGGTTTTTACTTTTACAGTCAGCAATTTAACAGGTTATATTTTAATACAGGATTATTATATATTTGGTTTTAATAGTAGAAAGGGTTTCGACCCTTTGATTCTTACAGGCTATAAGCCTGGCTGGATTTGAGATTTATATTGCACGTATTTAATGATTCTTGGTTTACATTGTTTGTTATTTACATATACATTTTATTTATTACTACTCTGTAATTTATATTTATTTTTAAGATCTGTATAAAAGATAATGTCAATCTCTAGAACTCGATTTTTAAGGGTTAAAAGAAATATTGTAAACCCTATAGTTTACGAAATTTTGTTTCTGCATAAAGTATTCTTGATTCTCTTTTTAAGAAATGGAATAATGGAAGATAATATAATTTACAGTTATAAGTATGATGTTAACTCTGTAGGAAATGAAAAGATTCTAACAGTTTTACTTCCAGTTTTTAGTTAAGGAAAAATACTTAGATTTTTAGTGCAACATACTTAAAAACTAGAATAATCTTGACTCTCAGTAATTTTTGTAAATATAAAAGGATTATAAAAGAATCCTTACTCTAGTTTTGTTAAGTTAATATTTAAAAACTGTTTTGCTATTATTTTTTTACATGCTTTTTCAAATATTAGTTATTTATTTTACTGTTATACTTTTATTTCCTATCAGTATACTAATACTGTAGTAATAGTGTATTTACTATTTTCTTATACCTATGTTCCCATTTAGTTGGTTAAAGTAAAATAATAAGTGCAAGTAAAACACAGCACTGCTTTTTCAGTGTATTTCATAAACATTGAAGTAAAATCTAATTCTATTTACATACAGCCACAAGAATCATATCTGCTATTTTCATTCTAACAAAAGAATCATTTCATTTACTTAAAACAATCCGACTGTGCTAGAGTACGACCTGGAAAAACACAGCTTGGAAATTTAATTTCTATCTATTTCACTATTTACATAATCATTTCTATTTCTATAAATAATCTATAAATTTTACTGAACTAACATTACACAATTACTTTTCATTCATAAACCCTAGACACTAACAATGCCTGTAATAGATAAACTATGAATTAATTAACTAAAGACAATAAAAACAAAATAGAACCTGTTGAGGACAAGATGACAACAGCTTAAGGAGGTCGTTATCCCTACCAATATCTTGGAGAGTGCTGAAACAACGCTTCCTCAGGACCCCCGAGCATGTTCCTGGTCTTCTTGGCTGAGAACTAGGTGGAGAATGCAACTGTAAAACCTCTATTACCTGAATGGTTCAATTACCTCAGTAAAACAAAAATATGCTCTCAGTAGTATGATCTTCAGCTTAAAAGCTACAACTAGATCAATCTCAGTAGTTATCCCCTCAAACACATTCTAGACTCCCCTCCATTGAATTTCTCTTGAGTAAATTCATTCACCCTGAATGATCACTTCTCTAGAATGAGAAGCCTGAGCTCTCTTCAATGGGAAATTTTATAGAGATGCCTAGGTCTTCTGGGTCAGTTTTCATTAAATGAGCCACCTGTTCTATTTCCACTTTCTTGGGGAATCATGACCACAAATATAGGGAAGTTGCCACCTGCAACAGTTGGAAGTGGTTTGAGGATGCTGCCACATGTCAGTTTGCTCTCTAACCAGTCTCCTCCACTAATTGACCAGTAAACACTCTTTTAACAGCTCTCCTTAGCTATTGTCTCCTCATTTATTTATTTATAAATAAAATATTCTAAATTTACATTAAATATTCTCGACCCCACTGGGTCATCAATTACAACTTAGCATAAAATTTAACACAATGTTCTTCAAATAATATAAAATTGTTTTTGCAAATTGGGGCATGCGACAAGTGTCCTTCTTTCATCCTCTTCTTCGAGTATTCTCATCCATGAGGATCAGATGACTTTGAATGTGCTCAGATCTAAAAAAAGGATATTTTGAAGCACTACTTTCTTACCTGGCATCTCAAGAGCAAAGCTAAATAGGCAATGCTTGGAGACTCAAATACTATGTACTTTCATGCCTTGGCATTGGGGCATCGGGGCGCAGAAATCAGAATTCCATTTGGGCTCTAAAGGATGAGGAAGGACTTTGTGTGGAGGAGGAGGCTGGATTTAAGGAACTAAAACTGAGACATTTCTCTCACATCTTCAGAGATGACAAGCAACTTTTGGCTCAGCTCAAAGTTGTCATGCTTTACCCTTCTATGCTCTCCTTTGACGAAGCTAGTTGTTTCATTGAAAATGTTTCTATGTCAGAGATTGAGGGTGCTTTGAAATCCTTCAAAAAGGATAATAGTCCTGGCCCGAATGGTTGGCCAGTAGAATTTTTCTTCACTTTTTCAACCTATTGGGTAGGGATTTACTTAAAGCCGTGGAATGTTCTATGATGTATGGAAGGATCACTCCCTCTCTAAATTCCACTTTTATTGCCCTGATTCCTAAGAAGGACAAGCCTACTACCTTTGCGGACTTCATGCCCATTTCTCTATGTAATATGCTATTTAAGCTCATTTCAAAAATTATTGTTGTAAGATTAAAACCGCATTTGGACTCACACATATCCCAGGAGCAATTTGGGTTTCTAAAAAATCGTCAAATTGTTGAGCCCATTGGTATTTCTTAAGAGATTCTTCATTCTGTCAGAACAAAAAATACGTGTGCTCTCATCCTTAAGCTAGACTTGGTAAAAGCCTTTGACAGAGTTAATTGGTCATTTATCAGACTCATTTTGATCCAGATAGGGGTTCCTCTGATGGGAGTCAATTGGATTATGGGATGCTTATTATCAACAAAATTTGCTTTGCTAGTTAATGGTACTCCATCAAATTTTTTTAGTGCATCCAGAGGCAATAGACAAGGTTGTCCCTTGTCTCCCCCGCTATTCATACTTGTCATCGAAGGTCTTAGTCTCTTGATTAAATATGCCAGAGAAAATGGTCTTATCAGAGGTATTAAAATCTCCTCAGCCCTTGCTCTTACTCACCTCTTATTCGTGGATGATGTTATACTTTTGGGAACTGGTACCCTGCATGAATGGATGGCCTTTGAGGCCATTCTTAGTACCTTTTGCAAGGCACCTAGGATGAGCATCAATTTGGAAAAATCAGGTTTTCTCTATAATAACAACGATGAAGAAACCCTTCTCAGTATTGCTAGGGTTCTACCTTATAAAATGGAAACTATTACAATAGGCTTCAAGCATCTTGGCTACTTCTTAAAACTATTGGAGTATAAGGTAAACAACTAGCTATGGCTGATTCATAAATATGAAAAAAGGATTTATCATTGGTCTCATAAATGTCTATCCCTTGGTGGTAGACTGGTACTTGTACATGCAGTGTTATCTAGCCTACCTGTCTACTAGCTAGCACTTGCTCTGATTCCTTCCTCTGTCTTGGATAGACTCAGAAGGTTAGCCTTTGCTTTTCTCTGGGGAACCTTAGGGGCAAATCACAAGTATCATTTGATAAATTGGATGAACCTTTCTTGGCCAAGAGAGGTAGGTGGCTGGGGTATTAAAAACCTTCCATGGTTTAGCATTCCCTTGAGATTAAATAACTTATGGATGGTTCTTCAAGGAAATAGTCTATGGCATCAGGTTTTAACCAGCAAATATATCAAGAATAAGTTTGCTGTGTCTTGGCTCGGAGATGAAAAAAATTCACGGTCCGTGGTGCCTTAGCAATCTGGAATGGTTTCTTGCACGCTCTCTCATGGCTAGGAAAATGCCTAGTGTGGCATGTTGGAAATGGCCAGAATATACTTGTGGGTGCTAACCCGATTATTGGAACTCATTCTCTCTCAGATCTTCCCCTGGGTCTCAGAGAATAGCTTGAGGATTTCGGCATTGTTTCTCTTAACATGCACAAAATACTCATCCAGGTTTGTATAACTATTGGTATACGGCGGAAGACGTGGATATTGCAGGAGACTGGAAATTGGAATGGGACAATTACATAGGGTGTTTGGAACAAGGCAGAATATGTCTCAATCCATCTGTTGATTCCTTGGTATGGACTCATAATAAACACAATGGTAATGTTACTGTAGAGCTGGTGTATGACCTGATTGTCCTCTCATCTTCCCCTCTGATTTGTATTAAATTGCATGCTTTCCTCTGGTCTTGCTTTCATCTAGCTGGCTTTGGAAAACAAAATTCTCACATGGGACAATCTCCAAAAAAGAGGTTGGATCGGGCCTGGCATTTGTGCTCTATGTAGATCGGGTGAGGACAGTGTTCAACATCTATTTACTTCTTGTTCTTTCATGAAAATGGTTTATGAATGCCTTAGTGATCAGTTTCATTTTTGGTTTAGTGTATTTCTGTGTATTCCAAACACTCAGTGTGTAGTTACCTTCCTTTCTATGTCATCTGGTGTATATGGAAAGGACATAACCACTAGATTTTCAAAGGAAAAAATCCATCAATCTTGGGCATGCTTCATCAGATTGAATATTATATCCAGTTGTATCCAGTTTCAAGTATAAAGATAAAAAAGCCCAGGATTTGTGGACTGGGCCCATCTTTAGTCTTTCCCTATGGCTTCTTTGATGGGGCAACTGCTGATTATAAGGGTGGAGTGGGTTTTAGCTTGGTCCTGAACGAGTCTCACTCTTTTCAGTTTGCAATGCGGGCAGGCATTTGTACAAATACAATAGCTCAATTGATGGCACTATGGGCTCTGCCATCTGTGGCAAAAATGATGGGGATCCCATGTTTGAATATATTTGGAGACTCGTCTGTTATCATTAATTGTGCAAACTTTCATGCCTCCTTGGATCATCCAGATCTAAGTCACTGGTGTATGGATATAAGAAGACCCATCTCTTGTTTTCTTCACTTGTCCTTCAGTCATACATATCGAGAACACAATAAGCTTGCAGACGATCTATCAAAATCTGCCCTGTCTTTGGCTCTTGGATGTGGTAATTTCTCTGAGGTTCTTGAGGGCCATTTGGTCTTATCTGATTCTTTCCATCTATTTTGACCTCGATGCAGGAGCTTTGCTCTCTTTTTTATGCACCCTTTTATGCTTTGTTGCATATGGAGCAGGCTCTATTGATTGTAGCTTTGCACTTCTTGTGCCCTCGATTTGTATGACTGGGTGGACAGATAACGATTGTATGTCTTCATGATGCCATGGCTTTCTTTAGTCCTTCTGATGTGTGGTCCGAGACCCCTCCCCGTTTCCCACTCAAGAGTGCCTTGAGACTTGTTCCAAGCCACCAGTTGTAACAGATTTCATACTTTGTTTTTTATTGATTGTAGCCCTATTGATAGGGGAAGCATGTCAGATGCCCTTTGATTCACTAATTGAATAACAAGGATAGGCTTTTTTCCTTCTGAGAAATAGACACCGACATTCATGATTTTACCCCATGGTAACTCTTAGTCCAACTTTAATCAACCACAATGAAACATGATTAATGATAATAAAAAATGATTAAACATAGTGAACCATGTTTAACTACTTGGTCAAACCATAGTTAACCATAGTTAACCATAGTCAATGAAGATGAATATTGGAATGTGGAATTACCATTAAGGAACATCACATAAATGGCTAGTCAAACTGAACCATGGTCAAACAATGTAGTCAACCATGGTTAACTATGGTCAAACCATAGTCATATTTGATTAACTACAGCTAAACATAATCAACCATGGTCAAACATAGTTAACCATTGCTACCCAAAGTCTACCATACTTAAGTAAATTCAACCACATAAACCCTTCTTCTAGCCATGATCTATAGTTGATGATAATCAAACATGGTGACATATAATCAAACATTCCCAACCATGGTCAATGGATGTAATCCATAGTCCATTAAAGTCAAACATGATCAAGCATGGTTAAACATATTTACCTCTAGTCAATCGTAGTGAGTTATTGTTAAATTTAGTCATCCATGGTCACATATAGTCAAACATTCCCAACCATCCTCAACCAAAGTAATCCATAGTCCACTAAAGTCAAACGTGATCAACCATGGTTAGGCATATTTACCTATAGTCAATCGTAATGAGTTATTGTTAAATTTAGTCATCCATGGTTACACTCACTCAACCATGACTAACCAAAGTCAACCATGGTAACCCTTCATGGTCCATCATAGTCAAACATAATCTACTATAATAAAACATGGTCAATAAAAAGAAAATATAAACACAGATGTTAAACCATAATCAAATATCACAAACATTTTAATTTGTAAATGGACCCACCACACCTCTTTGCCTATCAAACTACTTAATTAAAATAGTTGATGTATACTTAGAAAATATAAACAAAGATGATAAACCATAATCAAATATCACAAACATTTTAATTTGTAAATCTAGTAATCCTCTCCACCACACCTCTTTGCCTATCAAACTACTTAATTTAAAATAGTTGATCTATGCTTAGAAAATATAAACAAAGATGATAAATCATAATCAAAGATCACAAACATTTTAATTTGTAAATCTACTAATCCTCTCCACCACAACTCTTTGCCTCTCAAACTACTTATTAAAATAGTTGATGTATCCTTATCCAAGGGAGCCACCTAACTACAGGACTATTTTGACATTAAGGTCAATTTTTAGCAGGAATCCGGTGAATTTAACACACACAATCTGTAATTTCTATTATTTGTTGCCTGAATTTAACACATAAAATCTATAATTTTTGTTGTTGGTTCCATGATTATAAAAATAAAAATAAAATAGCCTGATATAAAACCCTTAACACCAAAGATTTGGCAATGTTTTCGCAAGTTTTGAAAATTCTCTAGTAAAAAAAACCACCACTCGCCTGTTTAGCCAAATCGTTACCGCAAAAACCTGCCGGGAAAGTGCGCAAATTCTGCCGGAAAAGTGCCGAAATTCGTCACCTGTTTAGACAAATCGTTATGGAAGTCCCACTTTACTTATATGATTAGATGGTTTGTGATAAATGTTAAAAGCCAAACGGTATTGGTAAATGTACGGTATCAAAGCGCTTCGTTCACCCAAAAGAAACTCGAACATAAAAGGAGAGAATTCCTGGTATTATAAATCGACTGTATTAAAGCACTTCGTTCACCCAAAAGACACTCAAAAGGAAAATTCCAGCAATGGAGGTTTATGGTTCAGATACCCAAAGCGTGGCTGCAGACGAGCAGTTGCAACAGGTTTTTGAGGCCGTGGTTGTTCTTCGAGTCACATCCACTAGGACATTTGATACGGAGACTGTGAGCTGCATCGCTGCCACCGGTTTCATCGTAGATAAAAAACGCGGCATTATTCTCAGCAACAGGCATGTCGTCCAGCCCGGACCTGTTCTTGCTGACGCTACGTTCCTCAATGGTGAGGAGCTTCCAGTTCATCCCCTTTACCGTGACCCTGTTCATGATTTTGGATTTTTCCGTTTTGATCCAGCAGCAGTTGAGACTATGAAATGTGAGGAAATCCCTCTTGCGCCAGAAGCTGCAGCTGTTGGATTGGAGATCCGGGTTATGGGTAATAACAGTGGTGAGAAGCTGTCAGTAATGGCAGGAACCTTGTCCCGACTGGACAGACAGGCCCCTTACCGTGGCTTTGATGCATACAATGACTTCAACACCTTCTATATGCAGGCAGCTTTGGGCACAAAACCAGGGTCAAATGGCTCACCTGTTATTGATTGTCATGGACAAGCAATTGGACTAACTGTTGGCGGCAAAATAGAAAGCTCTTCTTCATTTTTACTTCCATTGGATAGAGTGGTAAGGGCGTTGAGAATTATACAGAAGTGCAAGGACGAGTGCATTAACAGTGCAGTACATATTCCTCGAGGCACACTTCAGATGACCCTTCTTCACAAAGGATTTAATGAGGCACGTCGATTAGGGCTTCAACGGGAGACTGAACAGCTTGTAAGAGAGGCTTTCCCTGCAGAGACGGGACTTCTTGTTATAGATAAGGTGGTGCCTGGAGGTCCTGCTGACAAGATGCATTTAGAGGCCGGGGATTTACTTGTACGTCTGAATGGTGAGATTGTAACACATTTCTTGAAGATAGAGACAGTTCTTGATGATAATGTTGGAAAGACTATTGATTTAGAAGTTGAGAGAGGTGGTGTTCCTCTAAAGGTTACGTTGGAAGTCCAGGACTTGCATTCTATAACTCCAGATTATTTCTTGCAAGTATGTGGTGGCGTGATTCATCCTTTATCCTACCAACAGGCTAGAAATTTCCGCTTTAAATGTGGTCTTGTATATGTTGCTGAGCCTGGCTATATGTTGTCAAGGGCAGGTGTTCCTCGCCATGCTATCATTAAAAAATTAGGAGGGCAGGAAGTGACACAAGTCCAAGATTTTGTAACTATTCTGTCCAAATTATCTCGAGGGGCAGCCTTTCCTTTAGAATTTGTGAACCCTACAAATCGTCATCAAAGTCAGTCTGTTGTTGTGAATATTGATACGCAGGATTGGTATGCAGAACCTGAACTGTACAATCGAGACGATGAGACTGGACTGTGGAAAAGGATGCCTGCAATATGTTCTTCTGCTGTCAAAGATACTGAAATGCAAGAGCTGGTATCATCATCAGATGGAGAAGTTAAGGGGCATTCATTTCATATCAATGTAAGCGCCAGCGGTGATTCTGAAACATTTGTTTCGAATGCTGAGAAGGTCATTGAGCCAACACTAGTACGTGTTGAGACCTATTTACCGCCATCTGCCTTGATTGACAATGTTGAAGGTCGGCATTTTTCTGGAACAGGGTTTGTCATCTATCATTCTGAAACCATGGGAATAGTTGCTGTTGATAAGTATACAGTGCCCATTTCTACAGCAGATGTAACCCTAGAATTTGCTGCCTACCCACTGGAGATAGCTGGAGAGGTTATTTTTCTGCACCCTGTATACAATTATGCATTCGTAGCATATGATCCTGCGGCACTAGGTGTAGCTGGGTTTGCAGCTATACGTGCAGCAATTCTTTCTCCTGAATCTACTCTGCATAAGGGTGATGCCGTATTTATTGTTGGGCTGAATGAGACATTACAATCTGAATCACGCGAGTTCATTGTCACAAATCCAGAAGCTGTTTTGAAAACTGGTCCATCTAGTTATCCCAACTATAGAGCTATGAACATGGAGGTCATCGAAGTGGACTCAGATTTGGGCAATAGTTTTTCTGGTGTACTAGCAGATCAAAGCGGAATGGTTCAGGCATTATGGGGCAGCTTTGCCTTCCAGGCTAAGAATGATGTACACCAAATAGTTAGAGGAATTCCAATTTATTACATTAGTGAAGTGTTAGACAAGATTATAAATGGTAGTGAATTAGGTCCACATTTGCAGCTTATAAATGGATTCAAGAAACCCATGCCTCTTGTCCGTTTTTTAGGGGTTGAACTTGATTCTATGCTACTTTCAAAGGCTAGTAACTTTGGATTATCACCGGGGTGGTCTACACGGTTAGCAAGAAAGGATCCTTCGAGACGACAAGTTCTAACTGTAAAAATGTGTTTCGCTGGATCACGAGCCGACGGTACGTTGAAGCAAGGGGACATGCTATTAGCCATAGATGGGGAGCCAATTACCAGTTTTGGTGATATCGATAATGCTTGCCATCGTCTTGATCTGGGTTGGTGCCAAAGTCAGCGAGGAAATTTAAGAATGACAATCTTGCGCCAGGGTTTGGAAATGGAGCTTCTTGTGGGCACTGATGTAGAAGATGGGCTTGGAACTACACACATCGTGAGTTGGTGTGGATGTATTGTGCAAAAGCCACCCCTGGCAGTTGCTTCCTTCGGATTTTTCCCACAAGAAGGGCATGGAGTATATGTTTCACATCGGTCTTATGGCAGTCCTGTTCACAGATATGGACTTTATACAAACGAGTGGATTGTGGAAGTTAACGGAAAGCCAACCCCCGATCTACAAGCATTTGTAGATGAAACAAAAAAATTGAAAAATGAGGAATTTGTCCGTTTAAAGACCATAGATATACATGGAAAACCTCATGTTTCAAGCTTGAAGCAGGACTTACATTATTGGCCTACCTGGGAGCTCATCTTCGATCCCCAAACTGCAACATGGCGTCGTAAAACCATCAAAGATGTGTCAAAATTATAATAATTTTGGTTTCATGGAAAAAATATACTAGTAAAATTATGTGTCAAAATTACAATTTTGGTTTCACCAATAAAATTATATGAAAGCTTTCAAGAAGCTTTTCTTGATCGACCTGTTTCAGGGTCTGAAACTATGGAGAAACTAAATATCATCACCCCAGATTCCTCTTAAAAAAATATAAATATATAAAAATCATCACCCGAGAATCATCTTAAAAAAATATAAATATATAAAAATCATCCCCCAGATTCTTCTTAAAAAAATATAAATATATACTTAGTATATACTACCAAGTTGAAAAATGTAATTTTTTTTAATGGAGCTTCTCACCAAACCAAAATTCCATCCGACCGTTTGCAACTCGTGATGTGAAACCTTAAGCGAGCAAGGTCGTCCGATCATGCAAATAGTTGGGTGGAAAGGTAACTCCTTAATAAAATTATATAGATTAATTATAATATTAAAAATTATAAATATTAATAAAATCATAAAAAAAAATTACATATNTAAAGTAACACAAAATATTTTATGAATAAATACATAATAATAATTATGGCAAAAAAAAGTGTCACAAAGCAAGATTTGAAGGTAGGGAGGATAATAACATTCCTTCAAAGCTTTCAATATACACTAAATGAAATTTAATACCTTCAATTAAATATTTATTTATATATAAAATGCAAAGAAATTTTATTTTAAAACTAATATTTAAAAATAAAATATAAAATTTTTATTTACATATTTCAAATGATGCATGATAATGTAATGCCATAAAGCATATTGATTTGTTTGCTATCAGTATACTCTACCCATGCAAATAATAGTAAATATTTCAACATTAAGTTTAAATAAAAATAATAGGCCTTCATATTCTTCTTATTCCTCACCATCAACCCTTGTGAATAATAAGAATAAGAAAGCTTAAGAAGGCTTGGAAACTTTTTAAATTGATCAAAGAACCTTATATTTATTATGAAACACAATACACAAATTTACCTATTGATGGAATAGGAATAGGTCCAAACACAAAGTGTTGTGTATTAAGTCCAATAATAAATTTTCTTTTGTAACACTAGATGGGAATCTTGATTCTATTTATCATATAAATATTATTTTTTATAAAAATCAAAATCTGATGAGAAATGGAACATAGGTCTCCAAGTCATTGATGTCATAACATTGTATTTCCTAGAAGGACAATATAAGTAATGTATTATTCATTTCTATCATTAATAACAATAGAAGTATTACACCCATCATTAAGATTTATTCCCAAAAGCTTGCAAAAATTTCCAATCCAAAATTCATGCTCCAACACCATTGCTCAAACCATCTTGCACGTTAAGTTTTCAAAAACACATTATGTGCACCTACAACACCCATATTACTTAGAGATATTAGGGTTTTTACCATATCTAGAATGTGAAAACCCCAAGATTTATAATCCTTCCATGTTTTATAAGAAACTTTACCCTTTCGCATGATCCTATGATTTTGGCCATTGTGTCATTTCCTAGGAAAACATCACCTTCATTGAACTTTTCATATTGAGCAAACGACTCCCATTGAGGAGTCATATGAAATGAAGTTCTTGAGTTGACCAACAATAAATCATGAGTCTTCATGTGTACCTACAGATGCCAAGTAAACATCACCTCCATTTTTTTGTAGAGGGTTTCATTTCTCTATAAGGGGCATCATCATATCCATCACCTTAAGCAACACTCATAGATGTACACAATTTTTCTTATAATTACAATCTTACTACATAAGTGACCATGTGGTGTTGCATATAAGCATAATGGCTTTATGTGTTGAGCATGAGGTTGCAAAATGATCTTTTAGCTTATGAATATGAGATGATATTAATATAAAGAGATGTTGAATATGAGTTTAGATGAATGAGAAGAGTTCATTGATTATGGTGGTGCATACTCAATTTTCACCTTGCACTAGACACTAAACCCCACTCCTATATTTCTTGGTGAGGCCTACACTTATGTGATTTGCAGTTAAATTTGATATTTTCCACTTTATGTCTCGATGGATTTAGCTTATACAACCAAGTGATCTCCATGCCATGTGTACCTTTGCACCTCTACATAGTTTATGTTTTCTACACCTCCAACCTAGACTTAAGTTGCTAGACTCCTCGAGCATGACTAAGGGTTAGTCAAATATTGAAGTTGGGGGGAAGACTTTGAAATTTATGAATAGGTGTATGGAATTTAGGACGATTAAATTTTGTTGGGATGAATGATGTAATGGATGGGTTTTGTTTTTTTTATTTTAATGTGCCTAAGTCATTTTTTATTTTGAGATGTGGCATGTGTGGCTAAATAATTATAAACATAAGCATTAGTTAGCATAAAATATATATAGGATATGCATTTGATGTGGGATGATCATATAGTAGTGTGTCTATGATACATGTTATTCATTGATCTCAGATCAAGAATAGAGCTTATCTTCTTATATATTTTAGCAGTGTCAATTTCAACATGGTGGTAAATGAGATGGTGACTGAATTTTTACAATAGGACCACATATCCTTTTCGATACTTTTTAAGATGGATAATAGTGGTGTGTTTAGTTTCAATGGGTTGGATGCATAAGGGATATGCACTAATATGAATTGTCCTAATATCCATATCATTTTCAATGAAATACTCCAAAGACAATGATTACATAAAAATATGGACAACTAGTACATTATGTCATATCTGTAGAGCAAGGGATGTCAGTTTAAAAAGTTGTACAACATCATGTTGATCATTAAGTTTTGTAAGTTGTATAGTGACCCATTCAAATAAGTCTCTATGACCATCTGTGCCAAGCTTAACACCCCCCAAGGATGAAGCTATATATGGGATTTTCCACACACCATGTAAATATATATTATATATGTTCACATGAATATACTCATGTCCATAAGACAACATGTTACTTTAAATAGCATACCATTTTATCAAGTTGTACTGACACTTCTTATGCTTACATCTTAGGCAGTACAAGTTTTGTATATCCTTCACCAAATAGGAGTAATCATGTGAAATCAAGATAATAACAAGAATTGGAAAAGCTCAAAAACTAGCATTCAGTTTACAAGAAGTGGTGGCATATTGAACTTACACTTACTTGCGCTTTTGTTAAACCTAGATATTTATAGTTGGAATCCTCTCCAGATTCTCTATTTGGATGGAAAGACCTCATGCAAGGTCCCTCACAACTACATTATGTTACAAATATTATTAGTACGATGAAAAGTGATGATAAGATAAAACATATATTCTAAAACTTTGAAAGGCTACATTATTTTGCTAACAAACATGTGAATTAAAAAAACATCAACAATTCATTTACTGCATTAGCTTGTAGAAAAAATAGATGAAATATAACATATGTAATAAATTTTGTTCATCCTAGTTCCGTTATAAATAAGAAATGAAAAGATTACATTTTAGCATTGTACATGTTGCAACATGAGGTCTTAACTCAATGAATTATCCAAAAATGTACCATAACAAGAACTAAAACCCTCCCAAATCCTAGAATGACGCAATTTTACATTTTGCATAAACTAGGAAAGGACCCATGCCTCATGTGAACTTCCTAATCTCTTGAATACAAGTGATTTAGACTATGAGAACCCTAAAATCTCTTGTTATTGGTTTGCATATTCTCTCTAGAACACTTATGGATTCTCCCTATAGTACTGCACCCATAAATAATCTCTAATACACTTCTTAGGCTGTAATGTTCTGCTACCCTAACATTGTTTTTCTCCTTATTTATTACATGAATTAGGATTTTTTGGTTGGTTCAATTTCATCCTTGTGGTCTCTTACGAGCCTCAACATTGTATACAAGAGAGAGTGGGAATCCCTTACTCATTTCACTATTGGTTCATGCCCACAACTAGGGTTTATGTCCTAGCTGCAACCCTAGAGTTTGTTTACCTATTATTGTGTTGATTCAATGGACATCGATAAAATTATCTTATCAATCTTACATTTTGCCATCCATAGCTACATTCCCATAGTTTATTGTTAAACATTGAATTGATTAGTGATATTCTTGTCGATGGTTAATTTCATTTGATTTTACCCTTTCTCAAACTATCATAAGTATTCCATGTCTCGATTTCTTTACCTATTTGATTTTGAGCATCTTCTTTCCTTAAGCCACTTTCGAGTTCATTACATCACAGTGTATCTCGAAGATGCATTTGTCTTGAGTTTTTGTACCTGTATTTATGTAAGCAAGGAAGAAACCAAGGTTTCGGGGGGGGGATTAGAGGACACTTGAAGTGTTAATATTTGAGTTCCTAGGGAATGTGACAAATAAATCCTAGAGGATACTTGGAGCTCTTTTCTTAGAGAGCTTGTGCGAGGCATGATTAGTTAAATAACAAAATTGGACTTGATGGTGTTGGTGATAGCTTGTTGTAGAGCCTTTGGTGTGTTTAGAGAGCATGATGGGTAGTCACACATGCAGACCACCAAGGAAGGTTCCAGGGTTACCGTAGCCATCCATTGAACTCCTCTTTGTTTTGAGAATAATTTAATATTCTCTACTAAATAGGACCAACCATTTGAAGGTGGCATTTCTTATTCAACCCCCCCACATCACTCTCAATTCCCCATACCCAATGCATGTATTTGAAAAAAAATTATGTGAAAACATGAAGATTTCACCATAAAGAAACATTTACCATTCAATTAATAAAATCTAACATTCATTAAAGCATTCATTCATATAGTAGGAAAAAAACATGCATGACATTATATTATCGAAAATAATTTCATAGTATTTCTTGAGTCACTTCTTTATACTTTTTTTCTCTTTACAAAATCAAGAAGAAACTCATCGTCTAGAACTTGTTGTTCAGTTCTTGGTGGTTCATCAACTTGTTGTTGATTTAGCGGCAAGGGGTCTAGATATGTTGCATTAATTTGAAAATGTTACATTGATATATTGTGGTATTATAATGACAAGTATTTCATTTAAAAAACATTACAAATGATTTTTTTACTTGATGTTGCCAAATGATGTACTTCATATTCTTGTACTGTAGGATCAACCTGTACAGTGTGACCCTCTACATGCTCTATAGTTGAAACATGGAAAAGTACAATTCATGTTCACCATCAGCAATGCAATATTAAAAATTGTAGCATATGAATAAATTTGTTACTAGGATTTGAAGCATGTTATTCGATTGGTTGTTGTCCATCTTCAACATTGATTGGATTATTGATTTCCTGTTCAAAATAGAGTCAATATTTTATGGCAATTTTTTATAATGAATAGATTGCACAAATAATAAATATTCATTAAACTATATAGATTTTATATACATGTGTGCAAGATGGATCACCAAAAGACTTTGTTTGACCAAACAAGCTTGTTCAACATTCAACAATAGCTCCAAAGCTGTGCTGGAATCCAAGCTTCAAGTCTTCCTTAGTGGGCACTTCTTTGAATCAGTCGACTTGCTTATTTGCATAACGTCATTGAATTTACCTTTTGTGGTGCAATAAAACTAAAATAATTTGCAATTTATTATTTAGATGCATTATTGGTTTTTCGATACTTACAATTTGTGCCACCAAATTTGAATAACCGACAAGCCCAAGCTTGTGCTGACCAACTTTTTCTTATCTTGCGTTTGTGGCCTTTGATGTGTTAGACAACCTATGAAAGTGTTGAAATACGTTAGATGTTCCAAATTTGATACATAAATTAACATTAATAAGGTTTGGAATTATAATTTGGAAAGCATTGCATACCTCCCTATTCCTGGTGGTAGCTTTCCTTGTTTTCTCAGAGCCCTCTCTTTTCTATCTTCAACTAGGGATTTCCACTCTATAGATCGTATCATTGAAGGGCACTCATATCTAGGGTTCATTTCTACGTGAACCCTATATTGGTCCCTTACAATCTTCAAATGTTTTCTAGATTTATTTAGGACCGCGAATCTATTAAAGGACTTGATGTCGAATAGGAAAACCAACCGATTAGTGATCTCATCTTTTAAATTTTTGTTTGTAGGAATTCTGCAACCAGTGTAGACACCGCTTGTTCCTCTACCCTGTATGGTACAAGTATAGAACAAAACACCACAACAGTATATCCTTTCTCTAGACGGTTAATCTACTTTAATAAAATGACTCTTATACCTCAAAATTTGGAAGCTCTAGTCTTCATTCCACTACTCTTCATGCGATCTATAGTACCTGCAAAGAAGCATTAGGAGAAAAAGACAACGAGATGAGAGTAAACATATAGATTAACAATCCATATTAGTAAACGAGGAATCTAATAATAATGGACTGATATTAACACAAATCAAATATGGGAAAGGGGAACACTTTTTATTAATCAAATAAGAAGATAAATCTACAACCAAAGCCTTGATGTTGATAACTTTGTTTTCCACAGTGGTCTTACAACACATTCACACAAATCTCTTTGCACATAAACACACTCAAATCTGCATCAATACCAAACTTCAATCCAACATCATAAGGATGCTCTTCTTAGTCTCCCTGCACATAGTCCATGAAGGCTTCTTTTATAGGCTAAGGGAGGCTCATATGCGATGAGATTCTTTAGGAAAGGGATAGGGGATGATCTGTATGGGTGAGGGAGTAAAATGCCACCTCTCCCTAGATGATAGGAACCACCTCCATGAGGGATTTCGTATGGAAGCTTCTCGAAACATCCTTTTTTCCCATTTTAACTTTGTCGGTGGTTTCTGCACAGAGGGTAAAGGAGCCGACACTTCTTGTGAATAGGGTAAAAGTGCTAGTGGCACCTGATGTCAAGAGACAATAGGATTCAATGCTCTATTATGATGGATAAAAAGTGTCATACTACTTAAGAGTGGGAAAAAAACATCTAGAATAATCCCTGGCCAAGTTCTTTGAAGGGTGCTCAGGCATTAGTGGATATTTTAGGTGCAACAAAATTCCCCCCAATGTATGAAGCTAGAATGATGTGATAGGTAAAATAATTTGTTAGATATCAATCTTGTATAAAAGGTAAAAGAGATGAGCTCACAACTGACATAATACTGTTAAGTCATTTTTCTGACTCAATCATGGTTGCAGACCAATACACCGCAGATCCATGAGGATGATTATGTCATGGCTACCAAGAATACACTGTATATCCATGATCAATGAAGTAGAAAATAGAACATGGTTACATAACATACAAAGCAGATCCATGTTGTCCGAACTTAGTACTGGACACAACCACCAATCATACAATGTGGATCCATGTCATGACTCCAAATAATCTTCAATCGCAACCTGAGGATAGGAAATTAAGAAAATGGCTACCTAATCACTCAGGATCTTCATTCCAATCCGTCAATGATATGGTTCTAACCATGTGAATAGATGCCTTGATATCGAACATGGTAGAAACCACTTGATTACTAGTCATTGATGTAAACTCTTAGTGTGAGGGAAACCACCATTGATGTCAATGATTCCCAAGGTATCCTAGTACATTCTCCCAAGTGTGAATAAGGGTTTTGAAGTCGAACACTTGATAGAATCTTTCAATCAAAGGTCATTGATGAAAACATACTATCAAAGTGAGGAAAACTGCCATTGAGGCATGCATGCTTCAAGGTACTTGGCTTGGTTTCTAAACCTAATTCCCGTATGATGTGCTGAAGTCGATAGGAATATATTCATTGAAGGAAGGCCGTGATGTTTCCCTCATCATCAAAATGAAACATGGAACACAATTCTATTTTGAAGTGATGAAACAACCATGGAACTGACTCAAACACAACCAACTTTATAGGAAGGTAAAGTTACAAATTAGCTGGATTGCAAAAGAGACATGATTTGAACAAATTATGGCACAACAAATGACTTGATGAGACAAAAACCAGGTGTAATGCAAGGATATGGCGTTTCATTCTTTGAATTGACTCAAAGGAGTCAGGTGAATCACAAAAGTTGATCGACTTAGAGACAAGCTAAATACCCAACTGTTTAGAAATGCAAATGTAGACAGGTGCCATGTCAAAGGTGGACTATGAGCTTCCATTGATACAAGTGAAAAGATATTCCCCATTCCCTTAATTTCCCTGTCACGAAGGATGAGTGCCTCTTTTCATTTTTACGAGTTTAAAGAGGGTAAAAAACACTCGTTGTATCTCATTAGAAGATGAGTCCATTCTCATATGTTTTACAAACCTGAGAAAGGAGAGGATTGTTCCCAAAAGAGGGTATCTCAGTGTTTAGTTTAACGAGTCCATTTAAATATAACTCAGTATCGTTCATGTTTAGAGAGTCTGAATGAAGACAAAAGATGACTCCAAAAGGTACTTTTTCGTATGATTTAGTCCGTAGGGGATGAAAAAGTATAAAATATTTCCAAGAGAACTCTTCTAGCTGAAGTCAACTAGAGTATTCCTTTTTCGTAATTAGTCAGTCTAAACCGAAAAAGAGATAAACTACCATCGAAAAGACAACTCTTCAAGTACTTTTACGATCATGAAGAAGAATAGTTCACTCATCAATCTTTTCGCATTTTAAGGATCCTGAAAAGAGCTTAAATGTGACTCCATAAGAGGTCCTCTTTTTCATAAACCACTTTTAGCGAGTCTGGAAAAGAAAAAAAGGTATACTTGATACCCTTTTACTAGGTTTTTAATGAGCATGTCAAAGGTATAAACGACACTCAACACTTTTTCATCTTATCCCAAAGCATGAAAAAGACAAAATAAACTTAAAACATAGCCAAAGCGCTTCGTAAATATGACCCAAAATCTTTAAAAATCAATTTAGGACCAATTTCATATAAAAACTATAGAAAGTAAATGGTAAAAAACCCTAAAATTAAAATATTTTGATTTAAAAAATGAAAATAAAAATAAAAATTACTATAAAAAAGGGGGTAAATAGTGAATTTTTACCATTGTTATTTTTTTACCATAGTGAGAGTGAAATTGGTGAAAGAGAGTTGATCTTCAGTTGCATATTCTAGGATCTATGGACCACCTCTACGCGAAGCGCTTGGACCAGGTAATAGCTAACCCTTATCTCTTCATTTTTTGTTGGTGCATTTCTTGTTTCCAAGGTCAATTTTTTGAGTTTTTGGGTAAATATGCAAAGGGGCAGAGTGCATACAGGCTAGTGCCTTTTTACCTTTCAAGAGATGCATCGGCACATCCCTTGAAAAAGGAAAGGGTGTTGAAGGTGCTCTGTCATCTAGGGGAAAAGGCGTTGGTGCTCTATTCTACTGCAGACAGTGCGCCAATGGCCATGACTCCCAAAGAAATCAGCACAGAGTTAGTTTTTGGTGGTATTTATTTCTTTAAATGGTTTATACTTTCTTCTAATAGATGTTTGAATGTTTTTGCACAGAAAAATAGAGGCAAGATGGTAATATGGAAAGAGAGAAAAAACAATTTAGATGACCTCCAGGAAATCAATGATCTAGTTACTTTGAGGGCCCTCTATGAGTGCGGGCTTCTCAAATTATTTCATATACGTGGGATGATAGCATATGTGCCACTGCCAGAGAACATGATATAGATGTGGGATCTTGACCAACAACATTTTGTAGTGGATACTCACACTCTAAAAATAGATCTAGAAGACATCTATTTTTTGACCGGTCTATCCCATAGGGGAAGACTAATAACGTTGATAGGACCATGAGGTGGTGAGGGATCTATGGATGACTGATTAATAAACAATACTCGATAGGGACTCACTTAGTTGGTAGGAAGATTCCCATTAAGCACATTATAGATGGTCCAATGAGGACTGTGACCTTTACCATCGAGAAGGTTGCAAGTACTAGGTCGACTCACTTAACCACGCAGGTGCATATGTTATATGCCTTGGAGTGCATGGATCTCACTATATTCAACTGGAGAGAGGGTATATTGGTTAGCTTGAAAGATCAACTGACCAAATGCAGGAGGGGAGAGTTGAAGCAATTCGGCTATAGGGCGATAGTGGTTTCCTTCTTCCTAGAGAGGGTCCCATTAATGAGACCCCACATTCCACTGAGCATACTTAATGTGAAGGATCCATGGATGAGTATGTGAGTGGAGTTCCATGGCCCACCATGGTGGTGGAGGAGACCCTCGAGTTACCTACGGGCCAACCTTTTTCCATTAGTTGAGGAGCCAACTTTAGATGATAGAGGACTATGCCTATGTTGGGACTAACTTCTATGAGACCAAGGTAATAAAGAAATCATTATCTATGTTTTTCTATATTTTTAATTTTATATTTGATTTTTATGTTGTAATGTTGAGATGCGCAAAATTTCTATGCAGATATTGGGCCTTCCTGTCCAGTTAGAGCCTCTCCTATTGAGACGCAAGGAGTAGTCCGAGTGATGGTAATCCTCCGTATAGAGGAATATGAGGATCTCAATGAGATGGAGGAGAATCTACATCATTTGACTGTGGGGATTCCAGATATTTCCATCAATGATCTACCAAGGTGCTACTAGTGCCAAACTGCAGTGGTTTTAACACACTTTGGGAGGCTAGTTAGTAGAGTGGCTCGAGGCATGATGTGCTACCATGAGCATAATCATGAGGATTAGCCCATAGTGGCTCCCACATTTTTTTTATGTACTTATGTTGAAAGCTTCGAAGATTTGGCTTTTCCATATATATATGTATTTTGAAACTATGGCACTCTCAAACTTTGAGTCATCTCAAAGCTTGATGCTTCAGTCCTTTTTGTAACTCAGCTTTACCATTTATATATATATGAAAAAAAAATTATTTACAGATGTGTGAATGTATGCCTAATATGAATCCAATGCATGATTTTTTATGTTAAAAAGAACTTAACTATGAGCAATATACCAATCTAAGACAAATTTTTCCAAGGAATTTGCCACAAAATTTAAATGTCTTGGAATGTGTTGATAATAAACCTGCTCAAAATACCTTTCTAAAATCCTAAATCTTCGGAATGTACAAAGTATTAGAGGGTTTTGGATGGTATAGAATCGGTTTAACTGATTAACAACAAACTCCCTTGGGGGGCCTTGCAAATGGTTTTAAAACAATGTGTAATACCTCCTAGACAACCCATGGTTTTATCATACATGGTTTACGAGAGCCTTGCAAATGGTTTTAAGACCATGTGCAATATCTGCTAAACAACCCATGGTTTTAGGAGGGCCTTGCACATGGTTTTAAAACCATGTATGGGGGAGATGGTGTAATGTTTGCTCCTAACAAAATAAAAAATATTATATATTGGCCATAAATAATATTAAATAGTAATAATAAAAATATTATATGTTGACCTTAAATAAAAATGTGTGTTTTAGTTTGAATCAAATCAATGGCTATATATATGACACACCAAAGATAGCTTCTTGAGTGCAATACTTAAGAAGAGGTTTGCACCTCAAGAGATTTGATCCCTCTTGTCGCTTGATAGAGCCTAGGATTTGGATCTATGCTGGTATTATCCTAAACTAAATGCTCAACCTAACAACCTAACATTAAATATACAACTTCTAAAGCAAGCACTTCTCCAAAAAAAATATTAAAGTAAAACAAAATATTTCATGGATAAATACAAAGATAATATATTCAATATAATGATAATTATGGCTAGAAAGAAGTGTCACAAAGCAAGATTTGAAAGTGGGGAAGATAATAATATTCCTTCAAAGCATTCAATATACACTAAATGGAATTTAATACATTTAATTAAATATTTATTTGTATATAAAATGTAATTAAATTTTATTTTAAAACCAATATTTAAAAAATAAAAAATAAAAAAATTATATTTACATATTTCAAATTATGCATGGAAATGTAATGCCATTAAACACAAATCATATTGATTTAAAATAATAGTAATAATGTCAACATTATTTTAAAATAAAAATAATAGACCTTCATATTCTTCTTATTCCCCGCCATCAACCTTTGTAAATAATAAGAATAATAAGAGTAAGACACCTTCTTTTGTAGTTAGTGCATTTTGGTTTTTATTTCTTTCCTTTTATATAAGTATAAAGAGAGAGCAGTAACCCTTTTTAGTGCAAGGTTAAGTTGCATCTCATGCCTCAAGTGAATGCTAGTTTGTACCAATGAATAGTTGGAAAACTTTTGTACATAAATAATAGTCACTTACATATTTCTTTTGTTGGTTGTATAGTCTCTCACATTGTGCAAGGTTTGCATAAGTAACTGGAAAGAAACAAATGGGTTACTTCCTTTTTTTAAAGAATCTAATTGCATTGGTATCTCTAATGATCAATAGGTAACTAATGGTTATCATGTACACAATATTGGTCTCGAACATCTTACTTGGGAGTGCATACAACATACCATTTTTCTTTTTTCTACCATAGTAGGCTATTGAGAAATTATCCATACATATCAATGACCACTTTCCCTTAATTCTAATTCTCCTCAACAACAACAACCATGTGTGAGGGTAGTTGTTTAGGGAGGTATACAGTGTCATTCGCCTTGTGTAATTTTGATAATAAATAATAGTAGTCTTCACTCTCTCTAAATTCCCTATTCCTAATCTATCGCTAGAAAGCTAATCTAGCCATTGAAATCCTAGAAACATAATCTAGTCCTAGAAACTCTAGAAACATAATATTTCCCAATAAACACTAATCTAACCCTAAAAACCTAATCTAGAAACCTAGAAACCCAATATAGGCCATATTCACTAATTTATCTCCCTCCTTTCAAAATCCTGAATGGTTTTTCCAAATTGATGTAAGGGATATAATCAATTTGAATCATTCGTGTTAGCAAGACCTAGATGGAAATAGAGGGTTCTAGTTGATTGTAAATATCAATAGAAATGTTGATAGCCCCTTTACTAGGAACAACTATTAATCGAGGTAAGGGTTTTTGAAAATCGTCTTATAAGCCTCCTTTGTATGTAGTCTTAGATTATACACCTATGATAAGGGAATACCATGATTGAATATTGTGCTCATAACTATGATGATTGAAAAATGAGGATTTATGAAGTATTAAAGGCACATTTCACACAAAAATGGCATCCAACCAAACTCTATAAAGAATTGTTTTCAAACTTAGAAATTTGAAGTGAAGTAAGTCTGGGTACTGACTGATTTTGGGGACATTGCATCCTTTTTGGATTCTCAACCTCCTTGACTTTCTATGTGGCCTCCTTAACCTCCTTTACCTTCTCTATGAACTTCTCAACCACCTTAACCTCCTATGTGAACTCCTCAACCTCCTCAACCTCTTTTGCGAACTTGATGGTGACCTCTGCAAACTCCTTAACCTACCCAACCTACTTTATGAACTCCATGACCTCCTCGAACTCCTTTGTGAGCTACTTGACCTCCTCTATGACCTCCATGAAGACCTATGCGACCTCCTGGATTGATTTATTATGTGAACTCGGTGACCTCTATGATCTTTGGTGAGAGGGAAGCCAGAGTATTGGAACTCGATCTAAATCCTCCCAAAGAATAGCATTGGAGCCCCTATCAAACTTGAATTCTGGATAGGTATTGGAACCCCAAGAGCGTTAGATATATCTGCATGGTGTTGGAATTGCATGCGATCTATCAATAAAACCTATTCTTAAACCTCTAATATGCATTACTATATAGTGCCATGTAATAAGCTTATAAGACCCTCATAGTTAGGGGTTATGGATAGAATTGAATGGTTCACAATTAGGGTGTATGGGTAGAGGTGAGGGGTTCACAACCAGGGTTAGTCACTAACCCTATAACCCCTAAACAATTAGGAGTATACTATAAGAAATGATCCTAAGAGAATATGCCACAATATAGTTAAAAAGGACATATTATGGTATGGAATTTGGGATAAGGGTTAATGGGATTATGGGTAGAGACTAGGTCTTCATAGTCATGGTTTTTCATAGAACCTTCCAAGCCCTAACCAACTATGATCTTAAAAGAAGATTTTTTGTAGGGAGTTAGCTTGAGTCAGGGTTAGGGATAAGGGGTATGTAGTTAGGGATAAGGGGGAAAAAGGTATGTACCTAGAGATACAAGTTTGGGATTAGGGGGTATGTTTTTCACTTATATGCATGCATTGGTTAGGTCCATGCATGTGAACCCATGGAAAATGTGCAAAACTGATGCAAGAGCATCCCGCTCTCCATTCAAGTTCAAGTTCCATATTTTTATCAAACCTAGAAGGGGTCTTCATCTTCTGAATTAATAGTCCTTAGACTATTAAATTGTAAATAAATCTATGTTGAGTATTCTTCTAAATAGGTGATGAGTCATTAGGTGAGTGATGAGTCATTAAATGAGTTATGTAACTAAGCCCATGTCAAATGGTAGCATTCGATAAGGTTCAAGGCTCTCATGAGCGATTCATTGAGATAGGGTTGATTATGTTGCTTTATTTAGAATTAGTTATCATATTATTAAGTATATCGAGGATCTGAACCGGAATGGGTTCATGAATTCTATTGTATATATGTATTAAATCCTTCGAGGCATTGGGGAGAGTAAGAAGTAGTCAAGAGGTGTAGCCAAAAAATGTAAAATTTGGCTAATATGGTTAATGTGGCCAAACCAATGTAAATCAAGCCAAGATAGTTGGTTGGAGTTATACCAGATTTAGAGGATTTGAACATAGATTCTAGATAAAGTAAATATACATATTCCTTGTATTGAATAAAGGGAATTCTATTTCAACATATCTCTATGTAATGGAAACTCTGTCCGAGTGTATGATTTTATGACTTGAATGCTTTATCAAGCTCAGTTAATGGTTGATAGATCTATGTGTGTATTATTCTGAATTTAGGGATTTGAGAGTGGAAGGTTACAAAGATTTGTTGAAGGATCACTGTGCATGAATTACATGAATAAATCCTATGTCATCCATCACTGGCAGGATCAATGTTTCTTTGTTAACATTCTGCAGAGGTGAAGTTGGACACAGATCGATTGATCAATGCTATGATCAATCAACATAGAGTTATAGAGATCATAGTTAAATTTGGTGATCTAGTTTAAAGGGGAAAATATGGGTTGATGGTGGGGAAATATTCATGAAGTGAACGTGAATGGAAGATAAGAAATATGCAAGGTTAAGTGAAGTTCCACTATAGATAAAATATCGATAGATTAGATCAAATCCTCAATAGATTTGATGCTCTGCAAGAGAAAGGTGTAAAGAAAATAACAGATCCACAAAGAAAAGTGATGATCCGCATCAAATTGTAGATCGATTATTGGGAAAGAACCTGCAAGAAATCGATGGTTGTAAAGAAATGTTGAAAGGAAATTGCAAAAGCTAAAGGAGCTTGCAGAAATTGAGTTGTGGAAACATAATTGCGGAAAGATTGAAGTTGTAGAAAGACTCGGTTGCGTAGAGACAGAGGTTGTAGAAGCAATCCTGTGAGAAACTAGTTTGTGGAACAACAGTTTGTGAATTTGAGCTTGCGGAAACATAGCTACACAATAGAGTTTCACAAGAAATATTTGGTGAGAAGCCAAATTTTGAGTTTGCTAAATATAGAGCAAGCTAAATCCTTGGTAAAGAATATGGCATAAAGGAGATTTGGGGTTCCCTTCTGCATTATGTGGTATCAGAGAAAAATAAAAATTATGCATGAAGGTAGCATAGCATAGAATATTCTTCCATGAAGATTGTTAGATATCATATCAGATCCAAGAGGTAAATCGAATTCTGATTTTCAATTTATGTTAAAGTTGAAGACTAACAATTGTGTTGAGAGGGTTAGTTAGGTGAGAGTATTCATAATTGATTTAAATCAAGAATGGTAGAAAGATAAGGTGTGGTTTAGATTTCAAGTTAGAATCTAGCCATAGGAGAGTGCTGAAGATATCCTTGGGAGGATTTAACAGGTTACAACAGACTAAAGAAAGTGAATTTGTACACATGACAGTTATGTTCCTGATGAAGAAGAGCATGTGAGCTCTTAGAAAAGAGGAATAAAACAACAAAGAACATAGAAGTTCTTGAGGAAGAGTTTGTGAACTCTTAGAGGAAAGAGGAAGAAGTGGAAGAACCTAGAAATACAACATAGGTTGGATAAGAGAGGACTAGTAAATGTTCTCAAAAAGAGGAGTGGACCTACATAAGCTAAGAAGAGAAAAGGAGTTTTCTCAAGAGTTTCTGGAGGATAAGAGCTAGAGATACCAAAAGGACAAGCCGAAGGAGAGATAACTTATTGAGATATAACAAATAAGTGTGGAGACTTGTTGAGGGAGGCTTAGGAAAACAGTCCACAAGTTGACATGGTGAAGTTCACAAAGCAGAAGGAGGCAAAAACAATGACTACTGAAGCTCATTGCAGGGCTTTAGAGGAAATCCACAGCAGAAGAAAGAAGAAAGGAATAAAAAAGGAGAGCCAATAAGAATGTAAGTTAGAAAGAGACAGTCACATTAGAGGAAATTTCAACTCAAAATGGACCTCCTAAGGAAAACTAATAAAATAATAAAATAATATTTGTTAATTTTGGAGGAAGAAAAGAAAAAACTACTTTTTTGTTCGTATTTTCGACATATCTCCCTATATTTTTACTCAAATTTTGATTGGGAGAGCTCATTGGATGTGAAATTAAATTTTCATCCAATGAGTACCCACTTGGCATACTTTTTATGGGGCTCGCTACCCCCAAAACAAGAAATACCTGAAAAAATGTGATGATGATGTCATCATCACATTTTTTCAGGTATTTCTTGTTTTTGGGGTACTGGGGCTGGTAAAAAGTATTTCGAGTGGGTACTCGTTGGATGCATAATTTAATTCCGCATCCAACGAGCTCACCCGATCAAAAATTTGAGTAAAAGCACAGGGAGATATGTCAAAAATACGAACAAAAAAAGTATTTTTTTTTATGATACCAATCCCCAAATTTAGATTAAAAAATTGTTTAAGAGGTGCTCCCTTTTTGAATTTTAAAGCATTTTTCTTGGCCAATACATGATGACATGGAATTTGTATTATTTTAGGAAGGCACATTTTAAATTGAAATTTCCTCTAATGTGGTACTTCGAGAGGCATATACAAGGAGTTGTAGAAGAAACCCAGAGGTATGGTTGGGTAATGAGGAAAAGGAATGTGAGATGGCATTCATTGCAGGTGAAGTTAAGGAAAAATATATCTGCTAGATTAAAGGAAGGCCTCAGGGAAGCTAAGTTTGAGATAGAAGTTTCATATTGTGAACATGGACATGGTCCTTTGCTTGGAGAGGATGATGAAACAGATGAGGAGATTATATATTATTTTTTGAACTCTCTGATAAGTTCAGAAACACATGAGGATGAGATGGATGAGACGCCAGATGAGCAGTATTATGTTTTTGAATATAATGCTTTGTGTATGATTGCATGTATTGAAGAATACTTAAGTGATGTGTTTATATAGAAATAGACTGAACATTCATCTTGGACTATGAGAGATTATGAAGAAAGGGAAATTCCTTTTAAAGGCATAATAGTAGAACATAATCCTATTATAAAAGAAGCTGAAATGGTGATGCATCCCGTAGCTTAGACTATAGGAGAGATAGATTTTGGTGAAGAAATGAAGTTGTTAGAAGAGATAATTGATATAGAAGAGTTATTTGTTGAATACATATTCTAGGACAAAGAATCTGGAAGTCTCATGTACTATTTGGAGAGTTCAAATCCACGAATGAAGAAATCAAGAAGGGACAGAAAACCAAATGTTTTTTAAATTAATGAATTATGTGTGTTTACAGGAACAACAAGTTATGAAGATAATGAGGTTGTCATGAAATGTTCTTACATGGGCCTAAAGGAGGACAAAGTTGGAAGTTTGATATGAAGATAGAGAATGATAAAGATAACCAAGGGGGAATATATACACAATTTGGAAATAGAATTGCTGACAAACAGACAAAAGAATTTGTTTTTTCCTACAGAAGAGGATTGGACTGTAAATACAACAAAGAGGAAGATAAATATAAGCATCCTAATGCAATGCTTATCTAGTGGAATGAAGAAACAAAGCGTTTACAGGAGATCTTCACCATAAATGCAATTGAAGAGAATCAAGTAGAAGAATAAATTAAGGTATCCATTGAATTTAGATATTCTTGATTTCATTTCATGTGCATATTTAGAGGAAGAAGTATGGTAATTAGAAGATTGGATGATGGAAAATAAGGACTATATGAAGTTGATAAATTCCATGGATAATGACTTCATTGGGGTATGTAAAGAAGTGGATACCTTGGGAAAAAAGATATAGAAACAAAAACTACATGTTCAGACTTTGAAGCTAGGAGAAGAAACTACAAATTTTGATGAACAAGTGAAGATGTCAGTTATTGATGGTACAATTGAAGGACATGATAAAAAATCCAGGAGATATAAATGGAAAGGATATGTAAAAACTAAAACAACAAGTTTAGTATAACGAAATTTATCAACCAAGGGACAATTTGGATAGGGAAATATCGAATACAAGGATGTGGATGGTGAAAATGACTCAGAAAAAAGACATGAGGAGAAAAGGAATATTTACATGAGCAGAGAAAGAAGCAGTAATAGACATATGAAAGAAGAATATTGCAGAAGCAAGGCCATTGGGGCATTGCATCAAAAAAATTGGAAAGCAGGAGAACTGAAGATGACAAAGGAAAAGAAAACATCATGAAATGAATGACCATCTACAACACAAAGTTTGGGATCCAGACATATTGAAGATTGAATATTATGACCAAGAGGTCATATTTTCTTTCTTCCTAGGGAGTCTGATGTGAGAGCATCCTGCTCTCCATTCAAGTTCAAGTTCCATAATTTGATTGGACCTAGAAGGGGTCTTCATCTTTTGAATTAATAGTCCTTAGACTATTACATTGTAAATAAATCTATGTTGAGTGTTCTTATAGATAGGTGATGAGTCATTAGATGAGTGATGAGTCATTAAATGAGGCATGCAACTAATACCATGTCAAATGGCAGCATTCGATAAGGGTCAAGGATCTCATGAGTGAGTCATTGAGATATGGTTGATTATGTTGCTTTATCTAGAATTAGTTAGTAGATTGTTGAGTATATTGAGGATTTGAACTAGAATGGGTTTATTAATCCTATTGTATATATGTATGTAATCCTTTGAGGAATTGGGGAGAGCGAGAAGTAGTCAAGGGGTGTAGCCAAACAATGTAAAATTTGGCTAATATGGCCAAACCAATGTAAATTGGGACAAGATAGTTGGTTGGAGTTATACCTTACTAAGAGGATTAGAACATAGATTCTAGATCGATGTAAATATACAGATTCCTTGTATTGAATAAAGAAAATCCTATTTTGGCATATCTCCATGTAATGGAAACTCTGCATGAGTGTATGATTTTATGAGTTGTATTCTTGATCAACCTCAATTAATGGTTGACAGATCTGTGTGTGTAGTATTCTGAATTTAGGGATTTCAGAGTGGAAGGCATTACAGAGATTAGTTGAAGGATCTCTGTGCATGAGTTGCATGAATAAATCCTATGCCATCGATCACTGACAGGATTGATGTTTCTTTGTTAATATTTTGTAGAGGTGAAGTTCAGAATCAAACCAGGAAAAGATCAGTGAAGTTGGACATAGATCGATTGATCGATGCTCTGATCAATCAACATAGAGTTGCAGAGATCATAGTTAAATTTGACGATATATTTTAAAGGATAAAATATGGATCGATGTTGGGAAAATATTCATGAAGTGAATGTGAACGAGAGATAAGAAGTTCGCAAGGTTAAGTGAAGTTCCACCAGAGATAATAGATTGACAGACGATATAAAATCCATAAGAGATATGATGCTCCATAATAGAAAGGTCTAAGGAAAATAATGGATCTGCAAACAAAAGTGAAGATCTACATCTAATTGCAGATCGATGGTCAGGAAAGAACCCACAAGAAATAAACGATTGTAAAGAATTGCAGAAGCTAAAGGAGCTTTCAGAAATTGAGTTGCAGAAACTCAATTGCAAAAAGGTTCAAGTTGCAGAAAATATTGTTGCGGAGAGACTGAGGTTGTGCAAGCAAACTTGCGAGAAACTAGTTTTTGGGACATATGTTTGTGGAATTGAGCTTGCAGAAACAGAGCTACGCAATAGAGTTGTAGAAGAAATTTTTGGAGAGAAGCCAAATTTTGAGTTTTCTAAATGTAGAGCATGATAAATATCAGGGAAAGCAGATGGGATAAAGGAAATTTGGGGTTCCCTTCTACATCAAGAACCCCAATTTATCATACATTTCCTACATAGGGAAACATTGGCCCACAAGTGGGATTATATGGTCATCATTACAAGCTATAAAATACCATGGATGATTATTTATATCTATTCGATTGAACAAAAAATGAGATATAACAACATATATTTAACCACTTTCATATATAACATCGGATTTTCTATGCATAATTAAACCCAAATCATAATCCAAAATTTTGAACCAAAAATACATCCACACATTCATTTTTTTTTGTTTCATCGGATGGAGTCACAGAGTTCCCAGGTTCAAATCTACTTATGGTACCCATCAACCCCTACCAAGAAAAACTACTTAAATTCTTGTCCCTAACTACATAACTTGTAACCACTACCCCCCACCTTAAGATACACACCCTCTAACTATGACCAAATGCTAATATATACCCCCAACTAAAACCAAATAAACCTTAAGTGTTACCCTTGAATACCATTTAAACTTGACCCCTAATAATAATATATAAAAATTATAAATCCATAACTCCTAACCCCCATGACATGACCAAACTCCATATCTTTTCACTTTATATAAAACCCATACTCCTTAATATTACTTCATTTTCCTAACTACATAGTCATAATCATGACACAACAAAAACACATACCCCTTACCTTAACCCAAACATTCCTACACCTAACTACATAAACCATGACTCCTTTCTTTCATGTAACTTTGTACCTCATAAGTAACTTGTAAGAAAAAATTGAAATGATGATGATAAAAACTTTCTAGATAAATAATCCCTATTTATGTCATATGTGATTCCACATTGGCCCACTATTAAGCTACAAAGACAAATGTCATGACATAAAATTAGACGAAATTTCAACTCAAAATGGCCCTTTTAACACTAATTAAAATTCCACGTCATCATGTGTTAGCTAATGAAATTGATTTAAATTTGAAATATCGTATAGGTCTTAAACAAGTTTTTAATATAAGTTTGGGGATAGGTATCATAAAAAAAAACTACTTTTTTATGTTCGTATTTTCGACATATCTCCTTGTGTGTTTACTCAAATTTCGATCAGGAGAGCTTGTTGGATGCCAAATTGAATTCCACATCCAACGAGTATGCACTTAGCATACTTTTGATGGACCCCTCTACCCCAAAAACATGAAATACCTGAAATACATCATCATCACATTTTTCAGGTATTTCTTCTTTTTGGGGTACCGGGGTCTGTCAAAAGTATACCAAGTGGGTACTCGTTGGATGTGGAATTTAATTTCGCATCCAACAAGCTCTCCTGATCGAAATTTGAGTAAAATCACAGGGAGATATGTCGAAAATACGAACAAAAAGGTAGTTTTTTTCTTTTCTTACTCCAAAATTAATAAATATTATTTTATTATTTTAACTATTATTTTATTATTTTTCTTAGTAAATTATGAGCATATTGAAGAAGTTGCAATTTTTTGAATATTTGCTGAAGTTGTAAATTAGTGTTTGCATATTTGCATTGTCTAGTTCTATCATTGAAGTAAGATTGTTTTACAAAAAAATGGTTTGCGCACTTTCTCCACTACTATATCAAATTACCTAAGATGGTAAAGGAACTCAAGAAAAACATAATGTCTAACAAGAAAGTAAATAAAATATAAAGTAAATAAAATATAGGAGCATCATTGAAAATATGAATAATGGTTCCACTAATATGAAACAAGACACTCTAAGGTTTTTCAGAGTGGAAAATCATACTAATTTTATTAATATTCCAAATATTTTATATCAAACACATTCTAGATGTTATATTGTTGAAATCACATTCCACATGCACATAATTTTTTTTAAATTGCAATTTTTTCCCCATATCTATAGTTTCAAATTCATACTAATTCTCCATAAAGTAATATATATTCTACAAGGTTATCTTAGACTTATCGATGTTGAAACAACTCAAGGTCATGTTAATTTGGTTGCAAAATGGATAGTATTTGACTAATAGATTTGAATATTTTATGATATAAAGGAATTGGAAACCAACCATAACTCTACACAATCAATAATTATACATGAGAAATATGGAGCAAATGTAGAATCCAACTATAAAGTTAAAAGTACAAGAATGTATTAATATTGAAGGTCAATTTAAACCTCTAAATTTAGCACAAAACCAACTATCTACCAATAAAATTCTTAACATTCTAAAGTTAATTTACCATGTTGAATTGTCATTCTACAAGGCAAACTATGCCTAAAAACTTAACCTTCCAAAACTTAGTCTACAAGATATATTGTTATAAACAAAAACTAGAGAGAGGTGATTCAATCTTATTTTGCATAGTTTTAATGGGGGTGCTGATAATTAGTTTGTGCATATTTATCTCTCTCATATTTAGAATCTAGCACCAAATTATGACATAATTACTTTCCAAAATCTAGAACAAATACTAAAGTGTATTAATGGATTATCTATTGAGTGTTGGAATATAATAAACCCACTCATAAAATAATTAATCATTATTTGATTAATTTCCTACCCACTAGCTTAGATAGTTGGCATCCACTTGCACCTTAGAGTCAACACTTTCCATCTATATCCTAGGAATGATTTATTTCTGATTCTGGGTTGATCTTGATCACTTTATGGCCATCCAGAATTGGTAACTGTACTTTACAGCAGAATCTGCTTTATCTTGCTTTTCTATGGATAAGGTAAAGCTAGTCAACTAGGAAACTGGCAGCTTTTGTTGCCAACCCATCCTCCATTATTTTCTCTCCATATTCTAGGATTAGCAAGTCTTTCCTTCACTCATCATCACTCACACATGCTATTGCTAATTCGTGAGGTACTTGGTAGATTGGGAAAGTGCTTTAGTCAACTATCGGGCTTATCATAACTAGTAAGCCTGCATTATGAGCTAGCTTGAGTTGTCTTCATGCAACTCCTTTTTATTTTATAAGGATGTATTACCTATGTAATAATATCAATTATCATTTATTGATCATTCATTAATGTGTGTTCATTAATCCTTCTTCTTCTCTCCTTATGCTAGTTCTCTACAATTCTATGTGAGGTTAATTGTGTGCCTAGATCCTTAGCAAGTTTATGGAATTCCTTATACCATCAAGGCTTTAGAATTTATACATGGTATCAGAGCTAATGTTCTCAAAGTTCAAGTTCTACATGGTATTACAGCTGAGGATATCAAAGCTCTACATGGTATTAGAGCTGAGGATATCAAAGCTCTACATGATATCAGATCTTTGAGAGTTCATTAATTAATCCTCCTTTTCATATTTGCAGGTTTATTTTGCAAGTTCAACTTTGAATGGATTCAAGAGGATCAGTTCCTTTTCTTTCTCCATTCATAAGCTATTCAGCGTGGAAACTGAAGATGATTTCATATCTAAGAGACAAGGTCTCTATGATATATCTATTGGAGCTAGTGAAGAATCTTATGAAGAGCCAAGTGACTGGTTGAATGACTGTGATAGAGAAATTGGAGCTATTTGTCTAGCTATCTCTCCATGAATGTGCTACCTTATTGATTTTGTTCATTACCCAAAGGATGTCTAGACAACATTGGATAGAGTTTTGGGAAAGGACAATGAGGATCCTTCTAGCTATGTGGAGAGTGCCTCTAGGTCCCCAATGATTTCTCTCTCTCAAGATGTCTCAGCCTCTGCAATATCTGATGAAGTTGATAATGAAGAAGAAGTTTCTCATATAGTTCCTATTGCTACTACTCTCTTTGATTCGAATGCTTCCTCTTTCAATCAAGAAGCAAATATTGAAGAGACATCTTTTTCTGTGTCTCTTGAAGTAGAAGATCTTGATTCATCTTCTTATGATGCTGTTGATGAAAAATAAGTGAATAATGGAGCTACTATTGCTATTGATGATTCACTCACACATTCAGTGTTCTCTATGTCTTCTATCATGGATTCTGAGATCCATATGCCAGAACTCTCACACCTTGTGCATGCCTCTCTTCTTGATGGTGCACAACCCAGTGACTTCCAGGATGTTTGCTTATCCAAATCAAGTCCTTCCAGTGTTTTTCCACTTAACATACTTGATCCCATGTGCTTCTGTAGCTCCTCCTTTATTCTTGGCACTCATTCTCAAATCCTCCTTGAAGATTTTGAACATCACTATCTTTCCTCCTCTCATACTTCTACCATAGAGGATTCTTTACTAGTATATTCCCATGACTCTATTGTTGTGTTTATATGTGATCTCTTCAATTTGTTTGAAGCTAGATCAACCCATGGAGCCCATGCATTCACACTCTTTGATCACGTGCCTTCTCTATGTTCCTACATGATCACTTGCACACATCCTCTCTGTGTAAATGAAGATGGAGACATGATGCACTCGCTTGGACAGTTATTCACCTATCTAGAGCTCATTTCATCTCTACTAGTTCGAGGTTCAAGCCATATCATCATCTTGGAGCTGATTACAAGTCTCAATATCCTTCAGTATTGCCTTCACATCATTGGATTTCAGTTGTTCTACATGGTCCTAGTTTCCAACCTACAGTTGTCCTTGATCCAAGTGAGCAGATTTATCTTCTTCCCAAGAAGAAGATTCCTCCAGACATCGGCATTTAGTTTGGAGCAGCAGCAACACCAACAGTTCAACATTTTTGGTATTGCTTTTCATTTCCTTTTTTGAGGGAGGATTTTCCCCTTGAGGTTTTGCCTCTTTCCTCACTTCTTTGGACAATATAAATTGTAAAAGGGTGACCATAGCTTTATTGTTGGGCCCTATAGGAATATATATTTATGATTAGTTCAGGGATATCATCATAAAGTCAGGCTTAAATGGGGGTGTTGGATATAATAAAACCACTCATAAAATAATTAATCATTATTTGATTAATTTCCTACCCACTAGCTTAGATAGCTGGCATCCACTTGCACCTTAGAGTCAACACTTTCCATCTATATCCTAGGAATGATTTATTTCTGATTCTGGGTTGATCTTGACCACTTTATGGCCATCCAGAATTGGTAACTGTGCTTTACAACAGAATTTTCTTTATTATGCTTTTTCCTCTTTATCCTGCTTTTGTATGGATAAGATAAAGCTAGTCAACTAGGAAACTGGAAACTTTTGTTGCCAACCCATCCTCCATTATTTTCTCTCCATATTCTAGGATTAGAAATTCTTTCCTTCACTCATCATCACTCACACATGCTATTGCTAATTCGTGAGGTGCTTGGTAGATTGGGAAAGTGCTTTAGTCAACTATGGGGTTTATCATAATTAGTAAGCCTACTTTATGAGCTAGCTTGAGTTGTCTTCATGGAACTCCTTTTTCCTTTATAAGGATGTAATACCTATGTAATAATATCAATTATCATTTATTGATCATTCATTAATTTGTGTTCATTAAATCTTCTTCTTCTCTTCTTATGCTAATTCTCTACAATTCTATGTGAGGTTAATTATGTGCCTAGCTCCTTATCTAGTTTATGAAATTCCTTATACCATCAAGGCTTTAGAATTTCTACATGGTATCAGAGCTAAGGTTCTCAAAGTTCAAGTTCTACATGGTATTAGAGCTGAGGCTATCAAAGCTCTACATTATATCAAATCTTTGAGAGTTCATTAATTAATCCTCTTTTTCATATTTGCAGGTTCAACTTCGAATGGATTCAAGAGGATCACTTCCTCTTCTTTCTCCATTCACAAGCTATTCAGAGTGGAAACTGAAGATGATTTCATATCTAAAGAGACAAGGTCTCTATGAGATATCTATTGGAGATGGTGAAGAATCTTATGAAGAGATAAGTGACTGGTTGAATGACTGTAATAGAGAAATTGGAGCTATTTGTCTAGCTATCTCTCCATGCATGCGCTACCTTACTGATTTTGTTGATTACCCAAAGGATCTCTGGACAACATTGGATAGAGTTTTGGGAAAGGACAATGAGGATCCTTCTAGTTATGTGGAGAGTGCCTCTAGCTCCTTAATGATTTCTCTCTCTCAAGATGTCTTGGCCTCTACAGTCTCTGATGAAGTTGATCATGAAGAATAAGTTTCTCATATAGTTTCTATTGCTACTAGTCTCTATGATTCGAATGATTCTTCTTTCAATCAAGAAGCAGATATTGAAGAGCCATCTTTTTATGTGTCTCTTGAAGTAGAAGATCTTGAATCATCTTCTTATGATGTCGTTGATGAAAAATAAGTGACTAATGGAGCTGCTATTGCTATTGATGATTCACTCACACATTCAGTGTTCTCTGTGTCTTCTATCATGGATTATGAGATCCATATGCTAGACCTCTCACACCGTGTGCATGCCTCTCTTCTTGATGGTGTGCAACCTAGTGACTTCCAGGATGTTTGCTTAGCCAAATCAAGTCCTTCTAGTGTTTTTCCACTTACCATACTTGATCCCATGTGCTTCTGTAGCTCCTCCTTTGTTCTTGGCACTCATTCTCAGAGCCTCCTTGAAGATTTTGAACATCACTATCTTTCCTCCTCTCATACTTCTACCATAGAGGATTCTTTACCAGTATATTCCCATGAGTCTATTGTTGTGCTTATATCTGATCTCTTGGATTCTTTAGAAGCTATATCAACCCATGAATCCCATGCATTTGCACTCTTTGATCTCATGCCTTCTCTATGTTCCTACATGATCACTTGCACACATCCTCTCTATGTAAATGGAGATGGAGACATGATACACTCACTTGGACCATTATTTCACCTATATGGAGCTCATTTCATCTCTATTGGTTCAAATTTCAAGTCATCTCATCATCTTGGAGCTTATTAAAAGTCTCAAGATCCTTCGGTATTGCCTTCACATCACTGGATTTCAGTTGTTCTACATGGTCCTAGTTTCCATCCTAAAGCTAATCTTGATCCAAGTGAGTAGATTTATCTTCTTCCAAAGAAGAAGATTCCTCTAGACATCACCATTTAGTTTGGAGAAGCAACAACACCAGTAGTTCAACATTTTTGGTATTGTTTTTCATGTCCTTTCTTGAGGGAGGATTTTCCCCTTGAGGTTTTGCCTCTTTCC
This sequence comes from Pseudotsuga menziesii, assembly GCA_001517045.1. Lineage (NCBI taxonomy): Eukaryota > Viridiplantae > Streptophyta > Pinopsida > Pinales > Pinaceae > Pseudotsuga > Pseudotsuga menziesii. Next base: position 163,113 of record LPNX010060599.1, on the reverse strand, counting down.
TTATTACTTTGGACAATATAAATTGTAAAAGGGTGACCATAGCTTTATTGCTGGGTCCTATAGGCATATATATTTATGATTAGTTCAGGGATATCATCATAAAGTTAGGCTTAAAGGGGGGTGTTGGAATATAATAAACCCACTCATAAAATAATTAATCGTTATTTGATTAATTTCCTACCCACTAGCTTAGATAGTTGGCATCCACTTGCACCTTAGAGTCAACACTTGCCATCTATATCCTAGGAATGATTTATTTATTATTCTGGGTTGATCTTGACCACTTTATGGCCATCCAGAATTGGTAATTGTGCTTTACAACAGAATTTGCTTTATTCTGCTTTTTCCGCTTTATCCTGCTTTTCTATGCATAAGGTAAATCTAGTCAACTAGGAAACTAGGAGCTTTTGTTGCCAACCCATCCTCCATTATTTTCTCTCCATATTCTAGGATTAGAAAGTCTTTCCTTCACTCATCATCACTCACACATGCTATTGCTAATTCGTGAGGTGCTTGGTAGATTGGGAAAGTTCTTTAGTCAACTATGGGGTTTATCATAATTAGTAAGCCTGCTTTATGAGCTAGCTTGAGTTGTCTTCATGCAACTCCTTTTTCCTTTTTAAGGATGTATTACCTATGTAATAATATCAATTATCATTAATTGATCATTCATTAATGTGTGTTCATTAATTCTTCTTCTTCTCTCCTTATGCTAATTCTCTACAATTCTATGTGAGGTTAATTGTGTGCCTAGATCCTTAGCAAGTTTATGAAATTCCTTATACCATCAAGGATTTAGAATTTCTACATTGAGCAAGCATTACAAGCACAAATTTAGAACATTTCAACGTTGGCCCCATGCAACACATTAATTAATCTATGGGTATGATTTTTTATGCTCTAATTTTTAGTGCCAGTCATGTTTGAGTCTAGAAACCCTCCCATGTCGTCAATGTGCATGTCTAGTCTAACCATGCCAAATTTCAATCCATGCAAGCACAAATTAAAAAAAGTTCAACGTTGGCCCCATGTAACACATTAATTAATCTACGTGTATGGATTTTTATGCTCGAATTGTTAGTGTCAATCATGTTTGAGTCTAGAAACCCTCCCACAATGTCAATGCATGTGTCTAGTCTTACCATGCCAAATTTCATTCCAAGCAAGCACAAATTTAAAAAATTTCAACGTTGGCCCCATGCAACACATTAATCAATCTATAGGTATGGTTTTTTATGCTCAAATTGTTAGTGTCAGTCATGTTTGAGTCTAGAAACCGTCCCACTATGTCAATGCGTGTGTCTAGTCTAACCATGCAAAATTTGAGTCCACCCAAGCATAAATTTAAAAAATTTCAACGCTGGCCCCATGCAGCACATTAATTAATCTATAGGTATGGTTTTTTATGCTCGAATTGTTAGTGTCAGTCATGTTTGAGTCTAGAAACCATCCCACAATGTCAATGCATGTGTCTAGTCTAACCATGCCAAATTTCAGTCCAAGCAAGCATAAAATTAAAAAATTTCAATGTTGGCCCCATGTAGCACATTAATTAATCTATAGATATGTTTTTTGATGCTTCAAGAGTTAGAATTATAGTCATGTTTGATTCTAGAAACCCTCCCATAATGTCAATGTGTGCGTATAGTATAACCATGCCAAATTTCATTCAATGCAAGCACCAATTTAACCATGCTCCCATCCACTCAATCTACAATGAAATATCCTACACCATCGATGCGATGGTCATCACAACCAAATCATCCAACACATTGTTCCATAAACTGGAGAAATCCTTACCCAAGGAATCAATTCCATCACCCATAGTTTCAACATCTACAACTGCAACTCCATGCTAATTTTTGCACCAATTAACGTACCATTACGACCTCAACTTCCTGCTCAACCTATTCCTAACCCATAAAAAATAAGGAAGTGCATCAAATTAAACCATTTAACATGCCAGCTAATTCTATCACCCCTATCCCATGCAATGAATTACATTTATTCTTTTGGAGGGCAGTGGAACCCATTGTCATTTAGGATGGTCCATGCCCTATGATTGAAGAAAGAATCACTGAACGGGTGGAAATCTGAATCGGTATAGAAATCCCCATTCTCGAGGATGTTGAAACACATGTTAAAACACATGCTAAAACACCTATTGAAATGCTTGTGGAGACACACATTGGGAATTGCATGCATGTGATAGTTTCTAAAGGATGGGTCAACCTAATAGATTGGATGAGATGCCACTTCAACCGCAGTTGGTGGTTGAACCTTTCGATAAATGGGCCTTGGAAATTGTAGGGCCTAATAACCCTCCTTCAAAAAAAAAATTTACATTCTAGTTTTCACAGACTACATGACTAAATGGGTGGAGGCCACATCCATAGTGAGAGCTATAGATAAAGCTGTTGTGGATTCCCTATTTGAAGAAATCTTCGCCCACTTTGAGTTTCCTAAGCAAGTAGTCACAGATGGGGGACCACAATTTGTATCTCATAAAGTTGAATATCTCTTGCATAAATATCATATCCATCATAGTATAACTTCACCATATCATCCACAAGCCAATGGTGAAGTGGAAAGTACAAATAAAGTGATTGAAGTTATTCTTACAAAAACTGTAAAGAGCCATCGCATGGACTAGGCCGAAAAACTTCCCGAAGTGCTATGGGCATATCAAACTACATGGAACAATACCAAAGGGTTCTCTCCTTATGAATTAGTGTACGATAAAAATGTTTTCTTCCCTATTGAATTTGAGATTAAAACTTTGAGAACCACTTTAGAATCAAACATGGATTTAACAGTAGCCCAAAAGGACCATTTGAATCAATTGAATGAGCTTGATGAGAAACATGTGGATGTTGTATATCATACTTCAACGATTCAGCAACAATGATCCAATTGGTATGACATCATGCATAATTTTAGGGCCTATATATAGCCCATGGGCTATATTAAGAGGGTTACAAAAATTTAGTGGGCTATTTTCTTATATGAAAATGGATTTTTCAGCTAAAATATATTCCACAATATTTCTTAAAAAAAAAGATAAATCCAAAATGAATAGCCTCCTGTATATCAATGAGGAAAGTGAAAAACTCGTGAAAACACTCCTTCGCCCCCAATTTTCAAAAATGTATCCCTCCAATGGTTATTTCTCCCTTCATTTTCCTTGTAATTAAGGCATATGGTTTCATTTGCTTTTATTTTTAGGCAATTTCATGTGATACCATATATGAGCCCTTGATTTCCAGTATTGGAGGGAAAATTAGAAATTATTCATATTGCGAAGTTCACAAATTTTATTTGAGACCTAAATTTGTTGAGTTTCGTACATGTTTTACAACATTTTGTTTTTTGTAAGGGTCATTCAGAAGTAAAATGTCTTTTGTTATTTGTTTTGATGTGTAATTGTTATCATCATCTGGAAATGGTTCTAGTTGTGTATGATAAATATACAATTTAGTTGGAACATGATACTTCATTTTCATCATGATTGTTTATAATATGTACAGGGCATGTTTGACCTAAGATGTAGACATTATGTTATTTGATATCTAGTCTTTTGGATTCAATGAGGGTGCTAAAATAATTTTACCACATTTTTAATGCTTTCAAATATTCCAAGGACATGGATATAAACACCTTCTCAATTTATCTGAGAAAAAGTAGTCTTTAATAGATTAGTTCTAATTATATGCATGATGGTGCATTAATGTGATTTATATTCTTGTTAGTGTATGTTATTATTTCTAATAACCATTGCAAGTTTCTAACTACTCTAAAAATTATAAATCAAATGACATAATTCGTATTTTGATTGTCAACAAAAGAAAGTAAAAAGTGGCATTCATATATAGAAACATATAAGCGGGTTATTATTTTCTTAGATGGTATCTTAAAAATAACATATATGGAAAATAAGGTAATTGGGAATTCATACACAATATTACGGTTGTGGGTCTTGATATTACTCAATGTTGTAATAATGGTTTGTGGGTTCCATAATCAATTTGCAGTGTAAAGTGTTCAATTCTATTAGTTTGTCGGTATGTCAAGATTTGGGTCCCCATATGTTCATTGGACTATTAAGGGACAAGATAAAAAAAATGAAGTCCCTAATTTCCTTCAATCTAGTTAGTGTAGTTGTGCTTCATCAACACCTCTAGTTGTGAGTGACCCACTACTGAAATGTATAAATAAATCCATCCTCTTCTCATTCATGCATTTTTTCATTTTAGGGTCTAGGAGTCAAGAGACTCAAGATCTGGTATATGCTTTTCTATTGCACTACCTTAGTAATATGCATTATCAAAATATGGGTCTTCCTACCAAAATATTTACCAAGACGTTACAAGGTTTTCTAATTTGATAAAGATTCACCAAATTTTTACAATATTTTATAATTCAATGAAATATTCATCAAGATTTTAAAATATATTATAATTTAGTGAAAGATTCGCCAAGATTTTACAATATTTTATAATACAATGAAAGATTAGCCAAAAAATTATATATACATATTATATTATTAATAAAATAGACTTCAATTTTTCCAATATCTTAGGGAGATTCACCCATTTATTATACATATAAATTTCATGGGTGTTCTTAAAATGATCCTTGCATGACATGTTTATATTCAAGAAAAATATGTTCCATGAAGGAGACTGAGCCTTATTATGTGACTCATGGTTCAAGCCGGATTTCAAGGGGAATTTGAGCACCAAATGGTTAGGACCATACAAAGTGAACACAATATTTGATAATGGATCTGTACAATTGACCACGATTGATGAACACCAGATATCACTATTTTCCAATGGTCATCGGTTGCGACTCCACCATAAGCCTCTCTCAAAGGATGCATTTGCTTCTCATGTTTCTTCTTATGCAAATTGTCAACAAATAGAAGAATAAGGGTCTCCTCATGTTCATGAAAATCTTTAATCTTTTGCATATCTACCACGAAGTTGTATATAAATAAACATGTCATTTATCATTCTGTTTTTTTGTATAGTTTTGTAGATGTTTAAATAATTTTTCAATGGGTCGGCTTGATGGGTTTTGTATAAGAATTGTGTGCAGAGATAGGTGCGAAGGACCCAAGAAGAAAAGAATCAATTGTAATGGGCCAATCAATTGAAAATATGATAAGTGGTCCTATCCAGATTGTTGGAAATTATTGGTGAGGGGAAATGTTGCGTTTGGACAAGGCTATTGAATTTCATTCGACATCACTGGATTCTATTCCAAATGAAACTCCATCAATATTACCGCTTTTTTCCAAAACTACACCAACTTTTTCGTCAAAATTTCGCCAACCTTTCGCTAAAACTCCGCCAATCTTATAATTTTTTGTTGGAACTCCACCATCTTTTCCACCGAAGTTTGACCAACTCTTTGCTGAAACTCCACCAAACTTACCTCCTTTTGTCAAAACTCCAACATCTTTTTTGTTGACTTTTTGATGAAACTTCGCCAATATTAGCACTCATTGTTGAAACTACACCAACATTTTTGTCAAAATTTTGCCAACTTTTTGTTGGAACTCTACCAATATTTATTGCATTTTACCGAAACTCCACCAACTTTTCCACCGAAATTCTGCCAACTTTTTGCTGAAATGCTGTCAATCTTACCACTTTTTGTCGAAACTCCACCATCTCTTCCGTCGAAATTTTGCCGATTTTTTTATGAAACTCTGTTAATATTACTTCTCTTTGTTGAAACTCCCCCAAATTTTCCACGGAATTTCTGCTAACTTTTTATGAAACTCTGCTAATCTCTTGGTTGAAACATTGTCAGCCTCTCTGCTCTCCCATTGCCATCTTTCTAGTTTTCTTTTTCAATCATTCATGGAAAAAATAAGCTTTCCTCGAGACCAATTAGAATGTGTGATGCAAGATGATTCGAGGGAGGTTTTGACGAGATTGGAAAGTGTTCCCACATTTTCGGTTTCAGCAGCTCTGCTACATTTTCAGAGAAAAATGTTAAAGTTGATAATCTAATCACAAAGTTCCTACCTATGAATTTGAAGTAATTATGGCATGGAAAGATTCGATCTTTCTATTTGATGAAGGATTCTCAAATTTTTTAATCCATGTGATCAGGGACACCTTAATCGATCAATTTGATAGTAAAAGAGGGCCATTCATTGCTGATCATGATGAACGAATATGCCACAACCACATTTCCTATCAAATGAATATGTCACCACCTTTTTGTATTTATTGCCCGTTTCCACCCCGTGACTCCATGCATTAACCGATTGCACGATCATGTCCCATGATTACATTATATTTCCATAAAAATTAATAACTCCCAACTGTTTCATTGATGTTTCTACACACTGCAATCTCAACATCCGAATTTGGAAGTTTCTGTATGCTTCATTTGAGGACTGCTAAAGGAAGTTAATATGGGGGTTTTGTAGTTAGACATGAACTTGCAACAATATACACCTTACATCGTAACAGGGAAGTCTTGTAAATATTTGAAGAGGCAGGATGGATGGAATATTTTGAGAGACTGAATGACTTCCACGAAGGAATGGCACTGCAATTTTCCTAGAATCTGGCATGGGACCATTCTGAAGTGGGGGGACTAAGAATTGATGTCTCAGAGCATGTTCTGGCTGAGGTAACATGATTTTCGAGGGTTGGAAAGAGATGTTTTGGTTGAAAGGTGTTCAAATTCAAGGAAAAGGAGGATGTCCTCATGGGAAGAGATGGAATTCAAGTTAAGGGATGAGGAACAACATTGGAGACCCTTCCTCAGCCATGGGATCAAGTGGAAGTTTTCTTGAAGAAGTATATTACCTACGAAGGTAGGTATCGTGTCATCTACACTTATGAGTTTGTGTTTATTTATCACTTATGCCATCGCATCTTGATCAATATGCCTTAATACTTAATGAAAACCTTGGAAAAGAAGACACATTATGTGTGGAGGTCTCAACACCCCCAGTATTCCATCACTAATCAATATGTGATCAAAATGATAATACTTAGAACCCTTGAGTGAAGACATCTATCTTGGGGGGATTTGTTGCTATGTATATAGTAGGTCATGTGGTCGTAGAAGAATGTGATAATGGAAGTGATCAGGAATATGATCAGCAAAGCCTGTCTGGACAATTGGGGGGAGAGAGAAGAGATAGCAAATTAGGTGGAGCGGGAATTAATCAGGAATGAGAATTGCAGGAAGCCACAACCATAGAATGGATTCAAAACATAAATCCTTGGGATCATGTGGGAATTTCATTTCAATAGGTAGAATTCAATGAAGAGGAAAGGAGAGAATGGATTAGAAATCAAGTAAAAACAAGTTTGGAGATCGAATATCTTGTTAACCCATAAGAAGTTAACGAGATAAGGGTGGAATCATCACGTAAGGATGGTTCTACTTCTCTAGTTTCAGAGGAGGTTGAGATACTTTTGTAGGGTTCTACTCTCCCTTTTCTACATAAACATAAGAGGAAGTTTTGCACTATAAATCAGGCTTCCTGGCCCTTAAGGAAAATGAGGACCTGATCCTCTGTTGTAGCAGAGGCATTACACGTAGACATTGAGGTTCCAATATTAATACCATGAAAACTCCCTGAAACACAAGAACTAGAGGGTGGTACAACTATTGCCAACCCACAAGAACCTGCTACAATAGAGGGGGAATTGAAACAGAGACCTTTCTCCTAGAAAATGATTTGTTGAAACTGGAGGTGTGAGTGCTTAAAGAGGAGCTACAAGTACAGAAAGAGATATTAAAGAAGTAGACATATTGTAAACTAGGCACATTTGCAAAAGTGGTATGTCAAATAGAAAATTTACCCTCGGTCATAGAAGAGATGGAGCATGAGGAGATTGTGTTTCTAGAATGTGGATATATCTTAGAAAAAGAGGGATACAAAGTCATGGTCATGGGATTCTCGACTTGGAGAATCGCGCGGTTAAGGAAATAAAAATTAGTGTCGATTGATGTACATAATCAAAATATGGATATATCATTTTCAACCATGGATAATCAGGAGCTCCAGGGTTAGAAAATGCAACTGGAGGGGATTGCTAAAACAAAAGAACCAGCAATCCCAGAAACTTTCGATGCCATTGCTCAGGAAAAATTACCATAGCAGCTAGAAATTGATGAAACACAAGAACCAACAATTCAAAAAGGATAATTTGATGAGGCTCAAGATCTAGCAGGTCTAGAATCAATTGCTGAAACACAAAAACTAGTTGTTGAGACCCAAAATTTAGTTGCTGAAATACATGAGTTGGTTATTGAAACTCCATATTTAACAACTCAGGATCAACCTTCACCCCAGAAAAATGATACTGGAATAAGAATCTAGGAACCTTTGGAAGTTATTGAGGTGGACGATGATGACAAAAAAGTCCTAGGAAGAAACATAAGACATATCCCTATTAAAAGATGAATTATAAAAGTGGAAGTTTGGAGCTGGCATGTGCCTTTACATAGGAATACTGTCAAATAAATTAGGGATAAATGGGTTGAGCAACTGAATTTTCAGATATTTCAATGGGAAAAATTACAGGAAGAAGTGAAGGAGCTAAAAAAATTTAAGGCCATGCAAAGATAGAAGAATCAAATGTATGATTTGGTTCAATAATTATTGAGTTTTAGGGCCCCATCGCCAATGTTTCCATTCCTCCTCTTTGAACAATCAACTTTGTTTAAGTTGAGATCCATTAAGGAGGGGAGACCCTATCAGTTGGTTACATATTCCCAGTTTTTAGATTCTTTTGCTTAGAGCGACTTCTCTGAGAAAAACTTACTTTGTGAATTGTACTTACACAAACTAGTATGCTTCATAGAATGATCATCTAATCATGTTACATACATAAAAGATATACATTTGAGGGATTTTCCTCCTTTGTCACCAATAAGATGAGATGGTGGCATGCCTCACATACTATTCGAAGGAATGAAGAAAATTCTACCCTCTCGATTTGAGGGGAAACACATTCCCCTGAAGCTATATTTACAAGACAAAGGAAATACCTCTCCTATCCCTAGAATATTAATCAAATAGAAGCACTCCATCAATATGTTATATCTACCTGTGCTAAAATGATATCACAACAAGAACCTTATGCAATAGAGGGTAGTAAGTGTAGATGGGAAGCCTCTTTGGAATCCACAAGGATAAGACACCTGTACTGTTTTGAAAATTTTAAGTATTCCTTGTCTCGGGTTCTTGAGTACATTAAGTGTATCCATTCATGTGGGCCAAGTTGGTTAGGGATGAGATTTAGATTTCCACTTATATGGTTTCCTGAGAAGGAGTACAAGAGTGTCTACAAGTTAACAAAAAAGAAAGAAAGGGTATGCTGGGAAGAGTTGGTTTCCTGCAAAGGGTTTGTTAAACATGGAGCCAAACCTGAGTCCTCCTTCAAGCTTACCAACCTCCATAGAAAGAGCTTCGATTCATACTTAGATTCATATTCACATGATTTTGTTGCATGATAACATGTAATTGGACAGTTGGAGGGAGATGTTGGTGCCCTAGTTTGACAATGAATATTGAGCACTCTGTTTATTAATTAATTAATGACCATTTATAGTGACCAGCAGGTACCATCTATTAAGTGTAATTATATTTCTAGTGTAGCCACCAAGAATCACATTGGACTTACAAAATTTTCCCTTAGATTTGATTATAAATCAAAACAGGTATATTAGGAGGTACATCGAAAAGTATGTTGGTCTTTGTATCATTTTGTTGTTGAAAAGTAAAGGAGAAATTTCAAACCTTACACCTCTAAACACTAAATTTATTACTTGATGCTTTTACAAATCTATGATGTCGCAAATAAATTACATTAGAGATTCACTGGGTCTAACCATGCCAAATTTCAATCCAAGCAAGCACAAATTCAAATTATTTTGAGAGTGTAACTTTGATTTTGTGTGTGGAATAGTAATTAAAATATTCTTTAGTGTGCTAAAACAGTGTGAAGATTAAGCGTAGGATATCTGAGTTTAATTTCCTTGGTGTGCTAAAACAGTTGATTGAATATTGTATAGTTTTCTTTCTGTAAGTGCTTGATTGATAATTGCTAATACAACTATTCTTTGCTACTTTGTTCCTTATCTTTTGATAATTGTCAATCTGATAATGGAATATGAATTGGTAGAGTAGGAAATTTACTCTCCCTTATTATTAAACTTGGTGATCATTGTGCAGAACTTTCTCATGGTAGTGATTTTGGATTTAACTTCTTGCAAATGCAATTTAATTTATTTTTGAAGCAGTCATTCCCATAATTAATCTAGTAGAAGGACTAAGAACTCTTTAATCTTTTGGTGATTGAATTAGTGTTGAATTTGGATTAAGAATATTGGGTAGTTTAGTTGATTGATCAGTTACTAAATGTTTATGCATAGATTTTGCATGGTTACCTTTGAAACAAACAGACTTCCCTCGGTTGACAATGGATATTGATATTTTTTTTTTATTAATTATATAAAGAGAAATTATAGTGACCAACATGTATCATCTATTAAGTGTAATTATAATTCTAGTGTAGCTACCAAGAATCATATTGGACTTACAAAAAATTCCCTTATATTTGATTATATATCAAAACAGGGATATTATGAGCTACATCCAAAAGTATATTGGTCTTTCAATTATTTTGTTGTTGACAGGTAAAGGAGAAATTTCAAACCTTCAACCTCCAAAAAACAAAGTTAATACTTGATGCTTTTACAAATATATGACATCGCAAATAAATTACATTAAATATTCAGTGGGTCTAGTCTAACCATGCCAAATTTTAGTCCAAGCAAGCACAATTAGTTTAAAACGCTTTGAGAGAGTAACTTTGATTTTGTGTGTGGAATCGTAATTAGAATTTCCTTTGGTGTCTCTCTTTCTCCCTATTTGAATTTCTCTTTAGGAATTTGATTTTACTTTTCCAAGTTAGTCTCTCCTTATTCATTATTCATGCTCTTGGCTCTTTCCTTGGTACCTGTAAATTCAATTTTTCTACTCCTGGTATGAGATTTTGTTGGTTGATGTTATCTTTATGAATCTGTTACCAATTTGAGTTACTCTGGATCTGCTGGTATTTGTCTTGGAATTTCCTTTGGGGATCTTGGATTGTAAGTGATGTGGAGTCCACTTGCCATTGGATTTGAGGTTGGATTGTTATATACCTAAAGGTTTTCTCCTTGAGCTACTTGAATTGCCATGGAGTGGAAGCCAAGTAGGAATTCCCATTGGGTTGTGTTTGAAATAAAACATTTGTCCTGTAGCCACTAGAATTTCCCTGGAGTGGAATTTGGAGAAGAATTTCCATTGAGTTGTGGTTGGACTAATTTCCTAAAAAATTTGTCCTGTGTTTTCCACTGGAAATCTTGGACTGGAGGTGATGTGGAATCGACTTTCCAATGGAAATGTGGTAGGAGTTACGTTGTAGGATTTGAGTTGAGTGCAATATTTATTTTGGCATCATGGTTCCATCTCGGGGGTGACCATTGTAAAGTAAGACTCTGGATTTCATTGTGTCTATGGATGGATGGAACATAGCATGATCGATTTTGCTTGTGTATTTTGCAAGATAAGTTATATATTTCATGTCTATTTCATTTATTTGGGTTCTGATATAATTTATACATAGTTTCACATGAAATGTTTGAAAAAAATGTATGATCTAAATGTGGAATAAATATCTCATGAATTTTAATTAAATTGTGCTACCAGTTTTGGTGAAAAAAATAGATAGCTAGTTTTTGTAATTTGTGAGAAAGTTGTTTGCCAGTAAAATTTTGTTTGGTACCTCCACTACATATATGATATTTTTATCATGTTAATTATATTATATTTATCTTGAATGTACAATAACATTGAAATGATAAAAAAAACACCTATCGACAATGTTTCTAGATTTTATTTGAATACTAGTTTACCAGTAGAGTTGTTTTATATAGTTTCTAGACTTTGAATGAGAAGTGTTTGTGAAAATGGGAGACTGAGATATTAAATATCATATATAATAATTACAATTGAAATGTATGAAAAAGTGTGTGGAATAATTCCTAGATAATCCTTGGATTTGCTTATTGAAATTCTAGTTTAACTTCCAATTGCTAGTTCCTTCAAAAGAATTGTTTTTACATGGATATATGACTTTACATTAGAAGTGTTTGATGAAATTTATACATGATATGTACCTATAATATTACTAATGTTGATTTATCTTATTATTGAGAGGGGGTTGAAACAATAATTGTGCAGATATGTATATTATTTAACTTAAGCAAATTTTCACCAATTAAAACTTTCTAGCATAAATAAGAACACACAGAACATCGTACAAATAGTTGAGAATAATTGTATATCTATAAATATATATGTATTATTACATCAATGTGATATTTCAATTAACAAACATGAGCACCTACTCATTTCAAGAGTTGACATGATCCACAAGTACAATCTACGGGTTGTTGGCACCAACCTACAACAACTTTAATCTACATAAGCACTGACTTATGGACATTAGACATTGAACTGAATATATATTTGTCTAACTATGAAAATTTCTACTTGAGGAAACCAATATCTGAGTGTGGATAATTGCACTCTTCGATAGTTGAAGAACCAACCTCTGATTGTGTTCTCCAACACCAACTGGAAGGAGGCATTGAGCCCCTAGGTTTTATCTACTCCAACAGAAAGGGCGGATACAACACCCCAATTATATTTACCAATTGCAACTAGAAGGAGGCTCCAACCCCCTGGGTCTTATCTGCACCAACATAAATGATGCTACAACACCCTAATTATCTTCTCCAACATCGATTGGAAGGAGGATACAACCCCTTATTCCTTTCCCCATCTAACCTCTCCGATATGAAATAAGATAGTATTGAAAAATATATAATATACAAATTCCTTGTCTTTGTGAATGTATTCACAATACGCAATTGTTGTAATTTATTCAATTGTCATATGAGTGTCTGTGTCAAACATACAGTTGCAAATAACACAATGTGCGATAATTATCGTGTTTAATTATTTTTATTTGATCTCGGTTCCTCGACTGAATATAATTTTTGGCTTAGTCACATTTGTTTTTCTTCAGTATATGCATTCTATTAATAAAGGACATTGCACATATAAAATATGGATATCTTTTCATTTAGCACACTTATCTGTTGTTCATCATTGACTGATTTGTGTGCTTTGGCTCCATTGCATAAAGTACTTATTGAGATCAACAAACCATTGATACCCTAAATAATTTTGAAGCTTATCCAAGTAGTTATCTCATATATTCATTCTTCACAATATTACTTCACCATATCCACCTCTTACTTATTTATAGTCTTCTTGGATCAAGAGATGTCTCCACTTGGTGAAGTTCATTATCCTTGGGTAACGCCGAATAGTTTGTGTTTTCCAAAAGTTAACATCTATGTCCTTATTGAAATTCATATTTGTGTGGTTTATGGTGCACATATTACAATGTCCTTGTGGTACTTTTACACATAGGTTCATAACTTATATTTTCATTTACAAATATTCATATCACATACCATTTTCCTTGTGGGGCTTTGACACTCAAGTTTGTTTCTCTTTATTCACAACACTCACAAATGGTATTTGTGCATATGTGTAATTTTCAATGTTCTTCTTTATGTATAATTATATGCGCATTTTCAACCAATGTCATGGTAGGATCTTTTCTCTCATGTGACTTTCACATTCTTTTATATGTATTTCTTCAAGCTTGTCATGTGTGAATAAGTATTTATCCTCTTCTGATATTCTTCTAGTAATCCCCTTAACATTCAATTCAATGTTTTTGTCATCAATTTCTTGACATATGATTCTTTTACCTTTTAAATTTGATCCTTTAACATTTTATCCTCTGAAATTTGATCCTTTCCTTTGATCCTTTGACATCTCATCCTTTTGACATCTACTTGTTTCCTTTGATCCTTTGACATTTGATCCTTTTGACATATGATCCTTTTACATAAATGAAAATATAGTTTCAACAACTAATAATACATGGTGTTTAGAGTTGGCCCATGGCTTATGACTAATTGTATGAATAGTTTATACATTTATCTTGCTTATTTCCTCAATTTCTAGTCAATTCGAAGAACTAGATATAGCTAGTTGGTGAATTAATAAGAGGACTATTTATGAGTGGAAAGATACATCCATTATGATTGTAGGTGAACTCTACTACTCTTTAAATGATCTATAGTAGTTATTACTTCGTGATTGTTTTGCATTCGAAAAATAGAAACATAACTAGATTCAGTTCGCTGAAAATTGGTAACTGTTTGTAGATTTAAATATTTGTTCCATAATTAAAGAAATGCATATGTTAAAATTTTATTTCTGTTGTAGGTGGCTACTTTCTAGGTGTGATCCTTTACTTATAAATTCTTTATTTTTGGTTAAATCAATTTCATTCAATTCCTTGCGATAAATGTTAACTAGTTGAATTGGAGTTTGGTTGAAAAAATCATCGTTTATGTCAAAGGATCTAAACTATGAATATAGTTTTTTTTTTGTACATGCATGCTTAAATATGTGTATAATCTCTGTAGGTTCATTTTTGGGCTCATCAGCATGGTTGCATGTCAAATTTTTGCAATACTATCTATTTGAATTGAACAACTAGTTAACTAGTTCTTTTGGAATCATTTTCGTAATTATTATGTTTAATTAATTGGAAAATGGTAATTAGTAATTATTTACATGTTTTTAGGTTTTAATTAGCCATTGGAATTAATAAATAATTATTATAGGATGAACATGTGAAATTATGTTAATTACCATCAATTGTGCGCTAAGTGTCGTTAAGTGTTGTAACTCGAACACTAATTACTAATCAATCACGATTACGTGAAAATGGAATTTAGAAGTGGAATTTATTTCTAGTTTATATTAGAATGGATATGTGATGTTTTTAAAATTCGTTAGTAATATTTGTCATTTTTTGGAATAGTTATTGAATGTATTTTAATTTATTGGTAATTAAAGGGATTTTGTCGTAATTAAATCATGAAAAATGTAGTCAAATATTTATTTGATTAATCCATTGTGATAAAATTATATAATTATCCTTAGTTAGATAATGATATGTCCCAAATACCCTTTGATAAAACCTAGTGACATTACGAGTGGTATCAGAGATTTTGGTTCCAACTCTGTGGTTGTTGGGTTGGTTACAGACTTATAATTATTATCTACATTTGGAGATTATAAATGCGCAAAGTGAAAGAAATGTAACATCCCTTTATGTTAATGAAAACATCAAAAGCCTCACTTCAAAGATTAGTTTGAATGAATTTTTATTTCTTTTTAATTTTAAAGATTAAGATATTTTGGATCTATTAGTATATGTAATATATTGTAAGGTGTTATATCTAAACAGTGTATACAGTAAATAATTATGTATATATATGATATGTAATGATGTAATATAAATAAAGAAGATGTAGTATTACTATTACAGGAGATATGCTATGTATTATCTTTATTGCTTCTCTTCAGGAAATACTTTTATGTATGGGTATGCTTTGCCGCTTTAAATATAGTGGTTACATCAATGAGTAGCTCCTTGGTTATTTTAGGAATGGGGAACTTCTCTAAATTTGTGTTCCCCATTCTCCTTTTTATTTTATGCATGTAGTATATTTTCATACTATTTATTAATTATTATTATTATCATATCTCATCTTACTAATGTATTTATTGAGTGGAGAAAATGCGCCACTTGTCTCTAATGGTTCATATTCTTTTTTATTTTATTTCTTTTATTTATGGAGATGTAACTCCTTGTCTGTTTTGGGAGGGAATGAGTCACTTGTCTCTAATGGTTCATATTCTCTTTTATTTCTATTTCTTTAATTTAAGAAGATGCAATTCCTTTTTATTTTTGGAGGAAATAAGCCACTTGTCTTTAAAGATTCATAATCACTTGATTTTTATTTATATTATTTTATGTGTGTAAGTGTAGTATATATCTAAATATCTATCTATCTATCTATATATATATATATGAAATAAACAAAAATATGTATAATATAATATGTGATATAAGATACATGAGGAGTATATGATATTGAATATATCATAATATAAATGTTACATATTGTCTCATATATATATAGTTAAAAGTATATATATGAATAGGTGTGCGTGTGTGTGTATTTTATTATATGCAATAATTATTAATATTACATGTATGTTATATTGTGAATATACTATATGCATAGATGTGAACTTGTGTAATGAAGTAAGGGTAAAATTTGGAAGTGTTTGGAGTTGTTTAAAACGTTTGGAAGTGTTTGTAGGTATTTGTATAGTTGTTTGAAAGTATTTGGGAGTATTTGGAAGTGTTGGAAGTGTTTTGAAGTATTTTAGAATATTCCAAATACTTGCAAGTATCTGGAAGTGTTTTGAAGTATTTAAGAATATTCAAAAGTGGTTGGAAGTATTAGGAGGTATAGTGTGATTAGTAGTGTTATGTTAGTATATATGTTATAATGCATATATAATATGATAGTATTGGGTTAAGTAATTATACCATTGTAATTGTATGGATATTATTGTATACCATAATAATTATACAAGTGTATAAAATATAGGATATATAGGTTACATGACTAATATGTTTTGTATATGATTAATAATAATATGATATAGGATTGAAGAATTATAATATGTATGTAGACAAAATGGGCGTATGTATAGAAATACATAGTAATAGTAAGTATGGTGTATGGTATGAGTGTATGATGGTCCATTATATATCTAGTGATTATTTTATTATAGAATATTAGAAGATTTTAGTGGTGGGATGTTTGCTTGTTTGTGGTGAATGTGTATTTACTTTGGTATTGTGCTAAGTGTAAATAATTAGTAACGTAATGTATGGTTAGTATATGGGGATTAGATTGGATTGTCGTCAATGTATATATAAAATTGTTATCGATGGAGTAGGTGTGCAGGAAAGATGTATGATTGTGTATGATGTTTGAATGGTTGATGTATGTTGTGTGATACTATTAGTTGTTATTTATTGGCATTGGATGGTTAATGGTTGATACATGTATGATATTGTCATCATTGTATATATGGCTATTATTGTTTTTCCTTGGTTGTTATGGTTGTTGTATTTTGATTGGTGTATTTTGGTTGATGTATTCTAGATGGTGTATTCTGATTGATGAATCCTAGTTGATATATTCTGATTGATGTATTATGATTGGTGTATTTTGGTTGATGCACTCTGATTGATGTGTTCTGGTTGATGTATTTTTATTGATGTACTATGATTTATGTATGTAGCTGCAGTTGATGAATATATGGTTGTCATTGGTTGATATATTATGAATTGATGCATTAGGGACCAACATCTGTATGGATTATGTATGCATGATGGTTGATGTATGATTGGTATTGGTTGATGTTACTGGTTGATACTAATCATGATTATCTAATGTATACTGGATTTTTTAATGTTCCCTAAAGAAGACTTATTCTCGGTGTTGAGATGAAAAGTGGTATGTTTAACTACTAGTTGTTATGGCCCTTTTTGGTTTTTAGTTAGATTGGAATTGTTGCATATAAGTCCTTCATGCCCGCTACATTCAAATGAAAAAAAGTATTTCGGTGATCTTTGAAATATTTATCCTTGTAATCTTCATTAGAAAGTATCTTGTGACATTATTGAAAGGTATCCTAACAATAACTTGATGGTATTTTGTATATATTTGTTGAAAATTAGGTGCCAACCATATGACTTATTAACTATGATACATGTACCTTTGTTGAGTAAATACTTCATGTATCCTTATATATTAAATACTAATTGTGTAAAATGTGGTACTAGTATATTTGTTAGGAAAGTATCCAAGTAGTGTTGTTGAAAAGTATATATATATATCCTTGTGATATTTGTTGAAACTATATTGCTAGGGTATCCATGTGGTACCTTTGTTGAAAGGCATCCTTGTAAAATATCATAATGATAGTTCATGCATCTTATTGGAAAATATCTTGGTGACACTTCATTCATATTTGTAGGAAAAGTATTTGAATGATAAATAATATAAGAACATCTTGGTAATGCATCTCATATGATTGACTAACATGAGCATATTTCATGCATCTTGATGATAAAGCATATGCATGATCCATTTCATGTATTTGTAGGTAAAGTATATGCATTTCATGTGATTGATTAACTGGAATGCATTTCATGAAGAAAGAGTATACACTTTATGCACTTCATGAAATTGATTGATATACTTGATGCATTTTGTATGATTGAAATTTATTAGAAAAAGATTCAAGTAGATGCATTTCAATTATTTTGTTGAAAAAGTATCTATATCTCGAGTACCTTGCATATACTAAAGTATTTCATGTGATAAATTAGAAATCTATTTCGTTGAAAGATGTATTTAATGAATCTTGTTGAACAATATATAAGTTCATTGCTAACCATGTGCCTGTTTGGAAAGTGAAAAGGAAAAAGCATCCTTATTGAGGAATCACCTCTATTTCAAATATCTTTGTTGATGAATATGGTTTAGTTGTTGGGATTGAGTTCATGTGTTATTCATGTTATTTTATTTTGTATATGTACCATGGTGACTAATTTATGCTATATTTATTTTTATGTTTTAGTTTTTAAAGGAAATCCTTCTATCATGTATCATATATTTTTATTCATGATGCTAATCATATGAGTGAATGAAATATGATTTTTAGGTGGACGAATCTTTGTTGAATATTGAAGGCCTTGTAATGTGGTTTGAAGACCATCTAATGGGGATGGAAGATTGGCCCTTTACCTTGAGTACACTCTACTAATCTAGGTTCTTGCCTCGGTAGTGGAGACAGACATGAAAGTAGGTGGTAGTAGGAAGTATTGTTGTTTCTCAGAAGATGGGTTTTGAGAAGGAGTATGTGAAAAATGAAGGTTGTGATCCTTCTAAAAGTTTTGTAAAAGCATGTGTGTATTATGCATCAAGGATGATGCATGGTTTAAGGGGATGAGGATGTAATACCCCCTTGTATATCCCCTAGACATATTTATTGTTGTTGTTTTGTTGGTTTTGATACTATGGTTTGCACATTAATACTATTATTATTCTTTTGGAAATTATTAATTAATTAATTAAATAAAACAATCAAGTTGACTAATAAAAGAGAGTATGAGGAATCATGAGGCTACAAACAAGGGGTTGTGGAAAATATTTTACCTTTGTGATTGTGTCTATGTCAATGTTATACACCCTTCTTGTGTAATTCGTGGACCTCTTGGATATGTACCCTCACACGTTATGATACTCCTTGGTCTCATTTATTTCGAGATTATTTTTTATTTTTTATTAGTGTTAGAGTCTCCCTCTCACCTAGTACACCCTCTTGAGTTGGGTTAGTGTGTCCCTTTTGTGGTTTTGTAACTTGTTTGTGTAGGTTAAATTTGGTTTTGTAACCCACACTTTCACAACTATTCCCTCCCCAGCTATTTTTGTCCTTGATACCTCAAACTTGTGTAAATGTTTGTGTAACTCCTTGTGTAAATACTTTTGTGAATCTTTATGTAACTCCTATTTTATATTTCTAGAATGTAACTCATCCTGTCTATGTTAATGTTATACACCCTTCTTGTGTAATTCGTGGACCTCTTGGATATGTACCCTCACACGTTATGATACTCCTTGGTCTCATTTATTTCGAGATTATTTTTTTATTTTTTATTAGTGTTAGAGTCTCCCTCTCACCTAGTACACCATCTTGAGTTGGGTTAGTGTGTCCCTTTTGTGGTTTTGTAACTTCTTTGTGTAGTTTAAATTTGGTTTTGTAACCCACACTTTCACAACTATTCCCTCCCTAGCTATTTTTGTCCTTGATACCTCAAACTTGTGTAAATGTTTGTGTAACTCCTTGTGTAAATACTTTTGTGAATCCTTATGTAACTCCTATTTTATATTTCTAGAATGTAACTCATCCTTTGTGTCTCTCTTTCTCCTAATTCAAATTTCTCTTGAGGAATTCTACTTTGCTTGTGTTGGCTAGCCTCTCTTGATTCATTTCATGCTCTTGGATCTTTCCTTGGTACATATGAATTCAATTTTGCTACTCCTCGTACAAGATTTTTGTTGGTTGATGCACCCTTTCTAAGATTGTTCCCAAGATGAGTTCCTACAAATCCACCGGTATTTTTCTTGGAATTGTCTCCATAGAACCTTGATTGGAAGTGATGTTGAATCCACTTGCCATTGGATTTGAGGTTTGATTATTATATACCTAAAGTTTCTGTCTTGGAGCCATTGGAATTTTCCTACAGTGGAAGTGAAATAGTAATTTCCATAGGGTTGTTGTTGTACTAATTTTTTTTTCCTATAGCCATTGGAATTTCCCTGGAGTGGAAATCGCGAATGACTTTCCATTGGGTTGTGGTTGGACTCATTCCATGAAAACTTTGTCCTAGAAATCCTCAATTGGAAGGTATGTGGAATCCACTTACCAATGGATTTTTGGTTGTACATATTTTTTAGTATTTTGGTTCAGTGCTCTCTTTCTTGTGGCATCATGGTTTTGTATCAATGGTGATCTACGACTGGGTGGAACGTGGAATGCTTGATTTTGGTTGTGTATTTTATAGGATAAGTGCTCTATTTCATGTATAATTCATTTATTTGGATCCTGATCTGATTTTTATATGGTTTCAAATGAAATATTTGAAAAAATGTATGGTTTAATGGAATAAATCTCTGATGAATTTTAGTTAAATTGTGCTACTAGTATTGGAGAAAAAAATTAGAATGCTAGTTTTTGTAATTTGTCTGCAAATTGTTCGAGTAAATGTTTATTTGGCACATATTCTATAGATATGATATGTTTCCCCTATTAATTATATTATATGTATCACAAATTTACAGTAGTGTTGTAAAGATAAAAACACCTCCCTATAGTATTTCTATCTTTTATTCGAATCCTATCTTACCAGTTGTGTTGTTTTATCTAGTTTTGAGACTTTGCAAGAGAACTGCTTGTGAAAATACCCTAGTGAGATATTTAATATAAAATATGATAACTAAGCTTCAAATATATGAAAAACTGTTTAATAATTTGTGGATAATCTTTGGATTTTTTTATTGAAGTTATAGTTTAACTTTTGATCGCTAGTTCCTTCGAAATAATTGTTTTAGATGGATTATGGATTTAGATTAGAAGTGTTTGATTAAATTTATAAATTACATGTACTTATGATAATAATTATAGTACTTTTTATTTAGAGTTGGAATGGATTATGAGTGATTCTATGAATAGCCTATACATTTATCTTGTTTATTTGCTCAATTTCTAGACAATTCAAAGAAGTAGATCTAGCTAGATGGTGAACTTATAAGAGGATTGTTTATCAGTGGAAAGATACATCCATTTGAATGGAGGCGAACTATACTATACTTTCCATTAGATACAATATTTACTACTTCCTTATTGTTTTGCATTTGAAAACTAGAAATGAAACTAGCTTCAATTCGGTGAGAATTAGTAACTAGTTTGTAGATTTGAATCTTTCTTTTGTAATTTGAGGAATGTAGAGCCATATGCTTTGTTCTTATTTTTTTATTTTTGTTTTAGCTGGATAATTTTTAGTTTTGATCGTTTGCTTATGAATTATTTAGTTTTGGTTCATTCGATTCGATTCAATTCCTTTCCATAAATGTTAACTAGTTGAATTGGAATTTGGTTAGAAGAATCATCGTTTATGTGAAAGGATGTGACCCTCAACTATAACATTATTTTGTTATACTTGCATGCTTAAATACATGTATAGTTTATTTATGTTCACTTTTTGGTTCAATGGCATGGTTTCGTGTTGAATTTGTGCAAGACTAGTTGTTTGAATTGAACAACTAGTTAACTACTTTTTGTGGAATCATTTTCATAATTATTATGTTTAATTAATTGGAAAAAGGTAATTAGGTTGTTATTTACATGTTATTAGGTTTTAAGTATCCATTAGGATTGATAAATAATATATATATATATATATATATATATTGTACTGGGGGAATCGGTACTGGGCGGTTCTAGTACTCGCGTGACACGGGGTCCATTCCCGTCGGCTGCCACTATAACCCAAGTGCATCCACATAGCCTGCAAGTATGGGGCACGGATAAGTCGGGGTGGAATTTGAACTTGAGACCTCCTTTACAACATTCCTTCATTTACACGACACTTTCCAGTCAGTCTACACCGATGCGGGCATAAATAATTATTATATGATTAACAAGTGAAATTATGTTAAGTACCATCAATTGTGCGCTATGTGTTGTTAAGAGTCGTAACGAGAACACTAATTATTAGTTAGTCACGATTAAGTGAAAATTCCCTTTAGAGATGGAATTTATTTCCGATTTGGCTTGGAATGGATATGTGAGGTTGTTAAAAGGTGTTAGTAATATTTCCTAGTCCTTGGATCAATTGTTGGAATAGTTATTGAATTTATTTTAATTTATTGGTAATTAAAGGGAATTTGTAGTAATTAAATCATGAAAAATGAAATCAAATATTTATTTGACTAATCCAATGCGGTAAAAATATATAAGTAGCCTTAGAAAGCTAATGATATGATCATGAAATCCTTTGATAGCACCGTGGACATAAGTTGAGGTTGACACCCTAATGTTGCTATTTTTTTATTATTATTTTTTACACTTCTCCTTCTCCTTCTCCCAATAATTTTCTAAATAATTATTTATGTTTAATTAGTGGATCCCATATACACGTTATAGTACTTCCAAACATTTGATTTTTCTATCATACATATAAGAATATAACTATCCAACAACAAAGGATAAGATATTCTGAGAAATTCTACTTAAATAATTTCAAGAATGTACAAAATTCATGAAGTATCCATCTAATTCAAATCTTGATAAAGTAAATTAAATACTGCATATTTTAAATAATAATCTAGGTAATTCTATGTCTGTAATTATTAATAATGAAATAATCACATTTACATTCTATCTAATCAATCACATTGTAATATCATTTAATGGTTGCCTAACTTTTAATTAATTTAATTATGTTGATAAACATTTTTATTTGAGATTTGGGGTGGACTATGGCTTATGCTTTTTCATCTACGAACAAGGATGAGACAAGTGTATTGTGGAGATTCATTCTATGGAAGTTGTTCAATGTATAAATAACTCATAGTTGATGAATGGATAACTAACTCTGAGATAAAAATGAAAAGAATATAAAAAATAAATGGTAGTTGATAAATGGATAACACGAAGAATGTGGATGATAATATGTAGCTAGGCATGAATAACTTACATTGAACCAATTTAACTCGAAGAATATGCCGAATAAAAAAATATTTATAAACTCTCTTCCATTCAATAACTATCTTTCAACTATTTAATCCCTATCAATGTGTTCCAACCACAAACCATATTAATATACTAATAAATATATAATTATAAAACAATGTCAAGATAATACATTAAATAAAATTTACTACCAATTAAAATGCTTACCAAGGACAGTTACCTCTAAAATAATTAAATAATTTTAAATATGTAGATAAAGTGATGTAATCCAATTACCTATAGGTTCTAAGAATACTTTACATTGACTAATTGAGTGATTATATATTTTTATATATAACTTGATATGTATAATGTAATTTTAAATTGCAGGTTATTTCAAATATGATTTTAACTAACGATATGATGTCTTTCATCTATAACTGTAAACTATTATAGTGGATTGGGTGGCTGCAACTAAGTCACCAACAAAAGGAACTTTTAGAAAAGAAGGATGTCTGACTAGTTAGACATCCATATTTTCTTGTTGTAAGGTAGCAGTTTAGAAGGTAGGAATTGAATTGTTTTTAACGGTAAGGGTTTTTTTTAATAGAAAAAAATAGTAAATATCATTTACATTTTTCAGATAGATTTTAAAAATTTATTTTCACATATCGAAATTTTCAAAACCAAATTTATACAATAAATCATAAAAAATCATACATCGTATAACCGTAAGGTTCTCACCCTGATCAAAGAAAGAAAGTAAAAAAGAAAAGGTCCATGTGAAAATGTCTTAGTGTATGCACATGAAAAGTATAAGTATAGGTTGATTGATTGACTAAACCACTTAACGAATATTTGCTACTTATAGTGGCCTCTCTACTCTTATTTCTTATTACCTATCTTTATTGTTGCTTGTTATTTTGCACGGTAATTAACTTAATATCCATGTGCATCAATATATAAATGTTGTTTAACAAATGAAGCACACATATTTAAATATGTGATTGTTATAAAAAAATACATTGTACTATACTTACAGGGTATTAAAAAGAAGCATTTTGCATTTTTTGCTTTTTTTTTGACAAGAAAGTGCAAAATTTTATGTTTTTCAACTTAATTATGATGTCCCTAACCTTGAGATAAGGCCAAAGGTTCTAAAATGAAGACTAACTAAGGTTTAGTAACAACGATATAGATAAATTACTATTCATGTGACTAACCATTCACTCAAATAAATTAAATTCTAGAAATTCAATTATAACTAAAGTTTGCCACATTTAATTAGGCCACTTAATTAAATAATTAATTGTATAATTTCTAAAGTGCAAGCTAAATCTCATAATTGAAACAAGAACATCAATAATACATGATAAACATCATATTTATTATGAATAGCTAGTCTATGTATTTTGGGTTTGTTTGATAGCATAGTTTATAAATAACCAAGTATTGATGTCATTGATTGTTTGCAAATTAATCTACTTTTTCGGTGTTATTATGTGTGTGTTGTTAGTGAGCATAAAAGTAAGTAAAACCACATATCATGGAGCATGCATAGGCTACAATATACAGCCACACTGAAACCATAGAAAACAAGAACATTGGCTACAACTACAGCCCTCAAAATCGACTCCCGATGAGTGTCCCCTACAGTCATCTCTCACTAATAAAAATAAGATTGTTTGGCTGTCACCCTCCATCCATCGATAAATTTTACATATAGAATACATCTCTCATCCTCATATCTGAAACTAAGATCAATCATGCAACAAATTTATTTACAACAAAATGGCAGGTGCGCTCATTTTGTCACCGGAAAGTTGTTAGACCAAAACAAACATATCTTTGTCATCCAAAAATCTTTTTCAATGAAATGAAAGGTATTGTTCACTGGAAACATTGCCACGGACACAATGGAATAGGTCTCACAATACAGAAATGAGCATAGATGTTCAAACTAGATCATATGGTTGCGCCACTCTCAATAAAATAGACCTAAAATTACAATTTCTGGTTATGAAGAAGAAGAATAGAAAAAAGGTAACGAGAATAGAAACCTAAATTCCATACTGTATAAGATTCATCCTTCCTCCATGTAGATCCTGACATTCAATACATGAACACTCAAGAAACCAATCAGCCATCATTGCACATATACCAAATAAAATAATGTAATGAAAACATAATAGAAGAGAAATACTTATCTCAAATATAAGCAACTAGCTACAGGAGGACAACTTTCCTCCCAACCATAGACACCGTCAAGCGAATAGGTTACCCCCAAGCTGAGACCATGGATCAACGGGTAGATTCTGGCTTAGTCTCACTACTCTGGAAACTACCTCTTTTGAGATATACAACACTTCCCACTACTACTTTCATGTTCGTCTCCACTTCCTATGTGGTGTGACCTAGCTCAGCATTCCCATTTCCTGGCCTAGTAGATTGATATAATGGAATAAAGGGAACAAATAGACTCGCTCTAATTCTGAATACACTCTCAATAATATCAACATTCCCAACACGATTGGATAGCATTAATCACATGGTCTAAAGCTCAAAATTAACTTCAACAAAGAGATGGCATATGTATTTATAGGATAAGCGGGACCACCTAACCCAAATCGATCAACCCAAATTAGAGAGAGGCAAGGCTTAAGCCTCATCATGGATAATTAACTTTAATTAGTGGAGTGGTGGCTTAGTGAAAATATTCTCTTTCCCGATTTAGCACCATGAGGAGGAGTTACCCAAAAACTATGGAGTGGAGCCATGAAGAGCACATGGAGGCACACTAATGCATAAAATGGGTTACAAAACATCAAGGAGGTCGAAATAAGTGAGACAGGGCATCCAATGGGGTCATAAATATCATGGAAGCACAAAAATAGGATCATGAATGCATGGTGTAAGAGTGGAAGCTAAAAAATAGCTTACAACCCTAAAAAATAGGAAAAGGGCTCGTAAATGATCACAAACACATAAATGTGTATTCCCAAGGAGGGTTCCCTATGCAATATGGGCCAACTAAGGTTTGCACAATATGCAAAAATATCTCCATAGTTCATAATTATTGAGAATAGGGTTCCTTTTACAAGGTTTGGGTGACGAACATTATTAATCTCACCAAGGTGCAAATATGAATTGGGATGGACAAAGTTAAGTCAACAATAAGTTATAAAGCACTAGAGATGTCCCCATTCCCCCTCAATTTGTGGAATCCATGGTCCCCCATACTCTTTTAGTTTCCTTTGTTGAGCTAGTTGTTTATTTAATCAATCATTAACAACATTCAAAGATAGCAAAGATTCTAGTAATAACAATAACATTAATAATAGCGCCAAAGTACAAGGTCATGTTATCAAACATTAATAATAAGTCCTTAATTAAATTAATCATGAAAATGAGAAAAATTCCACAATCATATAAAATATCATAAGTCCATAATGCAAGAGAACATAAGTCACATGAAGGATCATAAATCTGGGGCTTAACAACTAGGGTATTACATAAACCCTTTCAAACCCATATTTCCCTTAGGAATTTCACCTTCACTTAAACACAAGAGGTTTAGAGAATTCTATTATCTTCATACTCATATTTTTATTAATTTTTTGTTCCCTTCATTTTGTTTTAGAGATGGTTATTTATTTTACGGAAACCATATGTAGTTTTATAATATAAAAATATTGTACTTTGCAATGGACTATATGTTGAGGATTTGCAAACCTAAACACTATTTTTTTTTTCGAAATAAAATATGTTTAAAAAATGGTTCCTTATTGACATATGTTTTTGTCGTGCCATTTTATTTCAAATGTGACTCTTGTCATACAAACTAAAATACTGTTTTGAAGATGACACTGCAAGGAACATCCTTGTGAGTTTTTACATTTTTTTTGTTCTCATTGTGTTGATCTTGAATTTTCAGTGTGATTTATTCTGAGAAAATTGTATAGCAACTTTTGTGCTTTCACCAAGAACATAAAGGCATGGAAAATGGAACTTGACGATACAGCAAAGGAAGTACAATTGGTGGTTGTGTACTTTGCTAACATGTTCAAGATCCCTTCCTCATAAATGAAGAAAAACTTAATTCCAAAGAGGACAATCGTTAGAACCACACGTACTCACGAAGCTGATTTATCTGGTTTTGTTATCAATAATTTCTGAGGCCTCATTATTTTCATCTTCATTGCAATTTTTCTTAATACTTGTAGCTTGATAGAAAGAGACTATTTATCATAATGATAAGAAAATAGAAATTGAACTGTTATAAATTTAAATTTAATTGAAAAAAATTAAAACCCTAAGATCAAACATTAAGTAAAATAAAAAATGTAAAAGTCAAATTTAAATTAATGCAAATTCAACATTGATCGATTACAATAGTTACCTTCCTTCGACAAGAACTAATAACCTATTTTCCATGATGACAATCAAGTGCATTTCTCACATTTTATTACCGCCACATAATTATGATTTAAATGCAAGTTTTGATAAACTCTTTCCATTTTCATAATAAAATAATATCAGTAAATCATATTTGCAGACATCCTTTCAATATAAAGTATAAACACATAATTCATTAACATAAAAAATTATAATAAGTCTGATCTATTTTAAAATGCCAAGATTTGTTGTTGTTGTCTAAGCTAACTTTTGTTATTGAAACTCTAGCCAAAAACTCTTGTGAGCTAACCAAAATATGATAGTGCACTGCAACTTGTTCGTTGTTGAAATATTCATTGTATGCTTCAGACAGATTTCCAATCACAATGAACCCACCGACTTCCTTCCTTACATTCATTGGCGGGTACTCTCCTTCCCTGGAACCCCTGAGCTCGACGAGGCTAACAACAGAAATACAGTGTCAATTTGCTGGTGGGAAGCTCCCAACCCCACTCAAATTGTATTAAACCACACTCTTCTACAGTCACCTCTATTCACCAAACTAGTTCATGCTCAAACTATGGTAAGACCAAAGAATAAAAATATCCCTCTCTTCCTCCTTTTTCCTCAGTTTTCCTCATTTTATTAACCCTTTCATTAAGAACAATGTATCCATGCATCATTTTAGTTAACTCATTCTTTACTTCATTATTTTATTTGTTTATTTTATTTACTTTTGTTATCTTAAGTTATCTGAAATTTTTCTCTTTAGCTAGTTTTTTAAATAATTTATTTTTAAAATTTAGTCCAGTTTACTTATTTATTATTTATTATTTATTATTATTATTATTATTTATCTATTTATTTATTTGTTTATGTATTTATTTATTATTCTTATTCTTATTCTTATTAATTGTTTCATTTAAGATATCATGATATACTTAGGTTCTTTAAGATCAATTTAATTATTTCCCTTAGTACAATTAGGTGTTGATTACCGTCGCATTCTCATCGTGGCCAAAATTATCAAGTTGTTATGCTATCAGTATGCCCTTCTGATAAGTCCCATAGGAGGGGAGAAGGTTATAATGATTGTAGCCAATGTTACCTTAGTTTTCCTATCTTGTGAAGAGCTAGGTCGTTCCTCGGGAATAAGGTCGAATCCTTATTGTGCACCCCTAGTATAATCTTCATGACTGACCGACTCATGACCTACCCTCACAACATGCGCATATGATGAGCTGGTGTTAGGTTTTTATCATTTAAGAAATATGATTTTAGGATCTTAGCTAAGAGAATAACATGCACAACAATCAATCACAAGAGACAATAGACACAAAGATTTATCCTCGGGGAAACCATAGAGGAAAAACCCCACAACTTCCTCAGAGATAGAATGAGCACCAATGGCACCAGTAAAACCCAAAAACATAAATATGATATTCGACAGCTGATCTCTCTCACTTGTGACAACACATCCTCTCTCACTCATGCGCCCTAGTTGAGTGAGTGTGCATCTCAAATAGAGAGGCTCACTCTCTATTTATATTCTTTCGTGCACTTAATATTTGACTCAGTTACGTAGGCTTGATTAATCCTCACTCAGTTATGTAGGATTGAGTAACCACAACTAGGGTACTAATGACCTGACTTACAATGGAGGGGACTACCTCATGACTTTTAGTAATTATCCCAATAGGAACATCGGGGTACAAGGAAATACAAGTGATTCTCCCGATAGGAGCATCAGGGATCAATGAAATACAATATATACAAATGAATACATTCTGAATTTACAAATACATCAACACTCCCTCTTAACTAGGAAGTTATTCTCTTGACACAATTCATTAGCACAAGTCTTCTTCTCTGGATCATCACTGGATCATCATCAAAGTTGGATCATCACTAGATCATCATCAAAGATGGATCATCACTGCTTTTGTTATCTCGATCAAATGGTGCTACCTCTTCATTATTTTCATCACAGGAAGTTCTATAGAGCCAACCCTTTTTCATGCTGGTTGTAGGCCTAACCTCCATTTAGCTCTTCCTCTATAGAGCTACACCTTTTTCATACTAGATGTAGGCCTCTACAGAGCCAGTCCTTTTTCATACTAGATGTACCTCCACAGAGCCAATCCTTTTTCATACTGGATGTGGGTCTCTATAGAGCAAATCCTTTTTCATACTAGAAGTAGGACACTATAGAGCCATCCCTTTTTCATGCTGGATGTACTTCCACAAAGCCAGTCCTTTTTCATACTAGATGCAGGTCTCTACAGAGCCAGTACTTTTTCATACTAGATGTAGGCCACTACAAAGCCAACCCTTTTTCATGCTAGATGTACTTCCATAGAGCCAGTACTTTTCATACTGGATATGGGTCTCTATAGAGCTAGACCTTTTTCATATTGGAAGTAGGCCACTACAGAGCCAGCCCTTTTTCATGCTGGATGTACTTCCATAGTGCCAATCCTTTTTCATACTAGATGTGGGTCTCTATAGAGCCAGCCCTTTTTCATGCTGTGTGTAGGCCACCGCACTTATATATTACCATGGGAGGCCCCGCCTACCACCATGTCAAAATGGCACAGCACTACATCTTACCATGGGAGGAACCAATCATACCACCATGTCAGAAGGGCACAACACTTACATCTGACCTAGGAGGCCCCTCCTACCACCATGTCAAAAGGTCTCATGGAATCATCACTTCCCCTTTGAAGAAACCTCTATGTGGAGAACACCAAGCTTCTCCCTGAAGTACTCAAAATTCAATATGACCATTTCTAGCATAGAATCACATCATGGTTGATTACATCCAAGGATAACTTGTGAACTTTGCTAGGACTGATTACATCTGAGGATAAAGTACAGGACCTTCTATGTCTGAGCCACCTACGAGCTTCACCAGGATTTCATGCTCAGACAACCTATCTCACCATCTATGCTAGAACTCCCTCTTTATTTAGATCTCGATATGGATCACATACTGGAGCTTCACTACTCCTCTCTACATTATACACAAATGCAGGTTAGATCAATCAAATTAAATACTAGTTTTCAAAAAAACATACTACCTCCCAAATGGCTGAGCAAGTGGTTACATATTTTTCCTCGACTGTACTTAGCGCCATGAAGGACTCCTTCCTGCTAAACCAAGAGATCACACTTGATCTCATACTTAAGTAGCACCTCAAAGTGCTCTTCCTATCAATTGCACTGCATGCCCAATACGAATCCACATAACCCTCTAGGTTAATCTTTTGATCCGTAGCATACTTGAGCCCATAATCAACTATACCCTTTAGGTACCTCACTACATGCTTTGAAACCATCAAGGGTACATGTCTCCATGTGTTCACAACAAATCAAATATCTAGTCTCGTATTCGCCAGGTACATCAAGGAACAAATCATTAGATGATACATCATGGCATCAATCGAATTCGATGAAGAAACACTCACTAGCTTTAGGTTCGATGCCATAGGTGTGGTCATGGCCTTATAGTTCATCATCCTGAAGCTATTCAAGATCTCTACCGCATACTTCCCTTGTTCCAAGGATATTCCATCAGCATTCTGCCACAGCTCCATGCCTAGAAAGTAGTGCATCATATCCAAGTCCTTCATCTTGAACTCAGTAGCAAGTCTCCTTCTTGTAATTTTAATGAGTTCCTCTTTTCTGTCAGGAACAAATCATCAACATATAACAGGAGCATCACTGGTCTTCCACCTTCATCCTTGAAGTAAATATCAGAATCCGCTTTACTCTCGGTAAAGCCTAGAGTCATCAGTAATCTGTCCATCCTGTCATACCATGTCGAACCTTAGGATCTTCTGCAGTCACTCCCTTTGAAGTAGAGCCTCATTCTCCCTATCCCTTTTGTACTCTATACATTGACACATTCTATAATAGAGTGACAAGTAGCTTCCTCTGCTACTAATATTCTATGTATCTATCTAGGGTCATTGGATACCAATATCCTCTATCTTGAGCCTTTTCAAAAGTTCTTCTCACACCCATCTATGAGCTTGTCATCCTCTATGGATTTCATCTTCAACCTTGTAGCAAAGGTTAATATCTTCAAGTGATCTTAAAGCTCCTCATGTATGTGTTATCCCATGCATGTCTTTTGAGCTCATTCAAGACCTTATTTAATTTGCACACATGAATCTTCATGTCATGTGTCTTAACTTCCAATGGCTGCAAATGTCTCTTCATAGTCTATGCCTTCTTTTCATGAGAATCCTTGTGCTACGAATCTTTCCTTGTATCTAATGATGTTTCCATCTACTGAATACTAGATCTTGCATATTCATATGGAAGATACTATGAACTTCCCTTTAGGTCTCGATATCGCATCCTAGACATAATCCTTCTTGAGTTGGTCCTCTCCTTCCTTTTCTTCTTGGCTACTTCTTCATAGATAGAAGGTTATGCATCAATTATGTCGCTCAATAGTGTCACATAAATGCATTGTGTCTGAGACCTCTGCTTTCTTTGAAAGTATCATCATATTATTC
Source organism: Pseudotsuga menziesii (assembly GCA_001517045.1). Taxonomy (NCBI): domain Eukaryota; kingdom Viridiplantae; phylum Streptophyta; class Pinopsida; order Pinales; family Pinaceae; genus Pseudotsuga; species Pseudotsuga menziesii. The sequence goes on along the minus strand of LPNX010060599.1, from coordinate 130,833 downwards.
TTCATTTTGGATAATTTCTTGAACTGTCGTCACTTGTTCTTCGTAACAAGTCTCATCCTTCTTTTGTAGGTGATTGTACACGATCTTTCCTACAAGTCAAATGCGTTAGTTGTATGGTTAGAAACATTTCATAAGGTATATCCATAATTAAAAAATAGTTTGCATCAAGATATAATCATTCAACTATTTTAGCCAATACAACATTCATCCATATATTACGGAAACTTTCTAGATGCCTTCCATCTCTACCAGGACAACATTGAGATTGTGCATTAATCCAATGTGTCAGCAAAGAGGTTTCATTCTAGATAAGTAGCAATGGAGAGTTGTATAGTACCATGAGCTACTTACCCATTACATGCATATTAGTAGTATATTGTCATTAATGCAAACATTCTATCATGCATAACACATCAACTGAATATAAATAAATGCATAACAATATAATATTATGAAATGACAATTGATTACTTATCTTTATTTGTTTCATGGGTAGACTCCTTCTTGAGCCTTCAACTTCATCATCTTCTTCATTCAACATCATTTCTTATCCAAATGATTAAGATGGATAAGAGGTTCTTCAAGAATTGAGTCATTCATATTCCTCATTGCTTAAGGTATCTTATTTGGATCGTGATAGCTTGATATTCAGTTGCTTCCATCTTCTCTTTCTCTTATTATGAGCCAAGCTTCTTCTTCTGTGCACTCTTCCCAGAGTCTGCTAAAAGTAATCACTTCCTTTTGGCACACATTCCTCGAATGAATGAATCCCATGATCCTAGGAGGCCAATCAAGGTGGTTATCACAATTTATGTATTCTCTACTTCTTCATCCACTACTTCAAGTTGTTCTTTGATTTGAGAGACCCTTGTAAAGTATCACTATATGGTCTCTTAATTCTGTATATTTAAATTCTTCAACTGGTTTCTCAAAGTCATCTTCCAACTTATGTTATTCCTGTCAAATAGATTGGTCAAGGAATAAAACAACTCTTTAGGTGTCTTTAGGGAATACACATGTGGTATAAGGTGATCCTCTTTTCCTTGACCAAGTTCTTATTATGTGATCCTTTAGCCTCATCTCCCTGTGGAACTGGAACCTCTCCACTTATGTAGGTGTCCAATTCATTTCCTTCAAGAACCAGTGAGATCATATACTTCCATGCTTGGAAGTTATCATCATCACCAAGATTTTCATCAAAATGGTGTGATTAGTCATATTTAAATGAGAACCTCAAATGTAAATAGAAAAAGATTAGATCTTACCGATTTGAGGTGTTCGTCCTCATTCCAGAACTGGCTGATCTAGGGTTTGTCAGAGAAACCCTAATTTTCAAAACTGGGATTCTTTTAGTTCTAATTGGATAGAAATATGGGCCTTTTCAAGGCGAGCTATCCAATGTACTCCTTTTATGAAAACAGTGGAGGGAAGCTCCCGGAACAGGAAGCCCTAGTTTTCCAATTTCCTCTACATAAATTCTTGATATTGTTTCTAAGGTATCTCCTAAAGTACTACTCCTCTGTGTTTGAAATTTTGTACTGAGGTAGCCTCATCTATCCTCATTCCAACACCATAGGTTTGAGAAGGATTTATTTCACCAGTTTGGACTTATAAAAATTTTCCCAACGTGACTTCTTTCAGGACTATTCATCATATAGAACTTGTGCGGACTGCCACGTGTCACTGTTTCATCATCAGGGTCTGAAACGTTTACCACAAAAGGTAAAGTCTATTCCCTATCTAGAACATCTTGATAAATTTCATTTGGAATCATATCTCCTAGCATATAGTGAATCTGAGGCTGAATTTTTTATAAAGGGTACATCAGGATTTTATCTTCGGCCTGTGAAAATTTTGCACCCTCAAACTTCTTCAATCCTGAGATATAGTGAATGTGCCAAAACTACCAGTTTTAGTATTTTAGGGTTTTTCAGGTCCGAGGTCAAACTAGGGTTTGAATTTTCTAGAGTTTCACTCAACCAAAAACTTCTAACTTGGTCTATAAACTTTGATTTTGATGAGGAGAGAAATCCTATGCCGAGCTCACTCAGATACTCCTCTTCTCTAAAAGCCCTAATTTCCCGCAGCAAAAACTAAAAATGCCCGAAATCAAATTATGCTTCGACAAAAAGATGTGCCCTTCAATGGAGAGTTATCCTAGCCTCCTTTTGCTGATGGATTGTGGAGAGAGACCCAAAAAATAAGAATCCCTAGCTTCTGCAGCTGCACAATGTCTTCTTCTTAGGTTAGCTCTGATACCATGTTAGGTTTTTATCATTTAAGAAATATGCTCTTAGGATCTTATCTGAAAGAATAACATGCAATAAATAACAAGAGACAATAGACAAAAATATTTATCCTTGGGGAAACCAGAAAGGAAAAACCCCGCAACTTCCTCAGAGATAGAATGAGCACCAATGGCAGCACTAAAACTTGAAAACATAAAGATGATCTCCGATAGCTGATCTCTCTCACTTGTGCCAGCAATTCCTCTCTCACTCATGCATCCCAGTTGAGTGAGTGTGTGTCTCAAATAGAGAGGCTCACTCTCCATTTATATTCTTTCACTCACTTAATATTTGACTCAGTTACGTAGGCTCGAGTAATCCTAAATTAGTTATGTAGGCTCGAGTAACCACAACTAGGGTATTAATGACCCGACTTACAATGGAGGGGACTACCTCATGAATTTTATTAATTCTCTCGATAGGAGAATCGGGGATCAATGAAATCCAATATATACAAATGAGTACATTCTGAAGTTACAAATACATCAATAGCTAGAGTTTTCCTCACTCTATTCAAATCTCATAGTTTCACTCGATCGCTAGAATTACACCTATAATTTCTTAGCCCCATCACTTGATGTGGGTCGATTGGCAATTGTCTCCCATGACCAACACACATAACAACATGTGCATCAAACATCATAAATAATATTTCAATCATAACAAAAATATCCATCGATCTCAACTATCGAGGTTTCTCAACACATCCAGAGGCCATGCATGCCAGTGCATCAAACATATCACAATTTAATCATTTTATAAATAATATTCATATCACCTACCATATTCATTGACTCAACTAGGGTTTTTTCATATTGATTCTTTCTTGTGGTTCATGTATGGTCCACTCAACAGTTGTCATGTTGTTGAAATTCAATAAAGTTTAGGACTTTTACTGCTTCGACAAGTCTGAACCTTGACACAACCGACTTCGAAAACCTCTATAGGTTTCACACTCGACATACAAGATCTCTGCATGCGTTCTTGACATCGATGACTATCAAATATCGACATAGTTTCTCTCTATCTTCCAATTGTCTACGACGGTTGAACTTCCGAATCATTATAACTTCATTTGTATCTTAACGTAATGGGTAGTCACCCAAGGGTCCCAGCATTCTATATAAAAATGTACACTATTGTATCCATTAATTAATAGGAATTGGATCAAATTCTTATGCATTGTCTGTGTGCATATTGTATGTCTATTTAGTGTGCTTCCTGCTTTACTTATGCTTTAAAGCTTCCACCATAATAGTGCTCAACTCCTTCAGTAGATTTGTTGTCCCTAGCATTCACCTGGACACAACCTGGATCATTGGTATCAGAGCTTGATCTTGTTCAAAGTTTAAGTTACCTAAGCACTTCCATCAAAGTTATATAACTTATTCATGTTCAAACACGCTCGCAAACTCAACGACACAAGTATACCCTATATTCGACTTCAGAAAAGATGGAAAAAGAAGAAAACAATAGACATGCAACTAACGAGACAAAGAAACTCATAGAAAAATATTTGGCTCACCATTGAATCGAAATGTTCACCCAGTTTAGTGATATTCTCATGCGATTTGCTTTGACATATGGAGAATCCTTGAAAAGGAGTTCCTAAAATTTAGTACGCTTGCATATTCATTTCATTACACTGGTAATCTTGAAGCGAAATAAAAAGGAAAATCACATTCCACAACCAATCCGAGAGGTCGAACATCTGACAAGAAGTCGTAAGCCGAATCCGACAAGTAAAAACACCCTTCTCATCCATCTCCACCAAATCTTGATTATCATAAGAAGAGTTTTCAGAAAGACAATAAGGATCGCAACAAACAAGATCCTACAGGGAAATGGTGTGATTACCACAATTCAGCATGGCATGATACGTCAGAATGCAAAGCTTGGAAGAATTTTTTGGAAAAAATTTCGACACCCAACTTGTCCCACAAAACCTTGGTAGAGATTGACCCAGATGCATAAACCATCTTGGCTTCGACATCAACCACTCTGACATCCTCGACTATCATTGATGAGGAGGAACGAGAGCGCCTATCCCATACACGAATATGGGTTCATAAAAATCCATTACATCCAATTGTGGATAACGGTAGTCAGAAGAACTTCATTTTTGAAGATCTTGTGAAGAAACTTAGTCATGTCACCACTCTGCATCTGCAGCCTTACAACATTTGTTGGATGAAGTATGGACATGAGCTAAGGATCACATGTCTATGCATACTCACCTACTTTATCAATCCTTTTGAGGATGAAGTACTTTGTGACATGGAATCACTTTCTGTAGCCAATCCCTATTCGAAAAACCTTACCTACGGGATTAACATGGTACACATCAGTCACGACCACATAAGATGATTGTCAAACTTTGAAATCAATGGTATGGAATACCAGAGTGACAACCCACATCTACGGTTTATATGATATCTACCAAACAAACAAATAATCTTATCAACCATGCTCAGAAGTTCGCATTGATTATGACAAAGCCTCAAAATTCCAAGAAGACTACAGCAACAAGTCTACTCACCGACCAACACATCTCTCAACAACAACAAAAGATGGACCACAATCTTAAGGAATACCAGAACGTATTTCAAGAGCTGGATGGAGTACCTCTGCATTTTTAGGTAAAACTCTCCATCAAAACTGTTCTTGGTTCTTTATTACCTAACAAATCTTTTTAGAGAAGATCCATTCTCGAGAACGAAGAGATTCACAGGAAAATCTAGGATTTGATTGAAAAAAGGTCACATCTGCCCCAACTCCTCTCCTTGTGGAAGCTTAGGAATCTTAGTTCCAAAGAAAGACAAGACTTGGTGCATGTGCATCGAATATTGGGATCTCAACAAGATTTTAGTAAAGAACATGTATCATCTTCCACGGATAAGTGAACTTATCGACAGTTTGAAAGGTGCTTAGTTTTTTACGAAGCTTGACATTAAGTCGGGACATCATCAAATTCTGATCGAGTCCACTGATGTATGGAAAATGAATTTCAATACCATGGAATGATTGTTTGACTCATTAATCATGCCTTTCGGCTTAACCAAGGCACCTACAACCTTCATGAGATATATGGATGACCTTCTACGACCCTTCATTGATAAGTGTGTCATTGTCTATCTCGATCGGATATCTTGATTTTCAGTCAATCATGGGAAGAACATGTTAGACAACATAAATAGGTTTTTGACACTCTCCAACAACATTGACTATATCTGAACATGGAAAAATTCTCATTTGCGATTACTAGTATCAAATATTTGGGGTATGTAATTAACTCTGCAGGAATTCATATTGACCTAGAAAAAGTACAGATCCTCGAAGATTGGCCCATTCCTCAAAACATTCATGAAATCAGAAGTTTTCATGGTTTGGTGAATTTCTATCAACGGTTCATACTTGGATTCAGCCACATCATATGGCCTTTTAATCAATTGACTAAAGGAAATGGAAAATTTGTCTTTAAATGGACACCAACACAACAACAATATTTTGAACAAATAAAAAACAATCTTTGTATTGCACTAGTACTTGTGTTACCTGATTTTCATCAGCCTTTTGAGATCGATATGGACACATCGGGCTATTCTCTCAGTGCAGTGATCACTCAGTCAGGTCACCCATTCGTGTTTCATTCTGAAACTTTCAACAACATTGTTAGAAGGTATTCGACGTAGGAAAAATAACTGTACACCATTGTGCAAGATCTTAAGCAATGGAGACACTATATTCTTGGCGAGGAAATGATCATCCTTACTGAGCATAAACCTTTGCAATTCACTCAGTCCCAGTCGAAATTACAGAAAACTAAATAAATCAAGTGGATTGATTACCTACAACAATTTCAGTTGGTAATTAAGTATCGGAAAGGTAAATCCAATGTCGCAGTTGATTGTCTCAGCCGATGAACCATTACTCTATTGTCTACAGTGATGAGTATGTAACATTACAACGCCACTAATTGGCCACAATTGTATTTGGTAGACTACGACTTCTCCATAATTTATTGACAAGTACTTCAAGCAGATACGTTGTCTACTACCGACTACTTCCTAAAGGACACTTTTCTATACAAGCTTGGATAGCTTTGTGTACTGACCAGTGAGAATAGATAAAAGCGCATTTAGGAATGCAAACTACAACAAAACTGCAAGACATTTTGGAGTCGCAAAAACACTTGTTATCTTCCAAAAGTATTTTTACTGGCCTTCACTTAAATATGACATCAACAAGTATATTTGATTGTGCGTAGTTTGTTCCATTTCTAAATATGACTGTACACACCCCTACTAGTTCCTAGTCAACCATGGGAATCTATTTATATGGACTACTTTATGGGATATCCTACTACCAAACATCAGCATGACACGATCTTAGTAGTGGTTGATATATTTTCCAATATGGCTATACTCATATCGTGCACGAAGACTACGATAGGGAAACAAAATTCCCAACTCTTCTTTGAACATGTTTGGAAACATTATGGCCTTTCGATGATAACTAATTCTGACAGAGATGCCATATTTACCAACACCTTTTGGAAAAATCTTTGGCAACAAATTGACATGAGAATTTTTTTGTTGACAGCCTTCCATCCTCAGATAAACAGAATTTGTAAATCGCTTGGTAGTACATTTTATTTGCATGTATAGCCACAAGCATCGTTAAACATGGGATAACATCCTCCCATACATAAAACATAGCTACAATCATGCTCAACACAATTATACAGGAAAGATTCCATTTGAGATCTGTTATGGATTTCAACCCTCTGCACCTATCGACTTGATCAGTTTCTTGACATAGTCGAACGACGCTAGCTTCAAAGGATGAGAATTTGAGAAATCATCAAAGTTGAAAAATAAAATATACAACATCTAGAAGAAAGCACAAGAAATGTTGCAATGAGCTAATACAAAATCTAAGGTCTGACACAATAAGAATTGTATTCCTTATTCATTCCAAATTAGAGATCAGTGATGGTTAGATCTAAATAAGGAGCGCTTCATAGGACCATATAGGAAGTTGAAACCTTTGTGATATGGCTCGTACGGTATCTTAAACAGATTGGAGAAAATTCTTTTTCAAATAAATATTCTTTCATGCCTTGGACTACATCTAGTCTTTAATGTAGATCTATTTCGACCATACCATACACCATTATTGGGAAAAAAAGACTTGCAGAGAGCAGAACCAAAAGACCTCCATCCATATGTTCAGGATCCTATTCCTTGCAACACCATCATAGGACGATGCATTCACCATACAAGGATGAACTCCATTCCATTATTTCAAGTGGCTAAAGCTAGACATCTCCCTACGCAATGAAAATGGTACTTTGCAACTGAAATAAACAACAAGTTTCCTCACCTAAACGAGCACACAATGGAGACCATTATTTCTTAAGGAAGGAGGAATGATCCACTCAATAGTTGGCATGTTGTCAAACTTTGGCAAATTTTATCACTTTTACTGCTTTGAAAAGTTCAGTATCAGCTTCAACAAGTAAAAACCTCAACATAGATGACTTTGACAACCTCGACAGGTTCAACATCGGATTCGCCAAGTCCAAACCTCGACACAAACAACTTCGAAAACCTCATCAGGTTTTGTGCTCTGCATTCAACATATCTACATGCATTTTCAACATCGACGATTGTCGAACATCGACAAAGTTTCTCTCTCCCTTCCAGTAATCTACGATGGTTGAACCTCTGAACAATTATAACTTCTTTTGTGACTGAATGTAACAGGTTGTCACCTAAGCATCTCAACATTCTATATAAATATGTACACCAGTGTATCCATCAATCAATAGAAATTGGCTTAAATTATAGCATATTGTTTGTGTGCATACTTTATGTCTATTTAGTGTGTTTCCTAATTTACTTATTCTTTGAATAACCCACCATAACAGTGCTCAACTCCTTCAGTCGAACTGTAGTCCCCAATGTGCACCTAGGAACGTCCTAGATCAATGTACATGTTCTTCTTGTCACACTCGGAGGACCATCAAAGTACATGCTATATAATATTTTCTTATCAATCATTCAACATTATACAACTTTAAATCTTTACAGATAACTTCCCATGATTTTTCATTCATTCACAATTAAAATCATAATATAACTGCATTCATAATTAACCAAATGTCGACATAATTTTCATAGTCATAATTCACTCATCATGTAATCCATATGTCAGATAATTCTATTAAGGTCATATCTCATCTATAGTTAATTGTTTCACACATGTCTAGGTCATCTGAAACCAGATTCCCTCAATAATATGTCAATACAAAGTTTTATATATTAAAATAATAAATAGTTGAGTCGTTCATAATAGAATTCCCTTAAAGAATAGATGTAATCATCTCAAAAAGTCTAACATAAAATAGGGTGTTATAGGATCTTCCAAATGTTTATATTGTGTTGTTAATATTTTCAAACATATTTTGTTTCACCATTGATTAGGTGTGATCACATTTTGAAAACCCAATAATGATGAACCCTCTTTTAACTTTTTGGACACTAACAAACATCTCAAATATTGAGCTTGTGATGTTGCTCATGTTTTTCAAAAAGACTTCAAACCATTAATCATGGTATCTTGCAACATTGTTGGTGATGCAAGAGGGTTTTGTACAAAACCCTCTCTAAAACTCAAAACACAAACAACAGATATTTGAATGCAAAACTATGCAACTATGATGTAATATCTTGTATTTCAAACTTTAACAAATTCTTACAAACTTCAATAAATATGATTATATCAGATTATGCAATCTTTAGGAATGATAAGAAACAACACAAATAGCTTGCAATGATAAGAAATAGCATAAACAACTTCTTCACTTTCAAGTAGGAACTTCAATTTGCAATAAGGAACGTGTATCCTTCAATTTGCAAACTACTCCAGTATTCAACAATTAATTGTTGTCTTCATTTGCTATGAAAACACCCTCAGACCTACAACCACAATGGCTTCCATATTTTCCATAAAGAGGTGCCATGCCCCCTACAACATAAACTCCCCTAAAAAAAATCCTCTATTTTTTCCACCACATCAAAATTTGTCAATGCCATTTTTTTTGCACTCTTTCCAAAAATCTGACTTTTTTCTCACTTGAAAAAGCTACACCAAGTAACTGAAAAGGATGTTGCAACAATTAGAAAATGAAATTAAATCCTTCCAAAAAAATTATTTTTTCCTCCTTTGAAAAGGCTATGCCATGTAACTGAAAAGGATACTCCACAATTAGAAAAAGCATTAAATGCTCCATGATGCATTTCAATAACTCTAAAAAGAATCCATGCCATATTTTCCTTTTGTTTTTTATATCCTATAAAAATCCACTCCTACATTATTTGCATAAAAAATTAGACCAATTATTTAAAAATTGATTTTTTGCCTAATATTTTCATTTATTTCTCAAATAATTATTCGAACCAAACCAACATCAAAATTTATTATTTTTGTTTGATGCAAGATTTCCAACAAACATGGATGCTCCTATATCAGAAACCATTGATATAAATAAAATTGACCCTATCATTTATCAAGAGGAAAACCAAAATGATTAACCTTAGCTTTTGACAACCAAGATAAGTCCTCAATAGGTATTCCAAACCCTTTCACCAAGTATTCAAATTATTGTGTATTCCTTGTGCTCCTACTCATCCTAATGTCCAATATTGCTTCTATATCCTCCTTCTCTAATGTAGGTGTTGATATATGTAATATCTCACCTATTGTACCTTCATCATTTTTAGTTTCATGAAAAGCTTCTAGATCTGAAACATTAAATATAGGTGAAATATTGAGCTCACTAGGAAACTCTACTTAATATGAATTACCAAAGTCATTCTTTCTTACAATTTTGCGAGGCCCAAATTTCTGCATTTTCATCTTGTTGTATGTACAAACCAAAAAGCTTTCTTTTCTCAAGTGTACTATCACTTTGTCACCAATCTGAAATTCCTTATGTCTCATCTTCAAATTACCTTTCGAATTGTACTTAAAAGTCATTTTAATGATGTGCATTATTACCTCTTCATGTGATCAACAAAGTACTCCACTTTTTCCCTTTGCTTCTCACTTATGTCTTTCTTTTTTAGATCGGAAACATCCCTTGGGATATTTCCATAAACAATATTAAATAGTGTTCTTCTTGTGCTCCTATTCACTGAGTTGTTGTATGCCAACTCTACTTGAGGTAGAACCAATTTCCACCCCTTTGGCTTGTCTCCAACAATACTTCTCAACAACATTTCCAAGCTTATGTTCACAAATCATGTTTTTCCTTCTATCTTTGGATGGTGGGCCAAGAAAAAAAGCTCAAATTAGTTTTCAAATTCTTGCATAATGTTTTCCAAAAGTAGTGTTGTGGAAAATATTGCACAAGAGTGAAACTCTCCCACTTGATGAAGGGAAAATATTTGTAGGTTGCAGTAAAGCTTAAGTATTAGATGCCTTTGTGTGTAGGGTGAGTGTTCCATGTGATCCTACAAGTGGTTGTTAAATAAAAAAGAAACAAAAAAAATAAAACAAAGGACAAAGGTGGCAAGAATTCAAAGTTCAACAACCAATGGATTCCAAACCACTTTTATATTATCCAATGATAAAGCATGTACAACATGCAGGGGATGTGAGCTCCAATGGAGGAACATAATCCCTCTTAGAGAGTTATATTTAGTCCACACTATATTCTAAGTAAATTTAAAATGAATAACACTTTCCCCTTGGAGGAATGTGGCAAGAGAGATTGGTAAATGCTAAACAAGAGAGAATAGGTGATCTATAAGGGAGATCAATCACAATTCTAGAAGCATAACCTTGGTCTGATTTATTCTTACAATAAGCATACCCATGGATTCCTTTTATAGGTTAATATTTTTCCAAGAAATAACTAGATCCAAATGTGAACCCATTGATCTCCATGATATAGCTCCAAGGTACACAAAGGGGGCTATTCAATGAACCAAGTGTGTGAGGAGCCAAATTTGAATTCTTGGAGGTAATGGAGCTATCATGAGTATTTAATTTTTCATGGGTGGTTGAGATCTCATTGTTTTTGTCAGTTGCATGGATATTGAAGGAGAATCCATGCAGTTCTAGCAATCATTGAACTGATAATACACACAGTAGAACATGTAAGAAAATAGTTGGTTGCGCGGTCTTGTCCTTTGACCATTTCTAGGCATTTTTGGACTCATGTTGCTTCTTGGATGTGATGAGGATATATTTTGTGGACTTATTTCTATATGTTGACGACGCCTTACTACCTAAATTGAAAAAATGTCATGTGTGTGATATTTACTATGTTAATAAGTAACCAACAAAATTTGTATCTATGTCTGAAACTATGCTCTTCACTACGCTATGTAGGCACACTACTTCCCTAAAAACCATTTATGCAACATGCATAGCATCATTAGTATTTTTACATGGAATTAAATGTTGCATCTTAGAAAATCTATTTACCACAACAAATATCGAGTCATATCCCTTCAATCTATTGGGTAAACCAAGAACAAAGTCCATACTAATCTTTTCACATGGCCTCTCAAGTTCTAGTAAAGGTTGATCTAAACCAATATTTGGACTAGTTTCATTTGTTACTTGACAAATTATTCATCTTTGCACATATCTTCTAATATCTTGTTGCAAATGAGGCCAAAAATATCATTCTCCAACAAGCATTATGATCTTATCAAAACCAAAATGTCTTGCAAGTACTCCACAATGTTCTTACTTAATCAAATTCATTCTCATTGAGCTTCTAGGAATACACAACTTATTACCTTTGAACAACATACCATCTTGTATTAAATAGTCCAACCACTTTGTCCTATATGTTGGAATAGGTACTTTACAATCTCTCCAATCCTCTTGAAAATCTGGATCTCCCTCTTATAATTCCTTCAACTCATTGAAACCAACAACCTCAACCAACATTTTGGGTAGTAAACTATGTCTTCTACTTAATGCATCTACAACTTTGTTAGAATTTCCACTTATATTATTCAAAAAAAATGTATAACTATGCAAAAATTCTACCCATTTCATGTGTCTCTGATTTAAATCTGCTTGATTATTCAAACTGCAGGTTACTACATGCAAACTACCATGAGAATCATTCCCTATGATTGAAGAGAATTATATGCAGAGCATCCAAGGCCTTCAACACCAAAAAAATGATAACCATTTTTGTTGACTAAGAATGTGCAACCCTCAATTTCGAAGGAGTGATGAGCCTCTGATTTTGTAGTGTTAGTATCTAAATCATTCAAGGGCTCTACAATCCTACAAAAACAATTCAATTAAGAATTTGAGCCAGATCAAAGGTGTTAAAGATAAGAATCTAAAAGGTTCACAAATATCAATAGGTGACAAGAATATGAGAATCAAGCACTAACCAAAAGAACAAGCAGGTATTCGTTGATCTTCAATCGATATAACGACAAAGATGGATAGCACTTTGTGAAATAGGAAAACAATTAAGACCATGGAGAGTCGAGTAGATCTATCGGTCGATCAACATGATCAATGGTCAAGAAGAAAAGAACATGAATCGATGTGATGGATATTTGCAACAATAAAGGAAACGATTCTTTTACAAAATAAATATTATATCCAACCATGGAGACTCAACACACATACATAAGGTGCACATACTTAGGAGGGAACTGGCAATTTTCAAAAGGGAAACCATTGAAAATACTTGTCATCTTTTTTTGGTTGTGCATGCTCGAGGATATTTTCAAAACCTTCAAGTCAAGTATGCATTACCGCCCTAGGAAACAAGGGTGGTTTCCACATAGGACAAAAAATTATCCCAACGTCATTCTAGTTGTCATGTAATTTCTATTCATATTACTAGGCCCATTATCAGAGGTCGTGTCACCTTTTCTCCTAGCTAATAATATTCCAACAAGTGTCTCTTTGAACCCAATACTCATTAAAAAAAAAAATTCCATTGCACAAGTCATTGTTTTTTGTGCACTTTCCAACCCATGTGAACCAGAGCTCCTAAGCGTTCAGTACATCCACTTAGTAGAGAGATCAGTCTCCTGAACAGAGGTCATCATCCATTAAATTTAACTGAGTAAACTAGTTTAAACCTATCTGCATTTGATTTTTACCTTAAAATAGTTAAAAGGTTTTTACCCTAGTCCTCTACACCTCCATATTATCCCTAACCATAGAATTTGAAGCACTAAATGGCCCAGCTAACCTATGAAGTTGTTAGTAAGTCCATTCCTCTACATAAATAAGCCATGTTTTATCATCAAGAGGATATTCGAGACCTTGAAATCACCCATTTTGACTTAATTCAAATCCTAGTAGAATCTTGTTACAAAGAAACAACATACAAGGACGCACACCTATTGTGGTGTTCAAACCTAGTTCGTTATGCTTTCCCTCGAGTAGTGCATTTTCCAGAATTTATAGTGTGGTGTTCTTCATGTTATTCACCAAGCCAAAGAACTATCCTATCCTTTGATAAAACCAGAGTAGTCTGCAGTATTGATGCCTTAAGTATTAGAAAAATGTTTGCCTTTCTAGAAGAAGAAAACCTTGCCACCTTTGAGGAAAAGGGATTTGTTTTGAAATATCAAACATTGATCCCAACTAATAATAACTCTCTCCTAATATATTTCATGGAATTTTGGATGGTATCTGATAACCAAAATCCCCCTCTAAAAAATATTTTCTTGAAACAAAAATTCTGAAAATTAATTTCCCTGTTATGTACCATATTAGGGTACAAAAATGATGAGGAAGTAGCTGAATCCAAACTAGGTTTTTTTTCCAATTACATCTAGTGTCAAGTCATACCCCTAAATGGGACAGTCCTACATTCATAACTCAAATCCTAAATCACAAGCTCACTAAATTTTCTTCTCAAGAAATATTTAGATTCCCCTCATGTTTGTTCTTCCTGTTATTTCCTCAAAATGTTAAATATTTTGAAAGTTTAGGGTTGAACATAATAAACCAATCAGATGTACACCTCCCCACGTATGAGTGGAACTCTTTTTTTATCAGAAAGGATAGTAATTCCAACTTCACAGAATTTACCAATAAGGTCATGAGGATTTCATATGGATAATTCATGGAATATATCTTCCAAGTATGCCAAGAGAGGGAAAACAATGGTTATGGTTCACACTAGAAACAAAAGTGGGTGATTGGTTCTTATTGGAAGATCATACAGTTATTAGGGTTTATGGATTTGAAGGTAAAACCTACAAACTACCTATAGCTATGACGGTGAGGATATTGGAAATGGTATATGCCAAACAAATATTTCTATCAAATGAATTACATTTTGGAAGTGTTAAACAACATAAATCCTTCCATATCCCAAAAGATGTAGGGCCCTTCCAAATCAGATCCTTAAGTGTTGTACATTACTTGGAATGGTTTTTAGAGCAATTTAACTTGGAGAAATCTAAAGCAATGGAATATGATCCACATGGAGTAATATCAAAACAAAGGCAGGAAAATAAGAATGCATCATATGAACCAACTCCTAGGACTGACTTAGTGAACATTGCAAGTAAAGATAGCTAGGAGGAGGTTGAGCAAATTTTGAATCGAGAAGCAACTTCAAGCGATCCTGAACAAGAATTTGGAAAAGAAAGAGGGCGAATGAAACGGAAATATATGAGAATGAATAAGTTACTCAAACAAAAAAGAAAAAGTTTGATCCTATAGGGGAGGACAAGGCACTATCCATAAAATAAATTGAAATTGAGGTGTCTAAAGAAATTCATGAAATAGATAAACCAACAGTTTTGTTGGGAAAACCACCTACCAGACAGATTGTTTATCCATCATTAGAGTCCACGGTACCACAAAAATGTAAAGCAATGACTCGTACTGGACCCATGCTAGTACAAACTAACTTAGAATCAATTTATAGAGAAATAAGAAAGGGCAGTGTATAAAGGATGAATGAAGACAGGATGTATACAATGTATGCTAATAAAAGAGTAATGACAATTGCAGATAGTGTTATTGTTATACACAAAATCCTGTCACCATCATGTGATAAGACCTTTGACATATCTCCTTGCCCTGAATCCCAACTCTTGGAGTGGAAACTCATATCATTTATCAATATTTCATAAAAAATTCCCAGCACCATGCTTGCCCCTTTATCCAGGAGCGGTACCCTATTCGCACTGACTATCCCTTTTTTTCCACAAGTGGTGCCACTGCTTATGGACCTTAGTCCATAAGCGTTTCTTACCAGAACTGCTCTGTCATTGAAGGAGAAACGCAGTACCCTGGGTAAAAAGGGAAAAAAAGAAGTTTCTCCAGGATTCTAGATGATAAGCCTTGTGTCCTCCATTATCCCTATCATTGTGGATTAGTTGAGCTCAAGATCCCTCATCGTAGGATCTTAGAGGCCACCTCACCCACTAATCTCTCAACCATACCTATCCATTAAGCCTTATAAATATGAGCTCATAGCCATGGTTGAAGGGGGAACTCTTAAGGTATTGTTATGCTGTTGGATTGATCACTTGGCCCACACCATTGGAGAGCATAGAGGGAGCTAGATTCAGAGCTTATGGGGTTGAGAGTGCTTGGTTTCATGGAAATGCATGTCAACACTAAGGCTTGGTTGTAAACTTCTTCATATTTCAATATTAATGCAAGTTGATTTCTGTCCCACATATATTGTTGTTGTTTGATTTCACATGTATGTTGTTAGATTCCTTAGTCACTAACATAGATCAGTAGATTATATTCTGGCTTCCTTGATCTGTTTGCATGTTTATATGATTGTAGGTACATAGGGTGACTATCAAAGCATTGCATTCCAGGTATCTACGACGTCTAGGGAGAGTCTTCAACGTCTGTCCTTCATTTGTTCTGGATCTGAACCATTCATACCAGTGGAACACCTTACTGTCCACAGGAGGTGACATATTCTAGCTAACAAATCTGGCGACTCCACTGGGGAATAGAATAGTGTATTAGTTGTTTTGATCTTCCTCAGTCTACAACTCTTGTCCGAATCTAGGCTCCTTGTTCAACTCTCTTTAGTCAGATCTACTTTCTGACTTGGTCTATTTGGGTTTGAAACTTCCAAATCTGTTCAGATCTGAGTCATTTCGATCTTTTATGCTATGTTTCCATACTCAATCTAGCAGTATTCACCTTGATCTAGTCCTTTTCTAACTAGATCCTTCATTCTCTTTGTGTTTTGGTAATCTACATGGAACCGCGCCTATGCTGTCTACGAGGAGCAGTGACACCGCCTGAACAAAGTGAGCAATACGTAGTTCCACCACCTGTATCCCGTTGGCGAGAAGCGGTGCTAGGATAGAACTGCCCTGTCAGCACCAGAGAAGCACAGTGCCAGATAGGAATCATTCCAATACCCTTTTTCCTCATCTCTTTTTGTAAAAAATTGAGTTTTGTTGCTTTCAGTTCTACTTATCATATTTGTGTTACAGAATCTGATGTTTGTGTCTTGATAATTTTATGGTTTAACATTGATTTGAGTGGAAATTCAAAGACTAGATTAGGTTTTTTTATTGTTAGTCTGTTTCTGTGCTTGTTGGTTATGTTTGCAAAAAGATTTCTTGTTTTCTGAAAATATTAGGGTGTTATTAAAATCTCTTCCCATTTCTGTTACATAGACTAAAAGAAGAACACTAGATTAGCTTCTAGGTTTCATTTCTTGTTTGCATAATAAACTTCTTTTTCTTTCCTTTAAAAAATATTTTTTTTGACTGAGACTACGTTATCATCATTGAGCGTTGGACGTTGATTTTTTGATTGGCTTCACAAGATTTCAGGATCTTCATGTTTTTTCGTCTCTTATGCATTTAGAACTATTTCAATAAAAATAAAAAATGGTAGTTTTAAGTTAGATTTGCTTATGTTTTGAGAAAATTGAAAAAAAATAGAATGCATTTGCATATAGTGTGATTTTTGGTCTTTCTTTTAGGAAAAGAGATTCTTCCCCTTCTCATTTTTTTTGGAAGAGAGAAATTAGTTTGGTAAAATATTGCTTGTATTTTATTTGATGTTGATGACTATTGTTTGGAAAAAAATTTGGTTTTGAAACAAAAGGAAAACACTCTCTTTCCCTTCCGTAAGTAGGCATACTGAATGGTAAAGTGAAATATTTTGCACTAGCATACTGTATAGTTTTACTTTTCTGTCAAAACATCATGCACTTACCTAACCATCCACATTAAAATTAACAATAGAGGTTAAAATTTACATAGTAACTTGAGTGATAGGTTAGAGACGTGTTTGGGCGTCATTAAGCATAGGAGTTGTCGTTATTTTTCAGCATTACATCCTGGGACTCATGCGGTTCTTCCACTTGCTGTTGGTATATCGAATAGCCTTTCACGTACCCTTGAGGTATGTCACGTCCCCATGCCTCTGACCAGCATAAAGGACGTGATCCAAACATGAATCACAGCAGGCTAAGAGCCCCATTAACATGTACAGGCATAAAATTTGCAGAAACAGAATGTTGAAAGAAAATGCATTGCAGTATAACATGCATAGATGCAATTGTTTATCATACACAGCTACAATTATTTATCTTGCACAACAGAATCAACATGCATTCACACAAGCATTCATTTCAACATGTTCATCATTTTCATATCATTGACAGAAAATATGGTTACAGAAGTAAAAATGGGCAAGATTACTTATCTTATGAAAACTCGATCCGCAACCAGCTACGTCGCTGCAACGTTCCACCCAACCATAGGCCAGCGTGCTCCTTAATCTCTCAGCAACGCTGCCACCCCCAAGCTGGGAATGATTCTCCAAGGAATAAGGGAACAACAGGCTTACACATAGCCAAGAATATACAAACACGGCCAAGCCAACACAGTTGGGTTTATTAGGCCACCAAGGAGCTGGAGAAGGCAAATTGCTAAGCTGGTGAGCTCATTACAGAGCCAAGAACACCTACACCAGAACTAGCCTGACCTCTAAGACACCCAAACACACGCAACACAAGGAATCATTCCCTTCTATGCTAGACAGTCCCTCAGGCCCTGCATTCCCTTCCAGTGCTATTCAGGGGTGATGGAGAAGAAGTCCAGCCCTCTAGCTCTGTCTGTGTGGTTTTCAGCCACCAGGTTTATCAAGCAAATCTAAGCCAACCTCCCTTCTCCTCTCACAGTCCGAAGACCAACCATTTCACTCAGAAAATTAATTCAGCTGTCACAACTTAAACAAGAAAAACGACTTCAAACCTTCTACAGTAGTCCCCAAACGTAACAGTAACCACAGATCACGACGTGGGGGAACAAAGGCCCATTTTCCACAACCAAAACTGCTGGGGAAAACATACGTAGACCATACTAGGAACGAATTTTACAATTTCCCCACCGGTACGTGAACAATCACAATGCCAAACCCACAAATCAGCCCGTGAGTAAAGGACGGAGCCACACCATTCTCAAATCCGCGGAGGAAAAAAAAAACAGCGTGGGTGAAACTAGGAAAATTCCTGTGCGTGAAAACCATGAGCAGACAAAATGGGAAGTGCGTGAAGGTGAAAAGCTACTAGGAGGATGCGAAATTGCAGTGCATGGGTGTTTTTGCAACTCGTGGAGAGGAAGAAGTGTCTGCGTAAGGGGATGAACAGCCAAAATCATGGGTAGAGTGTGCGTGTGGGTGAGGACTGACAGTCCTGCCACCCCACTTCCAAAACCATAACTGCCTCAACCACCAGCAGCCATTTTTAATGAAAGTGGTTGGGATAAAACAAACAGGGGTGACACATGGATTTTTACCCCATTGGCCAAGGTTTGACAAATTTCCCCACATCCTTATCCTTGTGAAAATCATGCCCTTTTCTCATTTTAATTGTCGCGATCCTAGCTGGTTGGGTTCATTTAATTAATTATAGATGCATATTTACATGATGACCATCATAATATATGCCGCATGCCCCGATGTACCATCGGTGACAAATTTAAATCCAAAACATAGCATAACCAACCAATGGTGGGGCCTTGGCCTTTAGCTCCACACCATGATTATTACAATATATACATCATGTACGTTTAATGCAACGGGGTCAAAACTGGGGTGTTACAAGATATATAGAAAGGTACTTCACATACTTGATTGTATATCGGAAGGCCCCTTGTGTACATTTATGCATTAGACAACACTACTACTGATTCGATCTCCCACGTACCTTGAGTACATCGGGAGACCCCACTAGGATACCCTATCCATCTGAGAAAAGCCCTTTGGCCATCTTGTTTGGAGCCATACACCAAAAACAGCATTCGGAGAGATTACTACGCACGTACCCTCGAGGTATATCGTGAGTGGCACCTTCTTGACAAACCTGGTGAGAGACCTAACTTTTTGAACTCCTCCTATCATTTTAAGTGTGCTTGTTTTGATCTATAGCTTGTGTAGGGAAATTTTCTGGTGTGTTTTCTAGATTTTCAAACCCTAGGTTACATAGGAACTATACAAACTGGCTGAGTTAAGACAGTCTAGAAGAGTACAGGGATCACCACCTAATTTTATCCTTGGTTTAGGAGAAAATCCTATGGAAGCTATCGATTAAGGAGCTGCAACCACCTCCTAGGTGGGAGATAATGTGGTTGCGGAAAGTGGAGTACCATATTCTTCACACTCACCTCCATTGGTCCAACAGCATTCTCAGGGAGATTCCTCGTTCCATTCTCCCATGGAAGGACGTCTTGATGATACTACCCATCTGGATTTTGGTCCCAATGCCCCATTTTTGGACACTCCTGTAGGATAGGCCATTGCCTCATTTGGCACCCATGTAGACTCTTCTAATATTGAAGACGAACATATGCAATACCGTTCAGCCATTCTCCGCGCAAAGGAGATTGATAGGCAAATAGATGACTATTTAGGCCCAACAATATTACGGTCCACATCTGTTCCTAGGGGATATCGTTCACTTGCCAATTCTATGAGACCCATTGAACCGATTATAGATCGTCCATTGACACCCCACATGTCACGTCCCCATGCCTCCGACCGGCAAGGAGGACGTGACTAAGATCTTGATCAGACCGGGTTAAGAGCCCATGAACATGTACAAGCTAAAATTTTCATAAAACAAAATACTGAAAGAGAGAATGCATTGCAGTATAACATGCCTAAATGCAATTCATTTAACATACACAACTACAATTGTGGATTATGCACAGCTATGATTAATTATCCTTGCACAGCGGAATCAACATGCATTTAGACAAGCATTCTTCAACATGTTCATTATTTTCATTATCAGTAAATTACGAATTGCAGAGGTAAAATGTACAAGATCACTTATCTTATGAAAGAATTGCTCCGCAACCAGCTACT